>MJHO01000103.1:0-325000 GCA_002076135.1 Xerophyta viscosa | reverse complement strand
CAGGTGATACTGGATGGAGATCTCATTTTAAAACAATTTCGAATGTGATTGATTTGTTTCCATCCATTGTCGATGTGCTTGAAGCTATTGCATCAGAATGTTTAGATCCAATTGATAGAATAAAAGCACAACGTTTTTTAGATGAAGTACAAACATTTGAGTTTGTTTATTTGTTGCACTTGATGAAGATTATTTTAGCAATCACAAATTAACTAAACTTAGCTTTGCAGAGGCAAGATCAAGACATTGTGAATGCTATGTCGCTTGTTAGTTTGGCAAAGAAGCTACTGCAAATAATTAGAGAGAGTGGATTGGATTCTCTAATGAATACTAGCTTTATATTTTGTGAGAATAATAATATTGTGGTCCCTAACATGGATGAGATGCATGTTATCAGAGGAAAGTCAAAGCATAGAAAATCTGCATATACGAATTCATATTACTTTCGTGTTGAACTTTTTTTTGTACAGTTCTTTATAGGCAACTTCAAGAGCTTAACAGTCGTTTTAATGAGGTTAACACCGAGTTACTTCTTGGTGTGGCTAGTTTGAATCCCGCCAATTCCTTTGCAGACTGTGATAAGGAGAAGATTATGAGATTGGCTCGATATTATCTAGATGATTTTGATTCAAGCAAGCTTAACGATCTTGATTCTCAGTTTGATAACTATATCTTTGACATGAGACACAATGATGAGAGGTTTTCGAACTTGAAGAGCCTTGGTGATCTTTCCAAGAAGTTAGTTGAAACGAAGAAGCATGTTACATGGTCACTTGTCTATTTTCTTGTGAAATTGGCACTAATTGTTCCGCTCGCCACTGCAACTGTTGAAAGAGCTTTCTCTGCAATGAAATACATAAAAAATAATTTGCGAAACCGAATGTCTAATCAGTTTTTAAATGATTGCTTACTAACTTATATAGAGGGTGACGTATTTGAGAGTATAACCAATGATGTTATCATAGATCGGTTTCAAAATATGAAAACTCGACGAGATCAATTGTAATGTGATCGAGTTTATTTTTAATATTACTTGTAATTGTTTGTTATGTGTAATCGACTTTGTTTTGTTAAAGTTGTGACCATTGCATATAATTGACTTTCTTTTGTCTTGTATTATATTTCGATACCCCTGCATAAAATTTCTAGATCCGCTACTGGATATATTTTTCTTTCTTCGGATAAACAGGATCATTAAGGGTGGACTATTGATTCCGGAGCCACGGACCACATGATGTTTGATCCAAAAGATCTCACTTTAACTACCGCTCCACGAGAACTGGCGATTGCAAATGTAAATGAGGTTGATACCCTGTAGTTGGAGCTGGAACAGTTTTTTTGTCACCCACTGTGAAACTTCCAAATACTCCTTATTTCCATCTTTATCAAATAAATTACTATCTGTGAGACAGGCAGTAGAAGACTTGAATTGTTGTGTTCTAATGTATCATACTTTTTGTTTATTTCAAGATGTTCTAACGAAGACGATTATTGGTCCTGGTACTAAAAGTGGTGGTTATACTATATGCATGATTTCAGTACATGCATGGCAAACACAACCTATGCGACGATTAGGACACCCATCATTTGGATATCTAAAATATTTATTTCCGGAGTTGTTTTTTGGTCTATTTGTGTTTGATTTAAGGGTAAAACATGCATTATTGCCAAAAGTCATCATGTACCATATCCATTACATATGAATAGATGTGATATGCCATTTAATCTGATTCAATATGATGCATGGTGTTCGGCTCCAGTATCCGTATCTTCTGGAATTAGATGGTTTGTGATCTTTATAGATGATTGCACTCGAATGACATTGATGTATTTATCAAAGAATAAATATGAAGTATTTCCATTTTTTTGGCGTTTCGTAAGATGATTGAAACTCAATTATCTGTTGCTATTAAAATTCTTCGATCTGACAATGGAGGTGAATATGTTAATCGTGAGTTCCAAGAATATTTTCAGTTACATGGTATGCGTCATGAGACTACGTGTTCGTATTGCACATAATGATAAAGTCTCGGTTGACATATTAATGGACTTATACAAGATTCATACCCAATTATGCAAGGACATTCTTGAGATGATGATTTAGGGGGGTAATGAAGAATACAATAATGAAGACAACCTAGAAGCCAATGAGAAGATCAGTTATAGCACAAAAGAGCTATACAATTTATTACAATCTGGCGAGCAAGAATTATATCCAGGATGTGATGAATTCACCATACTTTCATTTGTTATTAGGTTATACCTAATGAAGTGTTTGAACGGATGGAGTAATTCATCATTCACCCAGCTGTTAGGTTTGTTGAAAAGGTCATATCCAAAAGGCGAAGTGTTACCAAAGGATTTTAATGAAACAAAGAGAATGCTGAAGGGCTAGTTTGCTTATAATAAAACTAATGCATGTCCAAACCATTGTATGTTGTTCTAGGAAGAGTATGAAGCAACACATTTTTGTCGCATTTATGGCGCTTGCGATGGATTACGTTTGAGAAAGATATGTAACGTCATTCCAAAAATAAGAATATATCTCAAAATGATCTAAAAGCTCTGTTGCCTAACGGAAATAAGATCCCCAAGAAAATTCTACGTCACTTACCTCTGATTCCAAGGTTGCAAAGATTATCTATGTGTTCCATGACATCAGCTCTATGAGATGGCACGAATAAGAGCGTACCAAAGATGGGAAGTTACGATCTGGCAGATGCTGAGACTTGGAAATGTTTTGACTCTATACACAGAGAATTCTCATCTAGCCCTCGTAATGTGCGGCTTGGTTTAGCAACCGATGGTTTAACCCTTTCGGGAATATGAGTATTAGTTATAGTATTTGGCCACTCATATTGTTTCCATATAACTTACCTCCGTGGATGTGCATGAAGTTGTCTTATTTGATGTTATCGCTTCTTATTCCTGGTGATAAATCTCCTAGCGCAAACATCGATGTGTATTTGCAGCATTTAGTAGAGGAGTTGAAGGAGTTATGAAACAAAGGAGTTCCAACTTTTGATGCTGCAAGTCACCAAATATTTAACATGTGTGCGGCATTATTGTGGAGTATTCATGACTTGCCAGCTTATGTCATGGTGTTTGGTTGGAGCACTAAAGGAAAGCTAGCTTGCCCATTTTGTAATTATGATACATGTTCTCTAACTTGCCTAATAGCAAGAAAATGTGTTATATGGCTCATCGTAGATTTCTAGATCCATATCATAAATGGAGAGAAGATATTCAACCATTTCAAGGAGAGGAATGTCGACCAGCTCCTTCTTCTTTATCTGGTTGTGATACTCTTAGCATTGTACTGGAGCTAATGACGGGAAAAAGAAAGAGAGATGGCGAACTTATTCCATGGACAAAAAACTCAATACTTTTTGCCTTGCCATATTGAAAGACAAAAAAATAACGTCATAATTTGGATGTGATTGACATTGAAAAGAATGTTTGTGACAACATTCTAAGTACACTTTTGGATATTGCATGAAAATCCAAAGACCGTTTAATGCTCGTCTTGATTTACAAGAACTGGGTATTATACTAGATTTGCATTCCTCAAAAGCTTGGTGATGATAAGGTATTATTACCTCCAGCAAGTTTTACTTTGGGATGCAAAGAAAAGGAATCTTTTTGCAAACTTATAAAGGAAGTTAGAATCGCTAATGGTTGGGCATCAAATATTTCTCGATGTGTGCAATTGAAGGACCGCAAGATTTCTGGACTTAAGAGCCATGATTCCCATTTTTTGTTGCAGCAGTTACTTCCGATAGCAGTCAGAAGAACATTACCTAAGCATGTTGCCGAGACTTTAATTAGATTAGGTGCCTTCTTTAGAACATTATGTGCCAAGACTCTTGACTTGAATGAACTAAATGCGCTGCAAGCTGAAATAGCAGAAATCTTATGTCAAATGGAGACTATATTTCCACCATCATTTTTTGATATTATGGTGCATTTGCCTATACATCTAAGTTTGGAAGATATGTATACTATTGGTGGATATATCAATTGAAAGGTATTCTCTAGATTATGTGTTGAATGTTTATATTTTCTTAAAGTAGTAGAATTTTGACTTAGTAGCGTTATTTTTTTTATAATAGGTTTCTTCACATACTTAAATCCTATGTACGGAATAGAAGTTGTCTGGAGGGTTATATTGCTGAAGCTTATATAGCTGATGAATGTTTAATCTTTTACTCAAGATACCTCAGTGAAAGTACAAATACAAGGTTTAACAGCACAAAAAGAAATTGCGATGGATCCTATAGTGATTCTACAAATTGCTCATTGTTGTCAAGCTCCGGCCGACCAATAGGAACTCGTGAACACTTTTACTCTTGATGATGATAACTGGACCAAAGCATATCGCTATGTGCTCTTTAACAGTGATGCACTTCAACCTTACCTACAGTAAGTTTAACTTCGTACTAGCATGGGCTTCTCTTTTTGTGCTTCTATAACTTGATTTTTCTTTTCGGGTAGTTGATTGCTTGTTATTTGAATGTTTCCTATTTGTACTGCGTTATGAGAGAGTAGTTCATTTTACTAGTAAGTAATTAATATATATGTTGTTAATTTAATATATAGATTCATAATTAAGTTAGTTGTTCAAAAAAGGATTTTAGTTAGTAATTTATGTTGAACAAAGCAATTGTTGATTGCTCAATAAGTATTTTTGTTCTTTTTTTGTGAAGTCTAATGCTATCATGAATTGTTTCTTTATAAAATAAGAGCAATACCATGTAAGGTCACTTCTTTGAAATTTTTCTAATTTAATTGTTATCGATTTTTCCTAACTACAATTTAAATGCTTATTCTTTTTGGCTTTCTTCCATTTTGTTAGTAGAATGTTGCTTAATCATGTATCTTGGAACATTTGTATTTTCTGAAAGGTCAAACTATATTTATGCTTTCTTATTCAATAATCATTTATCCTTCGTTTGACCACGAGATTTGTACAGGGAACATCGACAAAATGGGCTAGAGTCCATGACTAAGTCAAACATTTTATGAGTGGTTTAAGAAAAGAGTAAGGAACAATGACGTCTCCGAAGATATTAAGAGGCTTTCACGGGGACCTGATGTTCTTGCCATCAGATTTAATGGTTTTTTGATAAATGGTTATAGGTTCCGTATCAAAGAACGTGATGCTGGAAAAAAAAAACACAAAGTAGTAGAGTTATGGTCTCTTTCGACTCCTAGTTTTTCTTCTTCGAAAGATCAAAATCCAGTTGTTGGTGATGTTCACTAGTACGGAGTGGTGAATGATATTTTTGAGCTGGATTATTCTGGCCATCTGAAGGTTGTAGTATTCAAGTGCGAGTGGTTTGAGATTAAAGAAGATGAGTTCAAAGACCTTGTAATTTTAGAAGTTGATATATCAAAATGACCCTAGTGTTCATTTCTCAAGTACAAGTTTTTATGTACAGATCCATGTGATAGTAATGGTGATGCCTGTGAGGTAACTCCAAGAGTTCTATGATGGGAGAAGATTCATCACTGACGATGGAGTTATATACATACTATATCTTATATGTGTATTTTAGAACTCTGTTTAAGAGGTTACTATTTGAACTGTTTTGGAATGTTGATGTGAAAAAAGGTGCAACTTTAAGAAGTACATACTTAGAGGTTAGTTTTTTTTAATAAATGATTTACATTATTTTTTGTAGCTTATAGTGTTGTCTTTCTGCATTTGGAGATTCTTATATGCAAATTTTGACAATGAAGTCGTTTATGTAGCTACATTTGAAAGATGAAGCTACACCAAATCGGGAACTTCACCTCGCTATATTTGACAACTTGATCGCTACTCATGAAGACATATGTGTGCTACTCTTTGAAATAGTGAATGAGTATTAGAAAGTTAACAGAGCACATTCTGACTATTTATGTATTTAATCGGATATGTTTCAAAATGGTATGTAACGTTATTAATTTTGGACTTTTTTTTATTTTTACTGTTTATTGATATTGTGTATATCAGTTCCTATGTCTCATGTGTATATAATAACTCGTGTTGTATATACGGACGTTTTTCTAATCAAATTTACAGATAAAAATAGTACATTTGATGCACATCATGCTTATCGATAATATTAATTCATCTTGTCACTTCTTCTGCAATGCATTAATTATTTAATATATTATTCATATCCTAGTATTAGCATTTTAGGAATAAATTAAAAGACATTATGTATTATTGTTATTTTTTAGAGCAATAGATTAAACAAGTGTTGTACTTCTTTATCTACTAGCAACATAATAAATGGGTGTTATTAAATGTCCAGCAACACAACTGCAAATGTTGAAAGTAATCATTTTTTTGTAATATTAATGTCTAGCAACACAACACAATAAATACTTTTGAAACATTTTGGACAAGTGCTACATTTTTTATTTTTTTTTTAGCAATAGATTAACAAGTGTTGCTTTTTCCTTACTTTTTGGCAATATATTACATAAGTGTTGTTGATTTTTTAACCTATAGCAATAGAATTGAAGAATGTTATATATAATATGTGTTTCGCAACAAATATTTGAAATGTTGTTAAATAAATTTTCTTCTAGTAATACATAGAATTAAGTGTTGCATATTCATAGTCATTTCGCAACACATACTATAAGTGTTGGGTGTTGAAATTCTACCGCAACGATTTAGCAAATACTACAAATACTATCACTTTCGTAACACATAACTTGATCTTGTTGCAATTTTTATCGTGGAATAAAAAGTGGCACAACACTTTCAAAACTATTGCCGAATGTGTGATATTATAACACTTCGATAACCGTTATTAGCAAAGTGTTGCCATATGTCCAAATTCTTGTAGTGCACCCATCGCTGTCGGAGCTCGTCGCGCCGCCTGCACCCAAACGTACCAACACATGGTAAACTGAAGCCTCAGGTAACCCTTCGGAAACCATCTACTCGTTTTCTCTTCACGACTGGTATCACACTTTGCCACCGTGGCTAAATGAAAACAAGACGCACGTAAAACTCAATCATAATGACGTCGAAATAAAATTTGAACATCACCATTTAACTCAGCATGCCCGAGAACCCTAAGAACGAAAGAACGATGCTGAACGGAAATCGGTCTCTGAAACTCGCCGAAACTCTGCAAACACGAAAACATAGTAAACGAAGCTTCAAACGCGGTTTTTGACGTCTCCAATAAGTCGGGGATGTTTGAAAACCTAAGGAGGGGTATAACGGAGGTTCGTCGCCGGCCGAACAGCTAGTCGCAAGCTCGCTCACGTCAATTTAAACAACGACCGGCTCAACCGGCTCAGCCGGTCCACGTCGGTTTTAAAACCGATGCAGGCGAGGTCGAAACCGCGCCCGATCACACGGGATTTAATCCCGCATGGACCCGATCGGTGGTCAGGTTCAGCCCAGGGCTGGAAGGCTTTTTAATTATTTTATTTGATTTAAAATGTAATTTATGATGAATAAATGAATTATAAATAAATGTAAACCCATAACCACTATATAATTGCATAACACATATACATATACCCATGAAAATCAAAATCAAGGAAGATGGATATTTCCTCAAAATTATCACATAATAATATAAGAAGTTAAAAGATAAGCGACGGATATTGCTTACTCCTCACTCGTGTAAATATTATGAAACTCGATACGAATTAATTTATTGTAAATAAATAAAATGCATAACTCAAATAACTAAAACGTGGGGTAGAATGGATATTTTTACCCCCTAATAATAACAAATTTATAAATTTATTATTAGGATTGAGATAGATATTTTACCCTGACATTAAGGGGGCGATGAAGAGGAAACAACATGGCGATGAGCCCAAAATAAAATAATTTTCTTATAAATCCATAAATATTTCATGTACAAATTAATGTATATATACATTATCATAGTATAAATGCATACATATTATTTTATAGTAATGATTAATACATGCATATAAATAACAGATATTTGATTTCTCCAATTATAAGGATTAGTAACCGGATGGATTCTAATCTAAATAATTATGGTAAATAAATATGAATGATCGTAACCGGAAGTGATTGATATACTCTCATAATACGACCATATATATCTATAAAAATCAGATCCCATTCAAATAAAAAATATATAGAAATGAGATGATGGATATTATCCCGACAGATATATGTTCTCTATTTGGATGTGTCTGCATAATATGATTTCGAGAGTAGGTGATATCGGCCTCTCTTCTTTATATCACGGATAATAAATATGCATGTATATAATAATAAATATGCAATAAGTTGTAAATCCAAAATTATTCTGATTACCTAAAAGTACTCTCTCTGAGGGCTGCTTGTGGAGGTGTTCCATTCTTCCCCACACGTATAACGATGAACGAGCCCAAGGAATCTCAATATAGCTTATCCCTGTTTTCTAGATTTTTACAAATATCTAAGTGGCGACTGTAACTTTTCCCTCCCCGGAGGAAGGTCGTCAACACATACACATATCCTCCTCATATGTCAACTTCTGAGTCGCTCGTTTGTCAATCGTCTGTGCAACCTCTTCCTGCGATTCCATTTTACCTGTTAAAACAAAGGTTGATAGTGGCACATGCAGTAACTAAATATAAATATGTTTCGTCAATCTGGAAATCTATTTTGGCTGCACGAGATTTAACAGAAACATATATATCCTATGGGGTGGGAAAGGGAGAGGTGGATTTTTGGCATGATACTTCGGTTGGCGATTGTCCACTAGCAACGAGGTGTGGTGTTAATGTCGCTCCAGGCCTGAAAGTAAAACAATTTATTTCGAATGATGGTTAGAAAATCAGAGATCTGCAAGTCTTCATCCCAAGTAATGTTATTTCTGAGGTCGGATTCCTATAGATGTTCACCGAGAAGATCGTATAATATGAAAGCTTGATCCGTCTAAAACTTTCACATTTAAGTCGGCTTTGGGTGTAGTGCGATAAAGGAGTTCTGAATCTGCAATTATGGCCGCTTTGTGGCAGACATACCAACTAAGATTTCTGTTTTCCTTGGGAAACTGCTATCAAAACGCCTCGCTACAGACGATGTTTTAAAGCGTCAAGGTTATTATCTTCCTACGCATGATAAGCAAAAAATTACGGTAGTAAGGGACTTCAACCCACATTTCTTAAGAGAATATAGATGAATGGCTTATAAATCATTAACCTTAGTACTTGTTAAATGGATCCACCCATTGTGAGGTCCGTGTTTGTTTTTGTTTTGGTTTTGAGTTTATGTGCATGCTTGGTTATGTATGCGAATTTCGGCGTGCGACCTTAGTTTTCGCGTGCGTAGTGTTTTCACGTGTGTGACAGCGTCTAGGATGGGCTGGCCTAGTAGGGGACCCGTCGGTGTGAGGGCGCGTTTCGGGTCGAGTCGACCGAGTGCTGAAATCTAATCTGTTTTTGCAGATTTTAGAACTTCCGGTCGACCGGTTGTGGTTTTCGGTCGACCGGTCGGAGCAGGTGAGAGTTGGTGAGGGCTGTTTTTAGTGTTGTTTGGGGGTTTTCTCACTTCTACCCGAGCTGAAGTGCTGAGAGGAAACCCTAGGTAAGCCCCTTAGGTCCTCATCTCCTTTCCTTTGTTTTTCTTGAAATTAAACTTGATTTCCTCACTCTCCCGGTTCTCCTCTACGCGTAGACATCGTTTTCTTGCGTTTCGGCGGAGCGACGCGGTGAGAGCTGCGAGATTTCTTTGAATTCGAGGTGAACGGTTTGCACCGAGTGTGTATGTGGTATGCTTGGTGTGCTAGCATGGTTGTGGTGTAAACTATGTGCTTAATTTGTCATTTTATGCTAATCATGCTTTACCGGGTTATAAACCCTAGTTGGATGATTTGTTGGTTATGAGATCATGTTTATATGTTATATGATGCTCATGTGACGATGATATGCTAATCATGTGAATGATACTTCATGAACAAGTATGTATAATGTAAGCCAATGTTATGAACATTGTGTGGTTGCTACTATGTGATGTTGATGTTCATGTTAACTGTAGTGTGACAATACGATTATGCGCGAATGTAGAGTAAAGGACTCTAGAGACATTCGATATGTGTGACCTAGGCTTAATCCAAAGCGGATGCCTTGTATGCCTCGAGTGGTAAAAATCGAGTGGGTAAATTTACCTTGGTGACACTCGTAAGACTTGGTGTGCTTGTCTATGGGGCCTTGTGATGTTCGAAATTGGGTCGTTGAACCTTGGGTTTCGTAGCCTAGAACGGTTGAAAGGACACCGGGAGGGCTAGGGCTCGGGGACTAGGAGACGATTGGACCAATTAGAACATAAGCACAATTAATGAATGATGCCTCTAGGGAGGTCGGTGAACGCGGTTTGGAGTCGCTCATTGGCCCGGGCGGCGGCTGCGAGTGCGAGGCTCGGTTGCATAACGCGTAAAGAGTCCGAGTAGCCCCCATTTTGCGCTGTGGGGTCGCCATCACCGTAGGGTTCTGTAGTCGCGTGGAATGCCCGGCGGCGCGTACCAGGACCTTGGTAGCGTGGCGGATAGAGCTCACATTGAGAGGACTATCTCGGGTGCGAGGATGGGTTATAGGTTCCCTCGATCCCGGGAGACAGTCGCTAGTGTGGGTCCGCTCTACCAGAACGAAAATATGAGAGGACTGACCTTGATTTGGGGTTAGTGGAACACGCTGACATAACTAATAAAGCTATGCATAATTGGTTAGTTGGGTGGTACCTTGCCACGATTGCAAGAACCTTGGATGCGTATGTGATTTGATGACTTGCATCTATTGTATGTGTTTGATTTTGATGTTGTGTTGTGGTGTCGCATTGGTGCTCCCGAGGAGGACGCCGATGCGCCGCTCGCTGAGTCTTTTTGACTCACTGCTCTTGTTGCCTTCTTTTCAGATCCGTGCGCGAAGGGAAAAGAGCTCGCGTAGGCGGATAGCTGTGAGATTTTGGGTATACATAGAAGGTATACTTTTGGGATGGGCTAAGGTGTAGTTTCACCTAGTGTATATGTTAGCCCCTTATGTGTAAAGTTTATATCTTAATGTAAATGGAAGCATTAACCTACACTAGTTATGTATTTGTATTTTGGGATGCTTTTAAAGGGTAAACTCGAGGAATGTTCGAGTTTAGGCTTTAAAAGTTTATGTTTGTATAAACAATGGTTTTATATGAAAATGAGGATTTCATACCAAAGTGTATTTGATTTCCATACTCGTTTCTTTTGCTACTAGCATGTGTATCTATGAAGTGAAAAACACTTTCAATCAAGAAATTTGATGTTTGAACGGCTTTGGTGAAAATGAACCTTTGAGTTCTTAGTTTTTCCGTATTTTCGGTTGAATTGAGTTTAGGCCACTACTCGTAGTCTCGTAAGTATTTTGGGCGAGCGGGAGCACGTGCGCATGTATCTATAGTTGATATACGAGGGCGCACGGTGGTCTCTCGCAGTCCAGTGAGAATACGAAATTCGAGACCGCGAGAAGTGAGCCATTTCAAATCTGTTTCTGCAGTTTCTGATATTTTCGGTCGACCGAATATGTTCTGCGGTCGACCGATAATTTAAATTTGCTTTACCGCTGGTTCGTAAGAACTTTCGGTCGACCGATAATGTGGACCGGTCGACCGGAAATAGTCTCTGGAATGTGAATTTCAAAACCGAATTAAATGAGTTTTGATTTAAGTTTTGAGTGTTTATTTGGGTTTAGTGGACACATCTAAGGTATGTGGCACTTCCCAAATGTTCGTAAAAATACAGGTTGAGCCGGAATTAATGAATTTGTGTCGAAAGTTTTCCGTAAAAATGTTTTGACGTTTCGGACCCTAGGTTATTATGTTATACCTAATGAAGTGTTTGAACGGATGGAGTAATTCATCATTCACCCAGCTGTTAGGTTTGTTGAAAAGGTCATATCCAAAAGGCGAAGTGTTACCAAAGGATTTTAATGAAACAAAGAGAATGCTGAAGGGCTAGTTTGCTTATAATAAAACTAATGCATGTCCAAACCATTGTATGTTGTTCTAGGAAGAGTATGAAGCAACACATTTTTGTCGCATTTATGGCGCTTGCGATGGATTACGTTTGAGAAAGATATGTAACGTCATTCCAAAAATAAGAATATATCTCAAAATGATCTAAAAGCTCTGTTGCCTAACGGAAATAAGATCCCCAAGAAAATTCTACGTCACTTACCTCTGATTCCAAGGTTGCAAGATTATCTATGTGTTCCATGACATCAGCTCTATGAGATGGCACGAATAAGAGCGTACCAAAGATGGGAAGTTACGATCTGGCAGATGCTGAGACTTGGAAATGTTTTGACTCTATACACAGAGAATTCTCATCTAGCCCTCGTAATGTGCGGCTTGGTTTAGCAACCGATGGTTTAACCCTTTCGGGAATATGAGTATTAGTTATAGTATTTGGCCACTCATATTGTTTCCATATAACTTACCTCCGTGGATGTGCATGAAGTTGTCTTATTTGATGTTATCGCTTCTTATTCCTGGTGATAAATCTCCTAGCGCAAACATCGATGTGTATTTGCAGCATTTAGTAGAGGAGTTGAAGGAGTTATGAAACAAAGGAGTTCCAACTTTTGATGCTGCAAGTCACCAAATATTTAACATGTGTGCGGCATTATTGTGGAGTATTCATGACTTGCCAGCTTATGTCATGGTGTTTGGTTGGAGCACTAAAGGAAAGCTAGCTTGCCCATTTTGTAATTATGATACATGTTCTCTAACTTGCCTAATAGCAAGAAAATGTGTTATATGGCTCATCGTAGATTTCTAGATCCATATCATAAATGGAGAGAAGATATTCAACCATTTCAAGGAGAGGAATGTCGACCAGCTCCTTCTTCTTTATCTGGTTGTGATACTCTTAGCATTGTACTGGAGCTAATGACGGGAAAAAGAAAGAGAGATGGCGAACTTATTCCATGGACAAAAAACTCAATACTTTTTGTCTTGCCATATTGAAAGACAAAAAAATAACGTCATAATTTGGATGTGATTGACATTGAAAAGAATGTTTGTGACAACATTCTAAGTACACTTTTGGATATTGCATGAAAATCCAAAGACCGTTTAATGCTCGTCTTGATTTACAAGAACTGGGTATTATACTAGATTTGCATCCTCAAAAGCTTGGTGATGATAAGGTATTATTACCTCCAGCAAGTTTTACTTTGGGATGCAAAGAAAAGGAATCTTTTTGCAAACTTATAAAGGAAGTTAGAATCGCTAATGGTTGGGCATCAAATATTTCTCGATGTGTGCAATTGAAGGACCGCAAGATTTCTGGACTTAAGAGCCATGATTCCCATTTTTTGTTGCAGCAGTTACTTCCGATAGCAGTCAGAAGAACATTACCTAAGCATGTTGCCGAGACTTTAATTAGATTAGGTGCCTTCTTTAGAACATTATGTGCCAAGACTCTTGACTTGAATGAACTAAATGCGCTGCAAGCTGAAATAGCAGAAATCTTATGTCAAATGGAGACTATATTTCCACCATCATTTTTTGATATTATGGTGCATTTGCCTATACATCTAAGTTTGGAAGATATGTATACTATTGGTGGATATATCAATTGAAAGGTATTCTCTAGATTATGTGTTGAATGTTTATATTTTCTTAAAGTAGTAGAATTTTGACTTAGTAGCGTTATTTTTTTTATAATAGGTTTCTTCACATACTTAAATCCTATGTACGGAATAGAAGTTGTCTGGAGGGTTATATTGCTGAAGCTTATATAGCTGATGAATGTTTAATCTTTTACTCAAGATACCTCAGTGAAAGTACAAATACAAGGTTTAACAGCACAAAAAGAAATTGCGATGGATCCTATAGTGATTCTACAAATTGCTCATTGTTGTCAAGCTCCGGCCGACCAATAGGAACTCGTGAACACTTTTACTCTTGATGATGATAACTGGACCAAAGCATATCGCTATGTGCTCTTTAACAGTGATGCACTTCAACCTTACCTACAGTAGTTAACTTCGTACTAGCATGGGCTTCTCTTTTTGTGCTTCTATAACTTGATTTTTCTTTTCGGGTAGTTGATTGCTTGTTATTTGAATGTTTCCTATTTGTACTGCGTTATGAGAGAGTAGTTCATTTTACTAGTAAGTAATTAATATATATGTTGTTAATTTAATATATAGATTCATAATTAAGTTAGTTGTTCAAAAAAAGGATTTTAGTTAGTAATTTATGTTGAACAAAGCAATTGTTGATTGCTCAATAAGTATTTTTGTTCTTTTTTGTGAAGTCTAATGCTATCATGAATTGTTTCTTTATAAAATAAGAGCAATACCATGTAAGGTCACTTCTTTGAAATTTTTCTAATTTAATTGTTATCGATTTTTCCTAACTACAATTTAAATGCTTATTCTTTTTGGCTTTCTTCCATTTTGTTAGTAGAATGTTGCTTAATCATGTATCTTGGAACATTTGTATTTTCTGAAAGGTTCAAAACTATATTTATGCTTTCTTATTCAATAATCATTTATCCTTCGTTTGACCACGAGATTTGTACAGGGAACATCGACAAAATGGGCTAGAGTCCATGACTAAGTCAAACATTTTATGAGTGGTTTAAGAAAAGAGTAAGGAACAATGACGTCTCCGAAGATATTAAGAGGCTTTCACGGGGACCTGATGTTCTTGCCATCAGATTTAATGGTTTTTTGATAAATGGTTATAGGTTCCGTATCAAAGAACGTGATGCTGGAAAAAAAAAACACAAAGTAGTAGAGTTATGGTGGTTTCTTCGACTCCTAGTTTTTCTTCTTCGAAAGATCAAAATCCAGTTGTTGGTGATGTTCACTAGTACGGAGTGGTGAATGATATTTTTGAGCTGGATTATTCTGGCCATCTGAAGGTTGTAGTATTCAAGTGCGAGTGGTTTGAGATTAAAGAAGATGAGTTCAAAGTGACACTTGTTAATTTTAGAAAGTTGATATATCAAAATGACCCCTATGTGTTCATTTCTCAAGTACAAGTTTTTTATGTACAAGATCCATGTGATAGTAATTGGTATGATGCTGTGAAGGTAACTCCAAGAGATTCTTATGATATGGGAGAAGAATCATTCACTGACGATGGAGGTAAAAGTAATATAACTAATACTATAATCTTATATGATGTTATTTTTTAGAACATCTGTTTAAGAGAGTTACTATTTGAACTGTTTTGGAATGTTGATATGTGAAAAAAAGGATGCAACTTTAAGAAGTACATACTTTAAGAGGTTAGTTTTCTTTTAATAAATGATTTACATTATTTTTGTAGCTTATAGTGTTGTCTTTTCTGCATTTGGAGATTCTTATATGCAAATTTTGACAATGAAGTCTTGTTATGTAGCTACATTTGAAAGATGGAAGCTACACCAAATCGGGAACTTCACCTCGCTATATTTGACAACTTGATCGCTACTCATGAAGACATATGTGCTACTCTTTGAAATAGTGAATGAGTATTAGAAAGTTAACAGAGCACATTCTGACTATTTATGTATTTAATCGGATATGTTCAAAATGGTATGTAACGTTATTAATTTTGGACTTTTTTTTATTTTTACTGTTTATTGATATTGTGTATATCAGTTCCTATGTCTCATGTGTATATAATAACTCGTGCTGTATATACGGACGTTTTTCTAATCAAATTTACAGATAAAAATAAGTACATATTTGATGCACATCATGCTCATCAGTAATACTTAATTCATCTTGTCACTTCTTCTGCAATGCATTAATTATTTAATATATTATTCATATCCTAGTATTAGCATTTTTGGAATAAATTAAAAGACATTATGTATTATTGCTATTTTTAAGCAATAAGTGTTGTACTTCTTTATCTGCTAGCAATACAATAAATGGGTGTTATTAAATGTCTAGCAACACAACTGCAAACGTTGAAAGTAATCATTTTTTGTAATATTAATGTCTAGCAAGACAATACAATAAATATTTTTGAAGCATTTTGGACAAGTGTTATGTATTATTTTTTTTTAGCAATAGATTAACAAGTGTTGCTTTTTCCTTACTTTTCGGCAATATATTACGTAAGTGTTGTTGATTTTTTAACCTATAGCAATAGAATTGAAGAGTGTTATATATAATACTTGTTTCGCAACAAATATTTGAAATGTTGTTAACTACATTTTCTTCTAATAATATATGGAATTAAGTGTTGCGTATTCATAGTCATTTCGCAACATATACTATAAGTGTTGGGTGTTGAAATTCTACCGCAACGTTTTGACAAATACTACAAATTACTATTACTTTCGTAACATATAACTTGATATTGTTACAATTTTCATCGTGGAATAAAAAGTGGCACAACACTTTCAAAACTATTGCCGAATGTGTGATATTATAACACTTCGATAACCGTTATTAGCAAAGTGTTGCCATATGTCCAAATTCTTGTAGTGCACCCATCGCCGTCGGAGCTCGCCGCGCCGCCTGCACCCAAACGTGCCAACACATGGTAAACTGAAGCCTCAGGTAACCCTTCGGAAACCATCTACTCGTTTTCTCTTCACGACTGGTATCACACTTTGCCACCGTGGCTAAATGAAAACAAGACGCACGTAAAACTCAATCATGATGACGTCGAAATAAAATTTGAACATCACCATTAAACTCAGCATGCCCGAGAACCCTAAGAACAATAAGAACGATGCTGAACGGAATCGGTCTCTGAAACTCGCCGAAACTCTGCAAACACGAAAACATAGTAAACGAAGCTTCAAACGCGGTTTTTGACGTCTCCAATAAGTCGGGGATGTTTGAAAACCTAAGGAGGGGTATAACGGAGGTTCGTCGCCGGCCGCACGGCTAGTCGCAAGCTCGCTCACGTCAATTTAAACAACGACCGGCTCAACCGGCTCAACCGGCTCAGCCGGTCCACGTCGGTTTTAAAACCGATGCAGGCGCGGTCGAAACCGCGCCCGATCACACGGGATTTAATCCCGCATGGACCCGACCGGTGGTCAGGTTCAGCCCAGGGCTGGAAGGCTTTTTAATTATTTTATTTGATTTAAAATGTAATTTATGATGAATAAATGAATTATAAATAAATGTTAAACCCATAACCACTATATAATTGCATAACACATATACATATACCCATGAAAATCAAAATCAAGGAAGATGGATATTTCCTCAAAATTATCACATAATAATAAAAGAAGTTAAAAGATAAGCGACGGATATTGCTTACTCCTCACTCGTGTAAATATTGTGAAACTCGATACGAATTATTTTATAGTAAATAAATAAAATGCATAACTCAAATAACGTGGGGTAGAATGGATATTTTTACCCCCTAATAATAACAAATTTATAAATTTATTATTAGGATTGAGATAGATATTTTACCCTGACATTAAGGGGGCGATGAAGAGGAAACAACATGGCGATGAGCCCAAAATAAAATAATTTTCTTATAAATCCATAAATATTTCATGTACAAATTAATGTATATATACATTATCATAGTATAAATGCATACATATTTATTTTATAGTAATGATTAAATACATGCATATAAATAACAGATATTTGATTTCTCCAATTATAAGGATTAGTAACCGGATGGATTCTAATCTAAGTAATTATGGTAAATAAATATGAATGATCGTAACTGGAAGTGATTGATATTACTCTCATAATACGACCATATATATCTATAAAAATCAGATCCCATTCAAATAAAAAATATATAGAAATGAGATGATGGATATTATCCCGACAGATATATGTTCTCTATTTGGATGTGTCTGCATAATATGATTTCGAGAGTAGGTGATACCGGCCTCTCTTCTTTATATCAACCGGATAATTAAATATGCATGTATATAATAATAAATATGCAATAAGTGTAAATCCAAAATTATTCTGATTACCTAAAAGTACTCTCTCTGAGGGGCGCTGTGGAGGTGTTCCATCTTCCCCACACGTAAACGATGAACGAGCCCAAGGAATCTCAATATAGCTTATCCCTGTTTTCTAGATTTTTACAAATATCTAAGTGGCGACTGTAACTCTTTCCCTCCCCGGAGGAAGGTCGTCAACACATACACATATCCTCCTCATATGTCAACTTCTGAGTCGCTCGTTTGTCAATCGTCTGTGCAACCTCTTCCTGCGATTCCATTTTACCTGTTAAAACAAAGGTTGATAGTGGCACATGCAGTAACTAAATATAAATATGTTTCGTCAATCTGGAAATCTATTTTGGCTGCACGAGATTTAACAGAAACATATATATCCTATGGGGTGGGAAAGGGAGAGGTGGATTTTTGGCATGATACTTCGGTTGGCGATTGTCCACTAGCAACGAGGTGTGGTGTTAATGTCGCTCCAGGCCTGAAAGTAAAACAATTTATTTCGAATGATGGTTAGAAAATCAGAGATCTGCAAGTCTTCATCCCAAGTAATGTTATTTCTGAGGTCGGATTCCTATAGATGTTCACCGAGAAGATCGTATAATATGAAAGCTTGATCCGTCTAAAACTTTCACATTTAAGTCGGCTTTGGGTGTAGTGCGATAAAGGAGTTCTGAATCTGCAATTATGGCCTTTGTGGCAGACATACAACTAAGATTTCTGTTTTCCTTGGGAAACTGCTATCAAAACGCCTCGCTACAGACGATGTTTTAAAGCGTCAAGGTTATTATCTTCCTACGCATGATAAGCAAAAAATTACGGTAGTAAGGGACTTCAACCCACATTTCTTAAGAGAATATAGATGAATGGCTTATAAATCATTAACCTTAGTACTTGTTAAATGGATCCACCCATTGTGAGGTCCGTGTTTGTTTTTGTTTTGGTTTTGAGTTTATGTGCATGCTTGGTTATGTATGCGAATTTCGGCGTGCGACCTTAGTTTTCGCGTGCGTAGTGTTTTCACGTGTGTGACAGCGTCTAGGATGGGCTGGCCTAGTAGGGGACCCGTCGGTGTGAGGGCGCGTTTCGGGTCGAGTCGACCGAGTGCTGAAATCTAATCTGTTTTTGCAGATTTCAGAACTTTCGGTCGACCGGTAGTTGTTTCGGTCGACCGGTCGGAGCAGGTGAGAGTTGGTGAGGGCTGTTTTTAGTGTTGTTTGGGGTTTTCTCACTTCTACCCGAGCTGAAGTGCTGAGAGCCCTAGGTAAGCCCCTTAGGTCCTCATCTCCTTTCCTTTGTTTTTCTTGAAATTAAACTTGATTTCCTCACTCTCCCGGTTCTCCTCTACGCGTAGACATCGTTTTCTTGCGTTTCGGCGGAGCGACGCGGTGAGGGCTGCGGATTTCTTAAATTCGAGGTGAGCGGTTTGCACCGAGTGTGTATGTGGTATGCTTGGTGTGCTAGCATGTTTGTGGTGTAAACTATGTGCTTAATTTGTCATGTTTATGCTAATCATGCTTTACCGGGTTATAAACCCTAGTTGGATGATTTGTTGGTTATGAGATCATGTTTATATGTTATATGATGCTCATGTGATGATGATATGCTAACCATGTGAATGATACTTCATGAACAAGTATGTATAATGTAGCCAATGTTATGAACATTGTGTGGTTGCTACTATGTGATGTTGATGTTCATGCTAAATGTAGTGTGACAATACGATTATGCGCGAATGTAGAGTAAAGGACTCTAGAGACATTCGATATGTGTGACCTAGGCTTAATCCAAAGCGGATACCTTGTATGCCTTGAGTGGAAAATCGAGTGGGGTAAATTTACCTTGGTGACACTCGTAAGACTTGGTGTGCTTGCCTATGGGGCCTTGTGATGTTCGAAATTGGGTCGTTGAACCTTGGGTTACGTAGCCTAGAACGGTTGAAAGGACACCGGGAGGGCTAGGGCTCGGGGACTAGGAGACGATTGGACCAATTAGAACATAAGCACAATTAATGAATGATGCCTCTAGGGAGGTCGGTGAACGCGGTTTGGAGTCGCTCATTGGCCCGGGCGGCGGCTGCGAGTGCGAGGCTCGGTTGCATAACGCGTAAAGAGTCCGAGTAGCCCCCATTTTGCGCTGTGGGGTCGCCATCACCGTAGGGTTCTGTAGTCGCGTGGAATGCCCGGCGGCGCGTACCAGGACCTTGGTAGCGTGGCGGATAGAGCTCGCATTGAGAGGACTATCTCGGGTTGCGAGGATGGGTTATAGGTTCCCTCGGTCTCGGGAGACAGTCGCTAGTGTGGGTCCGCTCTACCAGAACGAAAATATGAGAGGACTGACCTTGATTTGGGGTTAGTGGAACACGCTGACATAACTAATAAAGCTATGCATAATTGGTTAGTTGGGTGGTACCTTGCCACGATTGCAAGAACCTTGGATGCGTATGTGATTTGATGACTTGCATCTATTGTATGTGTTTTGCTTTGATGTTGTGTTGTGGTGTCGCATTGGTGCTCCCGAGGAGGACGCCGATGCGCCGCTCGCTGAGTCTTTTTGACTCACTGCTTTGTTGCCTTCTTTTCAGATCCGTGCGCGAAGGGAAAAGAGCTCGCGTAGGCGGATAGCTGTGAGAGTTTTGGGTATACATAGAAGGTATACTTTTGGGATGGGCTAAGGTGTAGTTTCACCTAGTGTATATGTTAGCCCCTTATGTGTAAAGTTTATATCTTAATGTAAATGGAAGCATTAACCTACACTAGTTATGTATTTGTATTTTGGGATGCTTTTAGGGTAAACTCGAGGAATGTTCGAGTTTAGGCTTTAAAAGTTTATGTTTGTATAAACAATGGTTTTATGAAAATGAGGATTTCATACCAAAGTGTATTTGATTTCCATACTCGTTTCTTTTACTACTAGCATGTGTATTTATGAAGTGAAAGACACTTTCAATCAAGAAATTTGATGTTTGAATGGTTTGGATGAAAATGAACCTTTGAGTTCTTAGTTTTT
The DNA here is from genome assembly GCA_002076135.1 of Xerophyta viscosa. NCBI lineage: Eukaryota > Viridiplantae > Streptophyta > Magnoliopsida > Pandanales > Velloziaceae > Xerophyta > Xerophyta viscosa. The sequence goes on along the minus strand of MJHO01000103.1, from coordinate 304,082 downwards.
CCGTATTTTCGGTTAATTGAGTTTAGGCCACTACTCGTAGTCTCGTAAGTATTTTGGGCGAGCGGGAGCACGTGCGCATGTATCTATAGTTGATATACGAGGGCGCACGGTGGTCTCTCGCAGTCCAGTGAGAATACGGAATTCGAGACCGCGAGAAGTGAGCCATTTCAAATCTGTTTCTGCAGTTTCTGATATTTTCGGTCGACCGATATGTTCTGCGGTCGACCGATAATTTAAATTTGCTTTACCGCTGGTTCGTAAGAACTATCGGTCGACCGATAATGTGGACCGGTCGACCGATAATAGCCTCTGGAATGTGAATTTCAAAACCGATTTAAATGAGTTTTGATTTAAGTTTTGGGTGTTTATTTGGGTTTAGTGGACATATCTAAGGTATGTGGCACTTCCCAAATGTTCGTAAAAATACAGGTTGAGCCGGAATTTATGAATTTGTGTCGAAAGTTTTCCGTAAAAATGTTTTGACGTTTCGGACCCTAGGTTGTATGGATTTTCTTGTATCAATGGAGGAGATTGATACATTAGGATCTATAGCAAGCTTTGCCGGACCTCGCGGTGAAGTTCACCTCCTCCGTGAACGGCACCCGGGCTCGAAAGTCCAAGACTCGGCTCAAGCTTCTTCAAGTGTTTTAAAATGATTCTTAAGCATTCCCAAATTTATTTTTAAAAGCTAAATTCAATGCTTCGACCCGCCGGAGCTCCTTTGGTTTCCGCTGCGTATTTTTGGGCTCCCGGCGGATCGTCCCCGACGATGTCTCTCCTTCCCCTCCGTCGCGGCCGCGCACCGGGGGCGCGGGTCACGACACCCATGTTTTAACCAACGGTGGTCAGGTAAATCGTACTATATAGAGGAAAATCCCTGACCGTGTCTATGCTTTTTATTGGAAGAAGATGGTAACGTCCCATATTTAGGAGCCTTAGGGCCTTGGATCAAAATCCACCATTTTGGTAAGGGATTTTTGTCCCATTTCTCTCAAAGAGAAGAACTTCCAAACGTTTAAAACTATTTATTCCAATACTCATTAACATGATCCATTATTTTCCAAAGACTCCGCTAGTGGGGTTGGAGATCGGTGAGGTAGCATGGAGATGAAGATCCTATGTACCCAGATCTATGAATCACTCCATGCATGGATGCTTAAAATAATATCTACATATACTTTTGGAAAAAAATTTAATATAAAATTTATAGATTTTTCAAAAACATGATCCATTGTTTTCCAAAGACTCCACTAGTGCGGTTGGAGATTGGTGAGGTAGCATGGAGATGAAGATCATCTGTACCCAGATTCTATGAATCACTCTGTGCATCAACGCTTAAAATAATATCTACATATACTTTTTGAAAAAAAAAAATTTAACATAAAAGTTATAGACTTTCCAAAAACATGATCCATTGTTTTCCAAAGACTCCACTAGTGGGGTTGGAGATTGGTGAGGTAGCATAGAGATGAAGATCCTCTGTACCCAGATTATATGAATCGCTCCATGTATCGACGCTTAAAATAATATCTACATATACTTTTTGGAACAAAAAATTTAACATAACAATTAAAAAATTTTCAAAAACATGATCCATTGCTTTCCAAATTCTCCACTAGTGGGGTTGGAAATTGGTGAGTTAGCATGGAGATGAAGATCCTCTGAACCTAAATTCTATGAATCGCTCCGTGCATCGACGCTTAAAATAATATCTATATATACTTTTTGAAAAAAAAATTAACATAAGTTATAGATTTTTCCAAAAACATGATCCATTATTTTTCAAAGACTCCACTAGTGGGGTTGGAGATTGGTGAGGTTGCATGGAGATGAAGATCATATATACCCAGATTCTATGAATTGCTATGTGGACCGACGCTTAAAATAATATCTACACATATTTTTTGAAAAATCTTTTTTAAGATAAAAGTTATAAATTATGATGAGATTTACTACTTTTATATTTAATAATTTTCCAAAAAATACTTCTAAATAGGTGTTTTGAGATTCCAAAGTCTAAACGAGTTTATCGGTTTTAAAAAAAAAATTTATAGCCGTTAAAATTGAGAGCGTCATAATATCTATGTAAAATTAATTTTTGGAAAAGTATTCAATATAAAATTTATAGACCTTATTAAGATCTACAAGTTTCATATTCAAAAATTTTAAAAAATAAAAAATATATGTTATTTTAAATGTCAATGTATGGAGCGGTGCATATAATTCTCATACATAGCATGATGCTTGATTTGGTGAGGCGTTACAATCAGTTCCACATTTGTATTAACACTAGTTTTGAACCCGTGCGATGCACGGTTGTTAGATATATATATATATATATATATATATAATACTATTGAAAAGTTTATTTTATTTTAAATATATTAATTTTATATAATTTTATTAAAATATTATACTATATTTATCACATGTAATTAGAGAAAAAAATTAAATTATATTCCAAAACGTACGACTTTGATTACCCATTTATATATATTTGTATAAAATTATGTATAGATTATTTAAAAATTTGATTATGACCTTTAAAATTTTTCATTACATACCAAAACGTACGACTTTGATCACCAATTGTGTATATTATATAATTATATATAGATTATTAAGAATTTGATTATGACCTTTAAAATTTTTCATTACATACCAAAAATTACGATTTTAATCACCCATTTATATATATTGTATATAATTATATATAGTGTCACGACCCGAGCCCCCGGGCCGCGACATCTGGAAATACATTTTCTCAATTTAAAGAAAATCGGCACAAGCGGAATCGTTTTCATTTGAAAATCATTTATAAGCAAAGGTATAGCCGGATTCAGGACTTTCAACATCACCCGAGGTCCACGAGGAAGGTAGACCCCACGGTCGACGCCGGCCTAGGTTGCGAAAGATTCTTAAGATATCAATCTTCCTCATTGATATCAAATAATCTATAGCAAACTAAGGTCCCAAACTAAATCCTTTTCAAAACATAACCTTAAAAACTCTTTTTCGAAATCCCGGCCAAACCCGTATTTTTCTAAAAGATTCGCGGGCATAGAACCTCTTATATACTTGTATAAGAGATCCCCAAACCCTCAAAAATATTTTTAATTATCATTTAAATATTATTTAGTTTTGCCAAACAGAGCAGTTTTCGGTCGACCGGCATTAGGTTTCGGTCGACCGATCTTATCAGTATCAGCAAAGACAGTTTCAGAAGTGAGGAACTCATTGCCTCGATTCGCGTATTTCCACCGGATCTTGGAAATCAACCCCGCACGTCCGCATATCATCCGAAGATACACGTGCGAGTACTTCCAAGCATCCGAAATACCCTCGGAGCACGGAGTTATCCTCAAAAACGCATTTATATCAAAATACGGTAAAACAAGAGCTTAACACTTTAAATTTTGAAATAAGCTCAACCAATCCAAACCATTTGCATGCACAACTTATATCAAAGTATATACACATGCTCAAACCATTCCAACTCATTTTTAAGAGCTCAAACTACGTTTTCCATAAATCACACTTTTGTATACAAATAACAAAAGCTTTACAAACTTGTTTTCAAATACAAGTGATTCAAAACATTTTCATAACTATAGCTATTAGAGTCTAAACTTCACATTTCAAGAGTTTATACTCTAATAGCTTCCCAATTCTAAAATACAAAGCGTGTAGGTCAATGCCTCGGTTTACCAACTATATTACTATGTGATTACAAAATGAGCTACAAGCCTAGGTACAAAATGTGTATCTACAAGTCTAGCTCCCATCCCCAAAAGATACCTTCTATCCCTTTCCTTTCTCGCAAGCGACCTACGCTGGTCCTTTGCCCTTATCGCTCGGATCTGAAAAAGGGACAACAGGAGGGGTGAGTCCTAAATAGAACTCAGTGAGCGGCACGTTGGTGACCTCCCCTGGTGCAACCAACGCGACACCGCACACAAGCACACGCAATCAACAGTAAAGCATTATAGCTTTAACAAATCACAATCATACGTCACCATGTAAATACATCAATGACAACAAACATACAACTGTGTATCATAATAGCATGCTATCTCGAATCGCGTAATGTCACCCAACCAATGTCTTATGCATTCTTTGGTTATGTTAGCGTGACAATCTAATCCAACGGATCGTCAGTATTATGTTATATAACAGTTCTGGCAAGGCTGGCCCTATGAGTAGCGCAAGCCCCTAGTCCCTAGGACACCTACACCCAATCCATCGGGACCTCGGGAGCTACCCAGTCCGGACACGTCCGCACAATACCAAGGTCTTGGTCCACGTCGCCGTATCGATTCCGGACAACACCAACACCACACAACAGTGAAGGCGACCCCACAGCGCTTATTGGGGGATACTAGGGTTTATGCCGTATGCTACCTAGCCTCGCACTCGCAGCCACCACCTCGGCCAACTGGTGATCGGAACCGCGCTCACTGACCTCTTTAGAGGCCACATAACCTAAGTATTCTGGTCTCCCATGCTCCTCACAACACCTCTATCCAGGCGCGACCTCCACGGATAAGGCGGAAGCGAGACTTACGAATACTAGGCCAAATGTCTTATGCTTTTCAAGCTACGTGCATTAGTCAATTCTCTCCGCCCTCTCCACCCTGAGCCCACGCCCTCCGGGGTTAGTCCCTTTGGACGGATCTACTCGGGTGAGTGGCAAAGACACGACCATATAGCACTCATATGCTCTATTTAGTCACATACAAAACGGATGTCCCTAGAGGTGTCCTCTACATCCGAGCATGCTCAATAACATCTAAACATAATTAGCATGTTCATTAAGCATCACAACATAGTTCATACATATGCGAACTACAACATAGATATATATAAATATCATGTTCTCATATCAAATTTGCATAATAGCAACCAAATTGCATAAATAGCAATACAAGAGCATCATAGCATATCTAGCATGATCTCTACCACATCACAACATCATTAGGGTTTAATACCCAAAATTAGGTATTCACCGTATACACCAATACACGCACATAAGCATGGCATACGATCAAACACAATCACATACACGTCGGTGAGAACCCACTCACCTCACAAGCTCAGCAAGAAACCACGTCCAAGCCCCCGGGGAGTTTCAATCGCGCCCAACACTTAAATCTACGCGAAGAGAATAACCGGGAGATTAGGTTTCTAGGGATTAATAGCTAGGGAGAGGTAGGAATCAACCATAAATGAGGGGGAAATCACTTACCTAGGTCAGCTGGGAGAAGGGGAGCTCGGCCAGGCAGTAAATGAGAAAACCTACCCCGAATCGCGTTAAGTGTCGAATTTATCCACGGGCGTCACGCAGGTTTCGGTCGACCGAAAAAGGGAATCGGTCGACCGAAAGTCTCGGCCAACCCAAAAATAAAGTAAACTCGACACTTAAGCCGCTCGCGTCGAATCACTCTACGACACGCAACAAAACACACATTAACTAGGCATCCTAGACATGCATGCATCACCTCAAAACACAACAAACCAAAACACGGACCTCACATATAGATCATTAAGAATTTGATAATAACTTTTCAAATTCTTCTAAATTATTATAATTTATCTTTAATATATAAAAATAAAATATTATAAATTATATTTAACTTTTATATTTAATAAAATTATTAATAATACATTAAGTATGCATTGAATTCAAACTCTCATTAAATATATGATTACTTGCATATTTATTATATTTAAGTGACACATGTCAAATGATAAGATAATAGAGACGCCATGTGGCATATTGTGAGTTATAAAAAGTGCCACATGGTGCTCAACTATTTTGATACTGAGTTTTCAATATATATATATATATATATATATATATATATATATATATATATATATTATATATATAATATATATATATATATATATATATATATATTATGATTTTTGAGCTGCACTCTTAATATTCTATCAATCCGTGAGCATTTTATTTTCATTCTAGAAGTGTTGCCAGAGAGAAGACCACCACACTGCGTATGGATGAAAATCTTCTGCATTCGAATTCTATGCATCGCTCTGTATATCAGTACCTAAAATAATACCTATATATATATTTTTATAAAAACTTTCAAATAAAAATTATAGATTTTGATGAGATTTACAACTTTTATGTTTAATGTTTCCAAAAATATATTATGAGGTTTCAAAGTCTTAATGAATTTAACAGATTTAAAATTTATTCTTAAACATGTTGAAATTTGAGAGACTCATAACATCTGTGAGGTTCGTGGTTTGATTTGTTTTGTTTTATGAATTATGTTGGAGTTTGTGATTTGTATTTGAATATATTTTCGTTATCCGTGCATGCGTGTTCGAGCGTGCCGCGGGTGTGTCATGTGGTTGGTGACCCCGTAGGCACGAGGGAGTGCTCGGTTGTGTGCGTGTCGGGATTGGGTGTTTGTTTTGACCGGATTTGTGCTGTGCAGAGCACTTTCGGTCGACCGATTTCTGTTCCGGTCGACCGAAAGTTGCGTGCAGCCCGTGGATAAGTTCGGGTCTTGAGTTTATTGTTTACCCCTTCACCATTTCTCACCATCTCCCGACCTGGAGCCCTATTCCTGACCTAGGTGAGTTCCCATCACCTTCTCCTTTGATTCTTGGGTGTTTGATCATCCTATCTCTCTCTCACTCTCTTGGCTCTTCTTGACCTAGTTCTCTCTCGGGTGTTTTTCGGTTTGCGGTGGGTCGTGTTCTTGTGAATTTTCTGCCGAGCCCTCGAGGTGAGTGGTTTGCACCTCTTGCTTGTATGTGATTGTGGTGTTGGTGTATGCTAATGTGATGATTTATGTGATACAAGCATGATTATATGATATTTACAAATTGTGGTGGAAACCTAGATTTTGTGATATGTGGTTAATGAGTATGTTGTGATGCTAGCATGATGGTAATGTGTGATTACAACTTGCTAGTGTGATTTGGTACTTATGATCATGTTATTGGTAACTATGTGGTTTGGACATTGGTTGGGAGCACCTTCTTATATTGCGGAAATGTTGGAAATTGTGCATACGTTGGATATGTGTTTGGTTTGGAAATTTGGAATGCATGAAAACCGTTATATGTCTATCACTAGTACTTATGCGATTGGTGTGCCCAATGTGAGTATTGTTGTGATTAGAGACATTGACAACGTGAGCGCTAATGAGACTTGATAAAGTGAAAATATTTGTGGTGGGGCTCTTTCGTTGGACTGCATCGCCCAGGTTCGCTCTCCCGTGTTAGTCGTGTGGATATCGACCGGATCGAAATGGGACGATGTGGGCGCCGGAGTCCCAGATTAGTTGTCTCGAGAAGAGACCGGTGGGCGTAGTTAAGGCCAGCCCGAGGCCAGGGTGGCGGCTACGAGACCAGGCGAGGCTTGAATCGGAAATTCCGGAAAGGCCGGTATATCAAGTAACTCCCTTAAGGCCAAAAGGGATCGGCCCGCTGTAGGGTACTGGGGGACGCGACGTGCACCGTGTTTGACCCAGATCCTTGGTGCTGCGGTACCTAAAGGGTGTGTTGCGTTGCAAATGAAAGGACTAACGGGTGATTAGTCAAGCAAACGCTAACATAAGAAAGTAAAGCATAATTTGTTTGGTGTGAGAATGCGTTATTTACATGATGATGTTATCGGCTATGGTAATGCTTTACTTAGTATTTGTTTGGCTTGTGTTGTGGTTTGGATGTGTTTTGGTGAGAGGTGCCGCGAGTGATATTCGCGCCGCTCACTGAGTCATTATGACTCACCCCGTTGCTTTCTTTCTTTTTCAGATCCGTTAGATCGTGGGAAGGCACCGGCAAGAGGGTGCTAAATTTCCAACGCTAGCTCGAAAAGACCTTGGGAAGGTATATTTTGGAAGGGTATCAATTTTACATAACTCGTAGTTGTTTAGCGTAAACATGTAAAGAATTAACTTTTGGAAGCACTAACTTACATTTTGATATTTTTGGGTGTTTGTAAACCCTTTAGAATTGTAAACCTTAGTTGAGAAGTTTAAATCTCTAAAGGTTGTATATTTTAAGTTTATGATGTAAATGGACATCCTTGTTATATTTTTGTGTAAAAAGAACTCCGATTTGGAATTTGAATCTTGTCGCATGTGTAATTGGTTATTGGTACTTGTGACAATTGCGAATGAATGAAATTGTGGTTTAATCAAAATTTGGCTACTTGAGTTCTTAAAGTTCGTATTTTCGATGTTTCGAAAAATATTTTGTTTGATGAGGATTGGACTGCTTTTGGTCGGAAATCGATACCTGCATGTGTATTTTGGTCATATGAAAGTGAATATATGGTGTTTGAATGATTTAGAAAAATATTTAAGAAAATGGGTGTTGAGTATTTTGGTTGCTGCAAATCTGTTTATGCAGAACCTGCAGGTATCGGTCGACCGAAATATTGGATCGGTCGACCGAAACCTGTAGCAGTTCTGTTTCTCGTTTCTGGTCGATTTCGGTCGACCGATAAATCAATTCGGTCGACCGAAAGTAGCTCTGGAATTCATCTTCAAATTTTCGTATTTGACTTCCGAATTTGATTTCGATGCTTTGAGGGGTTCTTATAATTACTAACTAGAGGTTTGACAATTCCAAAACTTTTGGAAAAATACAGGTCGAGCCGGTATTTCGAAAACATAGTTTTAAGTGTATTTACGTAAAGTTTTTAAAGAGGTTTGGGCCTTAGATTGCTTAGGATCCTCTGGTGTCATCTGGGGAGATTGATACCTTAGTATCCTATGCAAACTGAGCTCGGTTTGAGACCGAACCGTCTCCCCCGCGGGTTCTCGTCTCGTTCTGAATGTCCAGATTGCGGCTATTCCTTGTTTGATTTTGGAGATTTGAAATGAACTCCTTATTTGTTTAAGCTTTCGCAAAACTATTTATTTCGAATTTTATTCCTTTGCGAAAAATTATTTTCCTCCGTCGCGGCCCTCGACTCGCGGGCCGTGACAACATCTATGTAGAAGTAATTTTTGAAAAACTATTAAATATAAAACTTGTAGATCTAATTAAAAATCTATAATTTTTGTATTAAATATTTTTCAAAAAATATATGTAAATATTATTTTTGAGTGCCTATGTACCGAACGGTTCATAGAATCAGGTGTAGATGATTATTATCGCACTTCGAAGCTTATAACAGAAAATACCTATACAAACGACCAAATATATAGTCGATTTGAAAATTTATAGTTCTAAATATTGATTAATCCAAAATACTAAATATAAGTGACTGATTGATGAATCCAAGTATTTTTTAATATTGATTACGGATATTTTTAATTTAATATTTGTTTTTGTTCATCAAATGCAATGAAAATGTCAATTGTTAATTACAACGTATTAGTACACTAGCACCTAGATAATTGTTTGGGTTGCCCAATAAGAGGCTATCTTAAATAATGGAAGTAGATCATCAACACCTAGGGATGGGTGCTTAAGACATGTCTTAATGTGTAATTATATCTAACATATATCATTGACATATTATTTGGTATTTTTTTTAAAAACTTTTAACTATAAATTTATAAATTATATTAAAATTACAATTTTGTAGTTTAATATTTTTACAAAAAAATACTTACAAATAGATTAAATATGAAAACGCAAATTTTATTTAATATTTTGTTATTTGTGTTGCTTGCGTGGCGAGATCTGGAACGTCGATTTTGCTATATCCTGATGCTTTCGCATCAGGAAATCCGTGTCCTGTTCTTATGCCCAAATATACAGCTATCTGACTGCTACAAGTCTATAATCCCCAGCATTTTCTTAGCATCAAATATTTGAGCTAAGCACGAACTGAAATATTTTGAATCGAGTTGCGGTTGGCTCGTTTTCACTTAGAAATGTAAAAATGGCAGGGCCCAGACTTGGGTCATACAAAGCTCAGCGCTAGCTCAGCTAAGTCGGTGGCTCGTCGAGCCAGAACCTATGCTGGTCAGTACGATGTTTTGGCCTTCGGTCCGTCCAGCCAAAATCCATACGGGATCGCTCGGCCTGCAAGAGCGGATCGTGTGCGGTAAAACCACAGACGATTCGCCTGTGGCACGAATCGTCACCTTCCGTTTTACGTACACGTATCACGAAATTTTATATAAAATTTTCGTTATCTTATTTAATTTATTTTTAAGTATTTTACGAAAAATTTTGAACTATAAAATTGTAGATCGTGAGCTTTTCTATAACTTTACAATTAAAAATTTTTCGAAAAAATACCAAATAATATATATAAAATATGATTTATAATAATTGTCCTACATAATTTAAATTTATTTTAACTATTAAATAATAATATTAATATATAAGATACCACCAAATACTTTTGCGTTTTAATATTATAGATAATCTAAATTTTTTTAAAAAATTAAATAATTATATTAGAATATAAGACACACTAAACCTTCCTGCCGTGCTAATATTATAAATATTAACTACCATATATAATCTAAACTCATTTTAATTTATTAAATAATTATATTAAATTATAAAATATCACTAAATTATTCTCTTGTGCTTTAATAATAATAGATATAATAAATAACATACATAAGCATTTGCTTAAGCATTAAGCATAAACAATAATTAAAACAAAACCCCACCAATATAGCCTACTTTGACAGCCTTGCTGTCAAAAACTCAAAAAAGTTCCTGTTAACAATTTACGAACACATGAGCCCAAAAAGACAAGGGCTTAAAGATAAATATAAATATAAATATATCTTCGTTATCTTTAGGTGAATTGATCCCATAATGATCGTATAGAACTCTTATTTATAGATATTTTTGATAAATTTTAACTTGATTTATAATTTTTATATTTATTAATTGTTTTAAAAAGTATTTTTAAGAGATATTTGAAACTTTGAAATATTATCGGATTTTAATGAATTTTAAAATTATTTTTAAATCGATTAAAATTTTAAAGTTTTAAATAATTATTTATAAATATTTTTTGAAAAAATTTAATAAAAAAATTACAGATCTATCGAAATATACATCTATAAAAAAAACTCTAAATAGAAATTTCATAAGGTTGTTCTATGCAAATCATATGGGAGGTTCTTTTATGTTTATGTTTTTGTCCAAAAAAATCACAACTGTACAGAATTTTATAAAAAGAACTCCAAACTTTTTTTTAAAAAATTACAAATCATTAGAAAATACATATATAATATAATATAAGTATTTTTCTATAAATTTGTAATATGAATTTTTTTTAATGTACTTTATAATTTTATAGTATTTTCATAACTATTTTAAATATTTATTTTAAAATTCTACAATTTTGTATATAATAAAAATTGTGGAGCTTAAATATTAAATTTAGAAATATTGTTTGAATATTAATTTTGGATTATATTTAAAAAATAAATATTTAATTTTTTGTTCAAAATATATATATTTTGATTTAATATAATAATTTTAAAAAATTATTTATGTGGGCGGAATATAAGTTGGGCTTATTTGAAATTAGTTTTTATATTTATTCACTCACACAACTCCGAGGGCTTTTCTGAAAATTAAAAAAGGAAACCCCTCTCAGAACTGTGGAGTTGCAATTATTTACTCTCCTCGAACTCAATTCCCAATTCCCTCCGCCGCCACTGTCTCCGCCGCAGACTCCTCTGGAATTCGTCCTCCGGAGGACGTCGGTTTTCGATTGCCTGTGCGATCTCGTGGAAGTCGATTTCTTAATCGATTCTCCGCTGTTTCAACCTCGATTGCGCCGGTAACGATTTAGATCTGCATATCGACAAACAAATACTGGTGGGTTTCTGGATAAGGTAATATTTTGTTTCATTTTGAAGAAAGAAGTTATACTTTTGTCTTTCGGGAATTATTTCATTTGTTGCTGGATCTGTAATGTTTGGTTGATAGTTATTGCAGTAAGGAGGAGGCTTTGTTATGCATGTGATTCAAAACTATATCTAATATGGTCTTTTCTTAGCAGGCCCGGGTCTTCCGGAGTAGGTAGGCGGGTATATCCCGTTCTTCTCATAAAAAAGAAAAGGAAAAAAAACGTAAATAAATAAATTTAAAGAAAAACAACAAAAATTCAGTGGATTCAGATTTTCGATTTTAGCTTAGGATTTATCCTTCCTGAAGGTGATGAGACTGTATGTTGAATCTAAATCCTTTATGTAAATTGTATCTAGTATAAAATTTGAGTAGCTAAGTGGAACTAGTACAATTTGATCTTTCTTTCTACCATATACAGGTGTCAATCGATGAACTTGGATGTAATAAAAATTGATAATTAACTGCAATAGCACTTTGAAAAGGAATTGTTAGAGGCGAGAAGTAGAATGTCATTGTAGAAGGAAATAATAACTATTAACAATTTTTTAAAGAAAGTTATTATCTGAAGCAGAGGATGTTCGTGATGTCAAACCAAGGTCGATAGCGATGTATATAAGTGTCAAGTCAAGTAGATCCCACCCAAAGGTGCTTTGAAAGTGGTGACCAGGATTGAAGGAACTGGATTTGTCTTGTAGTCTAATCGTTTTTGGTTAATATGCTTAAGCCATGTCGTTTTGGCTTTTATATATATATATATATATATATATATATATATATATATATATATATATATATATATATATATATATATATATATATATAATATATATATATATATATATATATTTGTCTTGTAGTCTAATCGTTTTTGGTTAATATGCTTAAGCCATGTCGTTTTTGTTTATATATATATATATATATATATATATATATATATATAATATATATATATATATAAAAGCCAAAACGACATGGCTTAAGCATATTAACCAAAAACGATTAGACTACAAGACAAATCCAGTTCCTTCAATCCTGGTGTGTGTGTGTGTGTGTGTTTAATAATTTCTTTTTCTTTTTTTAAAGTGTACTGTAGGCCTCAATTTATGCTTCTCTTGAGTAACCTTTGAATTAATTGAATGTTTACTTTTAGCTATATTTGCTTATGAAAGACATCATAAACATGGCACAGCCAAAAGGGGACAAAACCATCGAGAAAATCTATGTATATGTAGGATTTATGTAATGCATGCTTACACCATTGATCAACTGAACGTCGTTGGAAGTGCAAGTATTTGACTTGGATCTCAGGTCTACCCCCTGTAAAGAACTTTAATCTTGTGGTAACTGGTAATTCATCCTGTGAAACTTGGGCTAGACATTTCCATCACTAGATGATGTTGTTTCAATGACTTTTATACCTTATGAAAGAATTTTAGATGCGTAGTGCAAACATACTGGCTGTGGGCTAGCATGCACAACTACTAGCCAAGTAAGTTGAAATTTTTTCTTTTACGGCATATGCTACTTTGTGAAATATGATTTTTGAAAGCTTAATCTTTAATAGCATAGAACCACTGATATAATATAGTTAACAGCATTGTTTTTTGTGGGATTTTGATAAATGATATGGTCGAGACCCTGTTCCGATGAATATATAATTCACCATTAATTATTCGCATTTGTGCGACACCTCCGTTTAAGACGTTTCTTTTCATAATTTTCTTTCTCAACTTTTCTTTTTTTAAAAAATGCTTTAGTATTCGAAACAGTCTATATATGGCAAGAATGGTGAAGCGAAAGCCATGCGAATCAACTGAACAAGACTCCGAATATGATAATGCATTACCGAACATGAGTACAATCATCACTGAAGGCAAAACAGTGAATAGACATGATAATAAATCGCAATGTTCCTAATGGCATATAAAGCAAAAGCAGAGAGGAGAAATAATAATAATAATAATAATTAGCAAACTAGAAACATAACGAACAAAATAGTACACATAACTTAATTTATAAATAAGCAGCACCCATCAGAAATGGAGATTTAAAATAAAACTATAACCAAGCATGTAAAACAAACTTCATCATTGACTGCATTGGATATATGATAATCTCATTTAACATAACAGCACCTGTGTATGACTACATGGAATAAAAATTAAACAAACAAATAAAGAAAACCCTTAGCTGAGCGTTTGGCGGTGGACTTTGATGGAACCGAAGTGGCAGCTTGTTTTTGGTATCTTCCACGGCAGCTTCTTTCTTTTTCTTTTTTCTTTGCAAGCTCCTGTTTTAGGATTTTTTTTTTTGTCCCTGTTGCAGTTGTTTCTTTGCCCTTTTATAACCTTATTTGGGGTTTCTTTCTCCTTAATTGCAGCCGCTTCACCTTCTTAATTTTAAGGTGCTCAATTAAGGAATAATCTCGATTGACCAAGATTTTGAAGTCTAATTCAATATCTTCTAGATGCTAGATGCATATTGGAATTTAATTAGCATCTAAGCAGATTGCACTGTTTCGTTTGGGCCTTTTTAGTAAAGCCTAATTGCTGATTTAACGTAGTGACAATTAAAACTTGGCAGACTTAATCGGGCTCTAATTTGCATAAAAGTTATCTGAAGGAAAAATATATTTTAAACAGAAAAGATACAAATACTCAAATAGTCAGCAGAAGATTTCCTTCTTTGCAGAAGTACTAGATCGTTAGCTTCAATTACAATTCTCTTTTTAAGTTCCAGTGTGTTTTAAGAGTATGGGCAATAGTAAAGATGTTAACAATGCTGCAAATATTTCATTTTGCATTATTTATTTGTATTTCATTTCTTAAGCGAGTGGGTTGTTGATAGATGCGGAGGTTGACTAATTAAAAGCGTTTTAATATAATATTTTTTTAAATATGTTTTTCCATTTATCCTTCTTTCATCTTGCTTTTCCTTTTATTATATGACTCTTTGAGTATTGGCATATCATTTCAGTGTGTTGGTATTTGCTGAGAACAATCAAGTTCTTTACCTTCACAAGGTCGTCGGATAGACAATTTGCATAACTGACTGAAAGTCATATCTTACAGTTTTGCCTCCCTGATAAGTTGGTAGCTGTTTGCTTGGGAGTAGGATATTACCATTTTATGTTAATTACTAGGTCAAGTAGACATCAAGTACATCACAACCATTGGCAGATCTTGTGTGTTTGTCGTAATAATTTTTAAAGTACTATATTCTTTTTATTATTTTTCGGACACTCATTCTAAATTCTTTTAAGTTATGCAGGGAGAGGATGGCTATGGAAGTTACGCAGATTCTCTTGAATGCACAGTCAATTGATGGTGCTGTTAGAAAGCATGCCGAGGAAAGCCTCAAACAATTTCAGGATCAAAACCTTCCTGGTTTTCTGGTTTCACTCGCCAGTGAGCTCGTAAACAATGATAAGCCCGTTGATAGCCGTAAATTGGCTGGATTAGTTCTCAAGAACGCTTTGGATGCTAAGGATCAGCTCAGAAAGAGTGAGCTCACCCAAAAATGGTTGGCTTTGGATGGGAATGTAAAGGCACAAATTAAGACGTACTTGCTGCAAACTTTGTCATCACCTGTTCCTGATGCTAGGTCTACTGCTGCACAAGTAATTGCTAAGATTGCCGGTATTGAGCTGCCTCATAATCAGTGGCCAGAATTGATAGGATCTCTATTGTCAAGCATCCAACAGGTGCAGCCTCATGTTAAACAGGCAACACTCGAAGCCCTTGGCTTTATTTGCGAGGAAGTCTCCCCAGAGGTTGTTGACCAGGATCAAGTGAACAAGATACTTACGGCAGTTGTGCAAGGTATGAGTGCATCGGAAGGGAACTCCGACGTCAGGCTTGCTGCGACGAGAGCACTTTATAATGCTTTGGGATTTGCTCAAGCAAATTTCTCAAATGACATGGAGCGCGATTACATCATGAGAGTTGTATGTGAGGCAACTCAGTCCCCTGAGCTGAAAATACGACTAGCAGCATATGAATGCCTGGTTGCGATCTCATCGACCTACTATGATAAGCTTGCACCGTATATGAAGGATATATTCAATATAACAGCAAAAGCAGTGAGAGAAGACGAGGAACCTGTAGCTCTTCAGGCAACTGAATTTTGGAGTTCGATCTGTGATGAAGAGATCGACATACTGGATGAGTATGGCAGTGATTACTCTGCCGACTCTGAGATCCCTTGCTTTTATTTCATTAAGCAGGCTCTTCCTGCTTTGGTACCGATGCTTTTGGATACTCTTCTCAAGCAGGAAGAAGATCAAGATCAGGATGAAGGTGCGTGGAACATCGCAATGGCTGGCGGTACATGTTTGGGATTGGTTGCAAGGACTGTAGGGGATGACATAGTCCCTCTTGTTATGCCTTTTATAGAAGAAAATATAACAAAGCCGAATTGGAGGCAGAGAGAAGCTGCAACCTATGCGTTTGGTTCGATTCTAGAGGGTCCGTCTCCGGACAAGTTAACTCCACTTGTTAATGTTGCATTAAATTTCATGCTTACTGCTCTGATGAAAGATCCAAACAACCATGTGAAGGATACTACTGCATGGACCCTCGGAAGAATATTTGAGTTTCTTCACGGCTCAGCTGTAGAAACACAAGTGATAACCAAAGAGAACTGCCAGCAGATTCTTACTGTGCTGCTTCAAAGCATGAAAGATGTCCCAAATGTTGCCGAAAAGGCCTGTGGTGCGCTTTATTTTCTTGCACAAGGTTATGAGGATGTGGGTCCCTCCTCTCCACTGTCCCCATTCTTTCAGGATATTATTCAGTCTCTTCTCACAGTGACCCACAGAGAGGATGCCGGAGAATCACGTCTCAGGACTGCTGCTTATGAGACTCTTAATGAAGTTGTTAGGTGCTCAACTGATGAAACTGCTCCTATCGTGTTGCAATTGGTGCCTGTGGTCATGATGGAGCTACACCAAACCCTCGAGGCTCAGAAGCTCTCTACTGACGAAAGAGAGAAGCAGAATGAATTGCAAGGTCTCCTTTGTGGATGCTTGCAGGTTATTATTCAGAAACTGGGGGCATCAGAGTCAACAAAATATGCTCTAGTGCAATATGCGGATCAGATGATGGATCTTTTCCTTCGGGTTTTTGCTTGCCGAAATGCCACAGTTCATGAGGAGGCTATGCTTGCTATCGGTGCTTTAGCATATGCCACTGGGCCTAACTTTGTTAAGTACATGCAAGGATTTTATCCTTACTTAGAGATGGGTCTACAAAACTTCGAGGAGTACCAAGTTTGTGCCATTACGGTTGGGGTGGTCGGAGACCTTTGCAGGGCATTGGAGGACAAAATTCTTCCATTTTGTGACGGAATAATGACTCAGCTTCTCAAGGATCTCTCGAGCAACCATATACATCGTTCCGTCAAGCCTCCTATTTTTTCATGCTTCGGAGACTTAGCTCTTGCTATAGGTGAGAACTTTGAGAAGTACCTGATCTATGCAATGCCCATGCTCCAGCGAGCAGCGGAATTATCTGCGCACATTGCATCTGCTGATGACGACATGATGGACTACACCAATCAACTTAGGAATGGGATCTTGGAAGCATACTCTGGGATATTCCAAGGTTTCAAAAATTCTCCCAAAACCCAGCTGCTGCTGTCTTATGCTCCCCACATTCTCCAGTTCATTGACAGTTTGTACAACGAGAAGGATATGTAAGTCCATAGCTCATAGTTTCCATCATTCTAAATTTTGGGGTTTTGTCAAACAAAACCTTGCTTTGCAAAAATTGAAAAAATTAATCCCTCAGATGAAAACACCAAATTAGCTTTCATTACACTTATTTAGCTCATCTTGAACACTTTAACGCGAACACTATGATACAAGTGCTGGCAACACTATACTAGCCATTTGAAACACTATACTAGCCGTCTGGAAAGAGTTTCTGAACAGGTTTTTTTTTTTTATTCCAATTTTTGTTTTTGTCTCCTGACCTTATGTCTTGCTCTGCTCTTATACAGGGACGAGGCGGTAACCAAGGCTGCCATAGGTGTCCTCGGAGATCTTGCTGATACTCTGGGTAGTAATGCTGGTGTTCTGATAAAGCAGTCAGTTTCAAGCAATGACTTCTTGGAAGAATGTTTGTCATCTGATGACCATTTGGTTAAAGAATCTGCCGAATGGGCTAAGTTGGCCATCAGTCGTGCTATTTCCGGTTGATGATCGGTTGCTTACCGGTCTTTTCTCAGTCCATTGTCATATGCGTTCTGGTTGCATGTATTTATCGGTCATCACAAAAGGCATACTTCATCTACATGAGTCCATCAGTCAGCATCGGCATCATTGCGTCCAAGTTGTAACTTTGAAAAAAGTGGTTTAATGATGACCCCACCTCCGCTAACCCTGTGGAAGGGATTACTTATTATTAACCTTCCACATTTTTTTTTTTGCAAGGCAGGAAGAGGTCCCATTTTGAATCATCCAAGCATGGCTGCATTGGCTTTTTCATGCGCCATGATGCTATTAATGCATTTCATTACAAGTCTAGTCAAGGCAAGTTTGCAGCGTGGATCGGTTCTTTCGAAATTTGGACACCCAAAACTAATGCATGGCGGTGTTCTTCGATGTCGAAATTATTGAAGTATAATGCATTGCATTGCTAGGATGAGCGACTCGGAATCTTCTCTCCCGGATCATCATCTGCATTTGTCCATTTTATGTTTATGAGAATTTTGTAATGATCTTGAAATACTTTTCATCCTCATTTTTCATGCTTCTCTTCTGCATGTACTTTCATGTGTTGTTATTATTTTTTATGTTTCATGTTTGGTGTCATATTGTGCATATCATTTTTAGCATGATTTTGTATTTCACCGTCGATGCCTTGTCTGATTTTTAATGTCTACCTTTTCGATAGTACTGTACCCGTAAAACAAAATCTATTTAAGTTATTTGTCAATTGTAAATGGAGCTTGCTATTCTGTTGCATATGTGCAAGAAACCATGATTTTTCTTGATGATTATCTTCCATGGCTTATATGATATGTAAATGTGACATCGTATCTATTAACTCCAACAAAAAAAAAAAATTTAGTTATAATCAATACTGTGATTCAGGACTTTGGTTTCCTTTGTGAACTCCATTTCAGGTATTTGCTAGTGCACCATATATATGTTTTGGGTGTTGAAGATTTGCCGAGTACCAAACAAAAGGGTTTTAAGAGAAATCATCGGCAAGCCGTTATTTGCTTAGACTTTCATGAAAAATTGGCTTTTGATCAAGCAGAATGATGTACATGTTAGTGAAACAGCTATTTAGGGGATATAGAATGGATGTTTGTTGTTATTTTTTTGTGCCTTGCTTTTTATTCTCTCACTCTTTTTTTCCTTGCTGTGACTGATTGATGTGTGCATTCTCTTAGCTTGTTTTTGGACAAAGTGGTTTGAATCAAAGTTTGAAAAGCCGGGCAGCACGCTCGGTGCCGCCGGGTTCCGGACAGGGACAGTGTCGAGCCTGCCGGCACCCTCTCTCTCTCTCTCTCTCTCTCTCTCTCTCTCTCTCTCTCGATGTTTTTTTAGTTTTCCTCCTCGCTTTCGCGAGAAAGAAGACGATACGGTCGCCTGCGTCTTTTGTTTTTTAAGGGTGCGGGCTTGTGAACGGCAGCTGCTGGTCGCACGCGCACCCTTTATTCTTTTTTTTTTGTTTTTTTTTTAAGTTTAAATTTTTTTAATAAAATATAATAAAATTTTTTAAATAATATTTTATTATCGACAACCGGCACGGTACGGTGGACACGTTTCGAGTTCCGAATTTATCCAAATTTTACACAGTACGAAATTTACAATCGTGGTTTGAGTTATTATTCTATGATATTGTGTGTTGGTGCGTAGAAGTGATTATGTGCGTGGGTGTTGGTTATTCAGATCGTGGATCCAACCGAAATAGTCTACTCAGAGTATCGGTACTTCCAGCCTTTCGTCTCTGAATCCGCCCGGGCGGAGGGCTTAGATTTGTTAAGTGCAGGATTGACACATGATCCTTTAGGGTATGTGCATACATACTCATTGGCTTAGTCATAAAGCTATTGTGATTTGCCCTATTGAATCATCAGATGAGTAATCAATCTTATACGGATAAAAATCGGCTTTGTCGAGAAAATTTCGGCCTTAACAATTCAACTCTTCAAATTCAATATTTATTTGCTCGTCTAAAATATTGTGTTTACCGTTCGAAACACCATGTTTTTAAATTTAACACCCTATTTGCTCATTTGGAATATTGTGTTTGCTCATCTAGAATATCATGAACAAAATGATAATATCGTATTTGCTCATCTGATATAAAATAATGACACAATATTTGTTCAATCTAATATTATATTTACTCACTCAAAACATTAAACATATCCGTCTAGAATTTTTCTTTTTTTAAAAGTTGAAAACGAATAATAAATTTGTATGAATTTTATAAAAATGTAATTTTTTTGACGTTATTCCTAACACTCATATTGAAGTTTGAGTACTGCCATAGTCATAGTAAAGGGTTTTTAATCAAAAAAAAAAAGGACATGGTTGATGTCTCGCACATGTTCTTATAAGTAAACGGACACTCTCTGTCGGGTTTGAAGAATGTCAAGTATCAATGAATAAAAAAGTAAAGCTTTTACTGTTTTTAATTTATTTATTTATTTTTAATAGCTGAGTTCGATTTTATTCTATATCTTAATCAAAATAGAGCCGTAAGGTAAGTTTCTCCCAACTCACGTTTGCTGATGTTCGAATATCTAACTTATCCTTCACGAGGAACAAATCGTGCTCTTCTTCCAACATCCAGTCCCGCTAACCAATTGAGTGAACGTTTATTGGTAAAATTTTAACTTTATATCCAACTCCGAAAACTCATTTTCCAACTGAAATACATAATTATATATATTCTGGTAATCATGCAGATGATCTGAACAACTAAATTAGAAATATAAATAACTTGCACCATGAAGGCGGATGCATAATAAATTTTTACAGGGCTTATAGTTTAGTTTTTGAACTGAATTATAGATAAAAGAATGAACCAGAGATCATTTTAAAAAAAAAGAAAAAAAGAAAAGAGGTATACTCATAGAGAAACAAAATCAAAGTCCTCAATGTCATATTCAGATCCAGCTAACTTAGCCTCAGAAGTCACCACCTCCAACATATCATATATCTCAGCATCCCTAGGATGTCGCCGATCACCTGCGACAAACAGCGAATCTCCATCGCCCGCACCACACCTCGACCATCCCACCTCCTTCCGCACGCCTTTCTCTCTCATCATCCTCCGGGCATCCGCCGCTTCTCTCCATCTCCCTTTCGCTGCATACATATTAGACAGAGTGATGTGCGTTCCCGCACAGTCTGGGTGCCGTTCAAGTATTTTCTCAGCCACGATCCGCCCGAGCTCAGCGTCACCGTATGTCTGGCAAGGACGCAAGAGTGTGGACCAGATGACATCGTCCGGTCTAAACGGCATTTCGTCTATCATCTTCAAGGCTTCTGTTAACCGCCCCGCTCGACCTAACAGATCGACCATGCAACCGTAATGCTCCTTCCCGGGCTTAATCGCATACTTTGCCTGCATTGAGTCAAAGTACTCAAATCCACGGTCCACGAGCCCCGAGTGACAACACGCGGTAAGAACACCGATGAAGCAAACATAATCCGGGTTCAAACCATTAGCTTCCAGCTCATCAAACAGTTGAATAGCTTCTAAACTTTGCCCGTGCTCTGCATACCCGTTGATCATGGCAGTCCACGAGACGATATCATCACAATCAAGCTCACGGAATGCTTGTTTAGCCTCCTCCATACTACCACACTTGCAGTACATGTTTACGATGCCGCTGGCCACCATCGCTTCAATTTCTAACCCTAACATGATTGCAAGCACGTGAACTTGCTGCCCGGGCTGCAAGACCGCTGCGGTCGCGCATGCGCTCAGTAGACTTGCCAGAGTGAACTCATTTGGAGATACACCATGGTTACGCATATCGTCGAACAAATTAAACGCATTTTTGGCGTGGCCTTCTTGTGCGTAGGCAGAGATTACTGCACTCCACGATACAATGTCCCTATTCGAGATCTCACGAAACATCGTAAAAGCAGCGGTTAAGCAGCCTGTACGGGCGTACATTGTGACGAGTGCATTTGCCACCGAGGCGGCGGCAGCAAACCCTCGTTTGAGAGCATGCCCATGCAGCTGCTCGCCCCAAACGGCGCAGACGAGGACAGCACATGCGGCCACCACCGCGGAGTACGCATAATCGTTCGGAGCCATGCCTGATTCGAGCATTTTGACAAACGCTTTCACAGCATCCTCTTCTCTGCCCATCTGAACATAAGTAGACATGACGGTCGTCCAAGCTACCACGTCCAGCTGCCGGATCCCGTAGAGCACCGTGCAAGCCCGGCTCGGACGGCCGCACCGCGCGTACATCGCAGCGAGAGAGTTAGCTACAAATGGGGTGGTATCAAATCCCAACCGTAGTACGTGGGCATGTATTTCACGTCCCGGCGCCAGCATGCTGCCGTCGGCGCAAGCTTTCGCTGCGATCGCGTACGTGTGGGAATCGCAGGGAACGCAGTTGTCTCTCATTTCGGAGAGCTTGAGCAGAGCGTCGGTGTAGCGTTTCGAATGAACTAGAGCGTTGATCACAGCCGTCCACGAAACAACGTTTCTCTGAGGCATTTCGTCGAACATTGCAACTGCGTTTACGAATTGGTGGAGTTTTGTGTACATGTCGATCAGAGCGCTGCCGACGAAAACAGAGGACTCAAGGAACCCCGTCTTGAGAACGAGAGAATGTAGAGTTTCGCCGTATGAGAGAAAATTAGCGCGGGATGCGCAGGATTTGATGGCGAGGCTGAGGATGAACGAGTCGCCGGCGGCGGCGAAAGAGACGGCGCGGAAGGCGGAGAAGAGGTGAAGGGCGGCCGTGGGATCGCCTGAGCGGAGGTGGGCGGAGATTAAGGTTGTGTAGGAGACGGTGTCTCGGCTGGGCATTTGGTCGAAAAGTTGGCGTGCGGTGGAGAGATCCCCGGAGCTGGCTAACTCCCTGAGTTTGATGTTCGCTTCGAAGACGGAGGCCGGTCCAGCAAACCTGACCGGTTCGGACCAGATGGCACGGATCGGGTTGAACCGTCTGAGCCGGGTCGAATGTATCATGGTTTGGAACATGAAGAAGCGTTTGGTGACATAACTAAGGAAATACACAGAACTTTTTTTCACATCTGAGCCCCTATTATCAGGAAATATCAACAATGCCCCCTGCAAAGCTGCTAGTATGCTTGAAGGTACTTGTTTTAATTCATATAATTCACTTGTTTCAGGTTCATCTGATCCCACTTCGTGATATCTGAAAGGATACTCATTCTATTAGAGTAGCGCAATTTCGGCTTAAACAACATTTTCCGTATCCTGCCGAGCTGAATTTCGATAAATATTAAATAAGACTGCCAATTGTACTGATCCATATAATTTTTATATTTTTAAAATTTTTCATAAATAAAAAAAAAAATTATATTTAATATCTATAAATATAATAAAATATAAAATTCAAAAGTCTCAGTTACGTTACGTGTCAAAATAAGATGGTTAATCAAACAAAAAGTCTAAGTAGAATGTGACTGAAATAAGGTGTATGTAAAATCCAAAGCTTTCAAATACATTCAATCCTTAAAAATTACAATCTGCTGCAATGTTTTTTTTGTCTTACCGGCGAGTTCGGTTTATATCCTACTTTTCGACCGGATACTGAACGGTAAAC
Source organism: Xerophyta viscosa (assembly GCA_002076135.1). Taxonomy (NCBI): domain Eukaryota; kingdom Viridiplantae; phylum Streptophyta; class Magnoliopsida; order Pandanales; family Velloziaceae; genus Xerophyta; species Xerophyta viscosa. The sequence continues at coordinate 280,475 of MJHO01000103.1, read as the reverse complement.
GGTAAATCCTCTCAATCAGGTGTTGTAATTCAAACCTCCGACTTATCCTTTATGAAAGGTAAACTTTTGATCTTCTCCTAATATCCAGCTCTGCTAACCAACTGAGCAAATACTAGGTCAAAGTTTCTCCATTTTCAGGGGCTAATATGTATCGACCCTTAAAATAGGGAGCTGATATGCAATTTTTCTATAAAAAAAATAGTGGCGCCTGTACGATACGGTCTGACTTGTCGTGACGCGACATAACGAGTTGCTCTCAGGCGCATGCTACCATATATAATCAAAATTTTGATTATTTTTTGGTATATTGTTTGATAATTTTACGAAAAATTTTTAAATACAAAATTGTATATTTTGATATGGTCTATAATTTTATAGTTGAACATTTTTCGTAAAAATGCCAAATAATATGTCTAAAAGATAATCTAAAACTTTGATTATCTTTTTGGCACATCGTTTAATATTTTTTGGAAAAAAATTTAACTACAAAGTTGTAAATTATATCAGATCTACAACTTTGTAATTGAGAATTTTTACAAAAAATACGTAAAAATAGGTCAAATAAGCGATTAAAAATTTTATATAATTTTTAAGATCCGTGCTTAAGCGTAATGGACGGCGGAGATTGTGCTCTATTCCTGCTTCCTACTTTGGATAAAGTAGGGGAGCCGCGCCCGATCAAGAGAGCAAGTCCTACGATAGGTAGATATTAGATCATTATCTCAAGAAAACAAAAAAAAAAATCGATTGTTTCAATAATTTAATCCTTAAAGAGTGTTTGGTTTATTGCATTTTAAAGTTCATGGGGGAATCAAATTCCCTCCCTGCTATACAAATTCTTATAAATTACGTTTGGAGAAAATAATTGCATACTAGTTTTGTACCCGTGCGATGCACAGATGTTAGTCATAAATATAAAATAATAATATTAACTTTTTTTATAATTTATATTTATTATTAAATCAAATAACTATTTTTATTAAATTTTATATTTTATTTATAACATATTATTAGAGTAAGATAATTATTACCTGTTATATATAAAATAATAAAAATATTTGAGAATAACGTAAAATGATTATAATATCCAGTTATATATATAATTTGGTTTAGAATATGGATAATTTTTATTAAAATGAATCTTATTATAAAATTTGTATTATTATTATTAATAGTTACGCATGTATGTAGATCATTTTTTATAAATTAATTATTATTTAATAAAATTATTATTATTTTTTTAAACTTTATTTAATCTTTTTATATTCTTAAATTAATTACGTGAACTCTTAACAGATAATGAAAATATTATGTGTGTTTTTTTTTAAAGAAATACTAATTACACACCGAAAGTCATTAAGATGCCACATGGTGAAACTTCTTGACCACCGAATTTTATATATTTATAAATATTCATATATTTTTAGCATATCTTTAAATAGAATATTTTATATTTGTAACATTTATATATATATATATATATATATACATATATAATTGATAATATTCGAAAGGTTAAGTTGTTTTTTAAATATATTAATTTTACATAAATTAATATTTATTTTATTAAAATATTATATTATATTCATCACATATTATTAGAGCAAAAATAAATATCAAATAATATACCGAAAGTTACAACTTTGATTACCCCTTTATGTATATTGTATATTACAATATATAAATTATTGAGAATTTAATAATGACATTTTAAATTCTTCGAAATGATTATAATTTATATTTAATATACGACTTTGATCACCCCTTTATATATATTGTATATAACGATATATATATTATTGTGAATTTGATAATGACCTTTCAAATTCTTATAAATGATTATAATTTATATTTAATATAAGTAAAAAGAAATTATTTTAAATTATACTTATTTTTTATATTTAATAAATTATTAATAATATATTAAATGTGCATGTGCATTGAATCAAAACTCTCATTAATAATATAATTAATTACAATTTATTATGTTTAAATGTACATGTCAAATTGTGAGATATTAGAGATGCCATGTGGCATATTGTGAGTTATAAGATGTGCCACATGGCACTCAACTATTTTGATAGAGAGTTTTCTATATATATATATATATATATTCATATTACGCTAATTCTTTTTTTCTTTTTTAGGAAAACTACATATCTGTCTTCCTATTTTTCGTTTCGCCCAAATCAGCTCCTGAAAACGTATTTTCAGGTGCTGATTTTGACAAAAAAAAATGAAAATCGAGAGTTGATATATAGAAACCTCTTTTTTTTTTTTGCTGTTTAAAATTATTAGAAATACTACATAAAGAGATAACTTGACAGTTGACATAAAGAAAAAGAAAATATTATTTTGAATTTCATGAATTAAAAAATTGAGAATTATGCAGCATTTGTTAAAATTTGAGCTTCTGACCTACTGCTCACTACCAAAAGCAATATATCACATAATAATAATAAACAATAAGATCATGTTGATCATCGCCACATTTTTGAAAAGGATTGACAATTTTGGACTAATCCTACTTAAAATATTAGGAGTTTTGGATAGATGCGTTTGAAAGGTGATCAAGTGGTTCGAATAATGTTATCCTAATTATTCATCTAAAAAATTAATCTTATCCAAATGATTGCGACCTTAAAGTTAATAGCGGAGTTTGTCGTTTGTTTATCGATGTATTGCACACATCCCAACCGTATATTATAATAAGAAATGATAAATATTTTTTAGAAAAAGATTGAAATATTTAAAAAATATATTTAATTTTAAAAAAAATTTCTAAATAAATATTTAGAATTTCAAATTCTTAGAAGTGTTTAAAAATTATTTTGATATTATGTTAAGATTTTGATGTCTCAAAATATATATTTTGATGTTTTTTAAAAAAAATTTAGTATGATTTTCTATTTTGTATTTATTTTAAAAAAAAATTTTAATTAAATGTATAAAATATAAAAAATAATTTTATACTACGAGATTCTAGGAAAGAGGTAATATGGAATTCTAGACTACGATATAAGCAAATACGGTCAAAGTTGGGACCAAATCACCATATATATGTATTATTAAAATCCAAGCGAACGATGGAAAAAGAGAGGGAGACGAATATTTAGTATTTATATCGTACGTTCAAATTGAAGTATTCCAATTAAGTTAAAAAATTACTTTGAATAAACTAAATAAATATTCCAAATAAGCTAAAACAATATTTCTGAAATTAACAAACTACCTATTTATTTTTAAAGACATATTATTCCAACTGAGTTAAAAGTATTACTCATTATATTTTTATCATTCTTTTTAAAAATATTGAAATAATATAAAAATAGTTGTAAATATTATAATTATTATTCGGGCATCACGGCAATGTATTCCGCATGTTTGTAGATATTTTTCAAAAACGTCTAAACTGTAAGTTGTAGTGGAAAATAAAACAGACTGTAATCTATTTATCATTTTATTTATACTGAATAGCACAAAAACAGAACAGATTAAAAAAAATTATTTTTCAAATATCTGACTACTTTGCAGACCATTTAAATCTTTTTTTTTTCAAAAAAATAAATGATAATATCAATAAACACGTAAAAAACTGTAAGTTGTAGCGCAAGATAAATTGGACCATAATCTATTTATCATTTTATTTAAAATACAGAATAACATAAAAACCAAATAACATAAGATAAAAAAAAATTATTTCTCGGACATCTTCGGCAGACAATTTGAAATATTTATTGATATTTTTTTTAAAAAACATTTTGAACTGAATAGTTATACAGTAAAATAAAATATACAATTTATTTATTATTTTATTTAAAAGGACTGAGTAATATAAAGAGAGAATGACATAAGATAATAAACTCTTATTTAACCATCGGTCTTATTACTTCGGCAGACTATTTTATACGTTTATTTGATATTTAAAAAAAAAATTGAACGAAAAGTTATAAAGCAAAATAAGACGTTCCATAATTTGTTTATCATTCTCTTTAAAATATTGAATAATATAAAAATAAATAATAATAAGATAAAAAATCTAGGTATCGTTTTCACTATTATAGCAGACTATTGGATATGTTCGTTGATATTTTTCATACATATCTGAACAGTAAGTTGTAGAGTAAAATAAAAAGGACTGCAATCTATTTATCTTTTTATTTAAGAGTACTAATAACATAAAAATAGGAGAATAGATGCTAACAAAAATTAGTTTTAGATATCATTTTGACAAACTCGACAAAGCATGTGGAATATTTATTAATATTTTTTTCAAAAAATTTTGCGCTGAGAAGTTATAGATAGAAATAAAATATATGTTATTTTATTTTATTATATAAAATAAAAATATTAAAATTAGTGCTAAATAGATTATTACGAGATAAAGTAAATAAAAATAATAAATTTTTTTTTAAAAAAAAATGTTGAGGTCGCTAGTCTAACTGGCGACCTTCTCGTTTTGCTTTTTTTTTAATTAATGTGACGTTCTTGCCTCAGAATGTGGCGATCCTAAGGTCATATGTTTAACATGCAACCATTTTGTCGTCTTTTTAACATGCGATCAGCGGTCCTACGTAGCGTGCTAACATAGGCGTGCGCATCAGGCTGGACAACATCGCTTGTGAGGCGACTCACTATTAATTTTATAAAATTCTAAAATTGATTTTAGAATTGTAAATTAATAATTAAAATTATTTTTTTAAAAAAAAATAAATCGTATTTGGCCTCGTAAACAATTGGTTTTGGAAATCCAGTATTTTAAACCAAGCAGGTTCATCTCCTTCGGTTCACGCTAGTCTTCTTCACTCTAATTGTATGGGCGTTCGCAATGCACGTTTAATAAGAATTTATAAGTTCCTTTACGGGATAATTTGCATTCAGCTCTTGCTTTTTAAACCTCTTCTCGTTCAGCCCCTCTATTTCTTAAACGTAGACATTGGCAGAGCATAGACTACTTTTATCTCAGAATGGGGGCCTCGGGCGGTGAGGAAGGCGCAAGTTCATAGAGGACATACTTCTCAAGGTTGCCACCCAGGTTTCGATAGCGGTCCCTGTGTAATGCAAAATTTTATGATAAAATATTTATGTCGCGTTAGCATATATCTTTCGAAAAAAAAATTCTAAATAGAACTTTTAAATTTTAATAAAATCTACAAAAAATTCTTCTAAACAGATATTTTAGGACTTTAAATTTTAACGAGTTTAACGGATTTTAAAATAATTTTTAAATCTACTTCAAATCTATTAAATTTTGAAGTCCCAAAGTATATTTTTAGAAGTACTATTAAAAAATTTTTAAAAATAAAAATTATAGATCTCATTAAAAATTTATAAATTTGATTTCGATTTTTTTTTTTAATTAATATTTTTAAATATATTTTTTTACTGTTATACGAAATGACATAGTGTAACCGTTATACCAAGAATCTCTCCTGTTTCACATATATCGGCAAAGGAGGCTCCGGAAACTTCGTTAGGATTGTCCATAATGGTATGGAGTACGAAGACATGCAGCTAATAGCGGTATCTTAGGAACGCCGAGCTTCAACAAGTTTTCTCCGACTGGAATAAAGGGTAGCTCCTAATAAGTTTCTTGATTGAGATCACAGCAGGTATATTCGGGATCGAGGATGATGAAGACGATGGATGGATACGTAGTCGACAAGTTGTTAGACATGATGAAGGCGATTGCATATTAGCTTCCGTTTCTAAATCTTTTATAAATTAGCCTTCGAAAATAAAAAAACGCTGATATGGCAGCTCGCGTCGCGCATTTTTTCGCTTCTAGTTGCTAATTTGATCGGTTCCTTAAAAAAGAGGCTGATATATAATTGTCCGTTTTTTTTTTCAACCCCTCATTCAGCTCCTGCTTTTTACCTCTGCAGGTGCTGGAAAAAGAAAGCGCCACTGTCTACGTTTAAGAACTTAGAAGTTTTTTTTTTGGAAAAATTACTATTCAGCCTCTCGTTTTTCATTTTTGACTGTTCAGCCCTCCGAAACGCGTTTTTCCGCCGACGTGGCGGCGTGCGCGTGCCGCCACGTGGCGTTTCGGAGGGCTAAATCGCGCGATCATAAAATTAGGGGGGCTGAACAGTAATTTTTCTTTTTTTTTTCCACTATCTTGAAAAAATATAAAAAATAAAAAATAAAGAAAAAAAAAAGAAGAAAAAAAAGAAGAAGAAGGGGTGTTTATTGTTCACCGAGGCGGTGACAGGACCGTGTTATTTGAACTGGACGGGCTTAGACGAACGGTTTCCTCCACCGCCAGGTGATCAAATCAGATTCATTAGGTTGGGACCCTAAATCTAGGAGTCAGGCCCTTCACGTGACACGTGTATTGCAAAGAAAGGTTCTTGAATGTACGGCCTCGCCTAGCGTCTGCACGTGGTTTCGTGGGGTCCATGTCGGACGCTTCCACGTGCTGATTGACAGGAATGTGATCTGCTTTTTCAGTGCTGTGGGAAAATTTGGTGCAAGCAGACACTGCTGAGTGATGCATAGCATGCTTATTATCAGAGAATAACTGGAAAATGCTGAAAATGATTTCCGCTTAGCATATACAATTTTTTGACTTTTTTTTTAATTATTATTATTTTAATATTTATTTATTAAAATATAGTTTAAAAAGTTATTTGTCAAACTACGGTCCGCGGCGCCACGTCACTGTCACGTAGAAACATGATCTTTTGAAAAAATGCTCTTCTATGCTGACTCACCAAGAAAAAAAAGTATTTTTTTTAACGCACTTCTTTTCTAAAACTATTTTTCGAAAAAACGCTATTCCTTCACTTAAAAACTGTTATAAAAATTATACAGAGGAAGCGTGTCTTTTGATTCCGAACACTAGAAAAAAAAAAAGTTTACGGCACGTAAATCGAGAACTCGTATAAATTTTTTATGTACTTATTTAATTTATTTGGCCTATTTTTAAGTATTTTAGAAAAAATTTTGAACTACAAACTTATAAATTTTGTTGTGATCTACAATTTTGTAGTTGAAAATTTTTCGAGAAAATACCAAATAATATACCAAAAAAATAATTAAAACTTTGATAATCTTTTTAGCATAATATTTATCATTTTTAAAAAAAATCTTTCAACTACAAAATTATAGCTCGCATCAAAATCTATAACTTCTTAGTTCAAAACTTATTCTAAAAATATTTAAAAATATGTCCAATGAGTTGCCGTAAGTTTACAAAGTATAAGACGTTATACGAATTTGCGGCAACTCGTTTAATATATTTTTAATCGTTTTTACTAAAAACTTTGAACTATTAAGATATAACTTTAAGTTATATTTATAATTTGTATGTTTAAAAAATAAAATTTAGTAGATCTATGATTTATATATTAATATTGTTAATAATGTTATAAAATATAAAAAATAACGTGATGTGTTTATTTGTAGCACGGCAAGAGGGGAGCAATCGCGTGCGGGCAGGAAGTCATGAGACGTTTCCCGAGCAAACGTGAAATGTCATCGTCTCCTCTTCCCTGCGGACTCGGGATCTCTGCCTCCATTTCATTCAACCAATTTTCTAATTATCTTAATCTTAATCTTAATCACCACCATCATCTTCATCTTCCTCTTCATTAATATAATTATTATCGTACCAAAGATTCTTAAAATTATTAATTAATAATATCTATATAGAGCTAGAATTCATAAATTTATTTGGTGACGGAAGCAAAAAAAATGTAAAATTAGTTTTGTACATATATTGTACGAATGCTATTATATATAAATTAAAATATCAAAATATTATTTTTTATTTTTTTAAAATTATATTTAATTAAGTTGATATTTGACAATAGTAAAATAATATTTATATAATTAATTTTTTTAATAAATAATAAAGTTTATTTCATTGAAATGAATTACTAATTATAGTTTAAATTATTTTTATGCTAAATATATATGCATAATATAAATTATTTTAAACACTTTAATTACTGTTTTAATTAAAATGCTATGTTTTTATTTAATTTTGATTTTGATATATTTCAATTATTATATACTTTTCAAATTTTAAATATATATATTCTTTTATGCAATTTTGATAAACAAAATAATATATATATATATATATATATATGATTGCTAATCTCCACTCGACAGGAGCACGGCTCGCTCCTGTCGACTCCGCAGCCGTCGGATCCGACGATCCGACGGTCGAGATCATCCGCGCGTGTTTTGTAAGAGCTCGGATCGATTTCAGCCGTCGGATCACCTCGGCGATCCGCGGCTGACATCACGCGCGTGTTTTTTAGAGCTCGGGTCGGATTTCAGCCGTCGGATCTCCGCGATCCAACGGCTACGGATTCGACAGGAGGGGCCGAGCTCTGTCGAGTGGAGATTAGTCTATTTCTATAATATAATATATATATAATATATATATATTAAACAAATATATTGAAATTGACGAAGGAGAATCGACGAAGAGAAATAAAAGCAAGTTCACAAGATATTCGAGAGTGCTTCACATGCTCTTGGGTGCCATGACACCAACCGCTTCTGTCGCCATTCTTACACAGGAGCGCTTTGTCTTCTTCCTCCTCTCTCTTTCTTCTTCGTTGTGTTATTAAGTCTGGGAAACTACTATTCTTCTTCTTCTTAATATCAATATCAAGCAGGACCTCCACATTCAATCTCTCGTCACATTTCATTCTCTTCTTCTTCTACTACTACTTCTTTCTTGGCCTCAAGGTTTAGAGATTACTACGTCTTTGGTTCATTCATCAGCTTTTCAAAGGTTGCATTCATGGCCCTTTGATCTTCTTCTAATTTTTTTTTTGTGAAAATTTTTAGACCCACTTAAGCCCAAATTTAGCTTTTTTAGGCGACAATTTCAATTTTTTAGCCTGAAATTCTTTTTTATTTTTTGCGCCGAAGTTTAAATTTCAGTTGTTCAGAACTTCAGGCACTTACTGGCATAATTCTGGACAGATTTTGTGGGCAGAAACAGTTTCGTTTGTAGATCATGTTAGCTTCATTTGCCTCTTCCACAAAATGTGATCTTCATTGAATATATGTCTGAATTGTATTTTTATTTTTTTTTTTGTTTGGCTTACTATTTCTCTGCAGCTAGTTTTTAATTCATGGGTTTAGGGATTTAGTAATTTTCTTAGCTGAAAATAGCTTTTTGATCATATATCTGTTTTGTGATCTTTCATTTCTTTCTTTATTTAAAAATTTAGTAATTTTCATTGATCAATGTTTTCCACTTTGTGCATCAAATCTTGATTTCTTGCTTGTTCAAAATCTCATTCATGGGATATGGTGATATGTAGTGATTTAGTTTGGGAGACTTGTGTATCTGTTACTCTCAAAACTTAATTTATATAAATTTTTTGTTTTACATTTTTTTTTATTCTCGAAGTTTTAAAATAATTATTTAAAAATATTTTAAAAAACATTAAAAAAGAAAATTATAAGTTATATTAAAATATTTCTCTAATTTTTAAAATAGTTAGTTTAAAATGTTAAGACTTTTAACGAGTTAATAAACTTATCTAATCTAATCTTACTAAAATGTTAACTTGTTAAGGTATCAAAATTAAAATAATTATTTAAAATTTAATTATCTTCCACATTAATTTTCATAATATTTATTTTAATAATATAATTTGAATATTTTAAATACAAATATCATAATATAAATTAAGTTTATAAACTATTTAAAATATCAAAATATAAAGTAATTTATAAACTAGTTAAAAGAAGGATGTACTAACTTGCTGATTGATTTGTTTGTAGCTAAGCTGTTGGTACAAAGCCAAGGTGAGATTTTTTTTTTTTTAAAAAACAAGAGAAGGTATGATGGGAACTGCCATGGATGTGAGCAGTATGGCACTGAAGCCCAGCGGATGCATAAAAAAAGGAAATTTTGGTAGCACTGGGAGTGGATTATGGGGGAAGTCATTGGTTGGGATCTCTAAGAGCTCGATCTCCACAACCATCCCGGGAAGATATTCCAAGTCCAAGGGTGTTGGTGGAAGAAGTGGCAAGACATTCTCTGTTCTCACTTCAGATGTAAACAAGGAGACCGTGGTGAGTAAATACACCGCCTTCAGTATGCTCCATTCGTTTCAAATATGATCCAAAATGCAAGTTATATTTTTTATTTTGTCATAATTGGAAATTTGATAGGATTTAGGGTTAGAACACGAGCGTTTTAGATCAAACATCTTGAGACGATCACAGAAAAACAAAAAAGGATAAGAAAATAAGGCAATAATCTAAGCTCGATACTGCGAAAAGATTTACGGTTCCTTATATATCAGATAGAAAGCCTAATTGTCCCTCCACTACCACCACAGTCCTCATATGAGAGTCCCAATAACTTTTTTTAAACATGATTTGGGCTAAGGCTAGATATAATTTTTTTTTGTAATAAAGTATTGGTTACAATGAAAGACTTCCGGATATTCTCATAGATATTTACTCTTTTCAGGCTCATATGGAAGTTAATTCTCATTTACATGATAACTTCCAATTTTCAGAATTCTTTTTGTTCAAATTTGAATAAAATGCAATAAAAACTCTCTCATTGATACATGGTGTAGTATGCAGAACTTTGGGATCTAAACTACAGGTATATTACTATCTTGGTTTGTAAATGATCCTGTAGATTATTCTTTTCCTTTTTTTTTTTTTTTTTTTTTTTGAGATTTATATGAATGTTCTTCTGATATATCTGATAGCTTTCGATTGCTTAATTATACTGATCTTCATTCGTAAAGCTGTGTGTTATTGCTAAATTGCACTTGTCGAATTAGTATTTTCAGGCGCCAAGATTTGGTGGCCAGAGGGCAGAGCCGAAGAACGTAGCTGCGGTCATATTAGGAGGGGGAGCAGGGACTCAACTTGTCCCTCTCACAAGTACAAGAGCTACACCTGCTGTAAGAAATATATAATTTTTGGTCATAATCTTAATGTTTTTTTTGGTTAAATTTTTTAATGTGTATGAGGAATTTTCTGTAGATCTAAGGCTTCTAAATTCATATGGTCTTAAGCTAAACCCGAGCAAAACCGGGCGGAAGGTAAAGGCTAACCCTTCCGAATGTTTTCGATATTCAAGAAGCCTAGCCCAGGAAACAAGAAATCCAGTTCCATTTTCTAAGAAAATTAGAAAATCCAGATCGGTCGTCAACTATACAAGACTGTAACGAAGAATACCATCAGAATTCTCAAAAGAATACGAAAGTGAAAAACTAACATACAGCAGGAATAGAGAGCCTATCCAATTTTAAAGGATCACTATGGTGTAACGAATCAGAAGAATTAAAAGAATCCAGATGAGACCCAATATCCGCTAGACTAAAAATCATAACTTTGTGTATGTGAATCATGTCTTAGGCCCTGCTTGAGCTTAGAATTTTTGAACTCCGCATTGAAATTTTCAGGTTTGAGGAATCTTCTTCATGATTCCTGAATGTTGACTAAAAAGTTACCAATGAAGTCTGTGCTAATATTCTACTTCAGTTTGGCAGCCTAAACTGTAAGGATATATCAGAACCGACGGTGTGGATTTGAGTCCATAAATTTCTGATATTGTTGTTGTTTTTTTAGCTTATTTGCTTATTTAGATGCTCTTGAAATTGCAAAAACAAAACTTATCTTGCCATTTACTTAATTCTTAAAGCTGCAGCTTAGTAGTTAAATCATGTATGAAAATTCCATTAACTGAACACATTTCTTTTCGTTTTTTTATTTTGGTTTGAGAAAAATGAGGGGTAAAATCACCTCCACCATGCTTCACTCATTTTCTGACGATTTTCACAGCTTATACCAATTTTTATTTTTATTTTTATTTTTATTTTTTGATTTTTCAAATCAGGATGTCATCTTTGTGGGTTCATAGATAATCCTAACGATTGTTCAATAAATTATACTGCAAGATATGAGAACTAAATGTCGATGTTCTTCTTTGCCATCTAGGTTCCTCTTGGCGGATGCTACAGGCTTATTGATATCCCTATGAGCAATTGCATCAACAGTGGCATAAACAAGATATTCATTATGACCCAGTTCAATTCACAGTCCCTCAACCGCCATATATCTCGTACTTATAATGGGAACGGCATCGGTTTTGGCGACGGATATGTTGAGGTTTTTTTTTTTTTTTTTTTTTTGCCTTCTTATAGCATCTTATATAAAGGCTACATACATCTTTATATGCCTTGTAGTTATATCTTTTACTGATTATATTACCATTCATTTTCCTACACTCACGGGCAGCTAAATATGCAACTCCTTCAAATGACATTTGAATTTTTAATATTTATATATATTTTTTTTTATAAAGACAATAAGATGTTCAGCCTGAATAACAGGTTTTGGCCGCTACTCAGACTCCCGGTGAAGCTGGAACGAATTGGTTCCAAGGAACAGCTGATGCGGTCAGAAAATTCACTTGGGTTTTTGAGGTAGGTGTCTTGTCTAGCATCTGGATGCATATATTTGGACTTGTCAAAGTCGGTATCCAGAAATAATATAAATGCTACTATATTGGTGTTTTAATTATTTTTTATTTTCTTATTCTGTTATTTACTTTTGACACTGTGCAATTAACTTTGTTATTTATTACAGGATACAAAGAACAAAAATATCGATCATATATTGATCCTATCGGGTGATCAACTGTATCGTATGGACTATATGGATTTTGTGCAGGCATGTTATATTCTCTTACTGCCATGCTAGAATCATGTCTTCTAGAATTAAATATTGGAATAATGTCAAAAAAGCCCTTACTTTTCAAGACTCATACAAATCAGCCATGTATTTTTAGCTTTTTCAAAAAAGAGAACTCTTGACCGGATACTCCAACGTGTTCTAGATACCTAGTTATTATTGCATACGGCTATTGTAGTGTTTCCATCTTATATCAAAGTGTTTTGGATGAAGTGTTCTGGGCGAGCAAACAAAGTATACTGGGTGAGCTAATAAAGTTTTGGGACGTGCTAAACAAATGCTCCATGCGAGAAAAAAAAGTGTTGTGGAAAGTTAACTCAGTGTTTTCGTTCAAGGGGTTGATTTGTTCAAGTTTTGCAAAGCAAGGGTTTTTTTTAACAAAAGCCCTTAAATATTCATAACTTCTTCGAGGCTTCGAGCATTGACATGATCTCTGAAATGAATGCAGAAGCACATTGACACCGGTGCCGATATTTCAGTTTCATGTGCTCCTATGGGTGACAGGTTTTCATTTCATTTCTCTATTGAATTTATTGCAGAAAAGTACGAATAATACGTTTAAAATTGGTTTTCGTAAAAAAAAATTTCTAATGTCAAGACCATATCGCTCTTCATTTGTTTCTCCAATTACTCTGTCGGTTTATAACTTATAATGCATGTATTCGTTTCTCATAGCAATGTTGTTGCACTTCTGAAACTTCTTTTTTTTTTTTTTTCTAAAGCCGTGCTTCGGATTGCGGATTGGTAAAGATCGACAAAGCTGGCAGGATTGTCCAATTTTTGGAGAAACCCAGGGGTGCCGACTTGGAGGCCATGGTAGGAAAAGTAGTTTGCCTCGTTTAGAAATAATATTATCCCTTCATCTTGATTATGATTTGTTGATGCAGAAAGCTGATACTACAGTCTTCGGATTATCTCGTCAAGAAGCCTTTGTGTATCCCTATATTGCATCAATGGGAGTTTACGTATTTCGAAGAGATCTTCTTCTTAACCTTCTCACGTAAGTTTTAAGTTGTTAAAAAATAATATAACAACTACTCAAATACATGTCAAAATAAGCTTTATGTGTTGCCCCTAGTTTTACATGCCTGTTGTCACGACTTGTGTGCCGGGCGACATGTCTCTTTCCAACAATAATCGGCACAGCACGTGTGAAAAGACTTATATATGAATTGTTTATTTAATTTCAATTTTTTACTTTTGAAAAATAACAAATAGCTATATATCGGAACGGTCGGCGGTCGGTGCTGAAACTCGGTTCGGCTCGGCTCGGCACTGAAAACCTATAATTAGCTTGATGTAAGCAGCTTAGTTGATGAAGGACTTATATCCTTAGTTCTTGCAATCTCGCAGGTGGAGATATCCAACATCAAATGATTTTGGATCAGAAATCATTCCGTCGGCCGTAAAGGAGTTAAATGTTCAGGTGCAGTAAAACTCTCAACCGGAATTTTGCTAGTTCAGATATATTACCTTTTACATAGTAAAATGAGCTCGAGCTTGAGGTTGACCACTAATATATCGAAACAGACGCGCTTATCCGCTCCGATATAATGCACCTCGTTAGTTACTTGATCTCCTATTTACAGGCATACTTATTTAACGATTATTGGGAAGATATTGGGACTATCAGAGCTTTCTTTGACGCAAACTTGGCTCTTACCGAACAGGTCAGTACATCATATAAGAATATAAAAGAAGAGTAGAATGAAAATTGTTCTTGGTCCTCTTTCAATCTTAAGGGAATTGATGTTCCAATGCTATTGGCTCTATTAGCGAGGAGGAATGGGTATTAGATGCATTGCCGTTTCATTTTCATTAAATTAAGAACATTGCTATCATCAGGGCCATCAGGGCTAGCAGAGCCAAATACGTTGTCTGGATATGTGCAGTACACATTCCGTTCACTGCTTGTGGTTCTGATTACATCAGTATTATCAGGGTCTCCTGAAGAATGTCATTTCTGTTTAATTAAATACAAAAATGTTATTCTTCAGGGTCCCTAATAGCCCACATTTAATCAGAACCACATGCCGCGCATCGGATATGTATCACACATCACAATACACAGTATGTGGTTCCGACTATATCAGAAGTTCTTGGTAGTGCTGTTGAATAGCAATGCTTAATTAAATAGCAGAAATTTACAGGCTATATCAGAAGTTATGGCCTCTAAGCTTCGATGGTTTTGATGCGACGAATGTTGTTGTTATGTGCAGCCTCCGAAGTTCCACTTTTACGATCCCAAGACACCCTTCTATACATCACCGCGATTTCTGCCGCCTAGCAAAGTTGATAGTTGCCAGGTATATTTATATGAACAATAAATTAAAATAAAATTAAAAGAAAAGAAGTAGCATGTAAATTTCATTTTAAGAGATTTTTAATGCCTTAAGTATATAATTCAGATCAAGGATGCGATTATTTCTCATGGCTGCTTCTTGCGAGAATGTTCTGTTCAGCATTCTATTGTGGGTGTTCGCTCACGTTTGGAACGCGGAGTAGAATTGAAGGTAGTTTTCCTACAAACTTCTTCCGTCTCAAATTTTCTGACAAATATATATATATATATATATATATATATATATATATATATATATATATATATATATATATATATATATATATATAATACGGAGGATAATTGAAGGTAGTTTTTCTACGAACCACTTCCATCTCAAATTTTCTGGTGTGTGTGTGTATATAAATAATCGGATTTGCTATGGTTGATGGTCCTATAACTCCTTATATATATATATATATATATATTATTATATATATATAATATATATATATTATATATATATTATATTAATTCGAATTTGCTATGGGTTTATGGTCCTATTAACACTCCTCATTGTAGACCATCCTTTTTTGTTAAAATAACTCAAAACAATATATGTTGTCCGGTCTGCCCAAACTGAAAGATTGTAATTCGGTTGGTGGAATATAAGTTGGTTTGCAACCCGTAGATTTATCTGTTACGATGGTCGTACAGAAGTGAGCGTCGTACGGACCGAGTTTTTTCACGATCATCATTAATTTTTTAAAATTATATATTTGTAGCTGAAAGCTTAAGATTTTGTGATTCTAAATTACCATTGTATTTTTAAATTGCACAGGATACCATGATGATGGGGGCAGACTACTACGAGACGGAAGTTGAAATTGCGTCAATGCTCGCGGAGGGTAAAGTGCCTATCGGAATTGGACAAAACACAAAGATCAGGTCAGTTAGTTTGCTATGCAAAAATCGCCCCAAAAATCATGCATAAAATTATATGCTAAAAATTATCCGGGCAACGACACAGGCATCTAAATATATATATAAAAAAATCTCTAAAAAGCCATGAGTCATCCCTGCCACATTTGCGGTCGGGTGTCTTTCTTTAGAAACATCTTTAGATATCTTTTTACTGGTATAAGTCATTTCTCTGACCTAATATATTTCTAGTCGACTTTCCCTTTTTGGGATGTATTTTTGGGGTGAAAACCGTGAAATGTTGGAACAACTTTTGAGAGCTATATCATTATTCTTTGCTTTGTTAACGAGAATCAATAAACCGATGAAACTATGTGAGCCGACGAAGATATGATATCTTCCACAATCTTTCTTCAGGAACTGCATCATCGATATGAACGCTAGAATCGGGAAAGATGTGGTCATCACCAATGCAGATGTACGTATCGTCTATTTGTTCAAAATTTCCTTGACTTCATCTCTAAATATTTTATACTTATAATATATTAACAATATTCTTTTTTTTTTTAATTTATACAGGGTGTTCAAGAAGCAGATAAACCAGAGGAAGGTTTCTACATACGCTCGGGACTCGTAATCATTCAGAAAGGCGCGACGATCAAAGATGGAACCGTCATATAGAGTTCATCTATATAATATTATTTTCCAAGATCGGAGGGAGCGTAACTCATCGACGATGGTAAATTACCGAGATATGGAAATCGAAAAATAGCTGCTGGTGACGGATTAAGTCGACGGATATGAGTTTGTAACATACTAGAGGGGAACTGTAGAAGGGGTACTACTGTCTAGGTCGGTTTATAATTAAAATCATTGTAATCCATGTAAAAAAGAAGTTTTTATGAGGGTCAATAAGTTGATGGGTAAACCAGAGGTAGTCTCATGTTGACATTCCTCTCTAGTATATAATTTAAATAATAATATGAGTAAACCAGAGTAACGCTATATTCTATACGGCGCGGAACTTGTAGAGCTCTAAAAGTGAGCTCAAATGTATCGCGCTCTAAAGGAGCTCTTCGTTAGATGACTTCAAATAAATTTAAAAATAACGTATATTAGTTATTTGAAAATCCGAAATTATAATGTCATTCAGTTTATACATAGCTTAATATTTTACGTTCTTAAAATAATTAAAATAGTAAAAATTTAATTAATCAAAATAGTTAAAAATATATATAATTTACTATATATTATATTATTCTATTTTATTATAAAGTATTAATAATATTTCACTTTTTCAAAAAAATTAATTGTTCTTTAAATTTTTTTTAAAATAATATATATACAGACATGCATAATCAGAATATTTTTTTAAATTTTTTTTTAAATATTTCTCTAGTATGTCTGACTGTATAGTGTCTGCGAGTATAGCTATTCCAAATATAATCTTTCATCATAAGTTCATATTACATGCCCAAAAAAAAAAAAAAAGGAAAAACAGAGTAGCTCTATTTTGGGCAATTCTTGTCCAAGGACAGAGTAATTGTTTCTTGTGCTGATTGCAAGTACTCGCTGTGTTTGAAAAGCGATATCACATTAAGATTTTTCGGCATCAAGCCGGAGTTTTCGTGTTGATCGGTGGTGAGTACAATTATTTGTTGTTTATTAAAAATACTAATAAGAATTTAAAATTAATTTTAAAATTATATATAAAATTTTCAGACTAATACGCTACGCCGATAATTACTCGATATCTTCTGCATAAACTGTGCAGACCTATAGATAAAATCATGCATCAAATTAACATTATGGCTAATAAACTTAAGATATCGATATTCAGATTATGGCAATAAAAATGACCACTTTTCCCTAGCATTATAAAAATCTTTTAGAAAAAAAAATAAACATTTATAAAAATCACGATATATGAAAGAACAAAGAACTAGCACATATATAAAAGACCACCGAATAAAGCTAAATAATCGGAGGCAGCAACTTATAAATTTCAACATATTTCATTTTGCTGTCTAACATCATGACACACTTATAAACCATTAACAAGTTCTACCTCTCAACTCCATAAGAGGGAATATCTTTGGGGGAATTACGGATCACCCATTAACTGTTTAAAATGACAAAAATATCCTCATTCAAACAACTTACAAAATCACTTTAAAAATTAAACACATATTTATAAGTACCTTAAAAAAATATCGAATGCGAAATATATATATATTCTACAACTTCTGTATTCAAAGTTTTTTCGAAAATATTTCTAAAAATATATTTCAGAGCTCCAAAAATAATTAAACTAGTAAATACTTTGGAGCATTAATTAGATATAATTTTTGGAAAACTTTCAATGTAGATGTTGTAGAATACGTCAATTCATATTTAAGATGTTTTCAAAAAATCTTTATATGTGTTCATTTTGACACGATTTAGTAATTACCAAAAAGAAGCTCTTTCAAAAAAAAAAAAGGACGAGGATATTTTCGTTATTTCACATCGCAAAGGGGCAATAAAAGACCAAATCAAATTAGGGGGACACTCTTTGGCTAAAGGTAATTTTAAGGGCACTCTTAATTAAGCAAAATGCTTTTTTTTTTTTTAACTCCACATGTACTAGAACACATAAAACTTGCAATGAAACATCAAATAGATCTGTGAATCTAATATACTACTCATAGCAACAAATAAGATATGTTTTATAGGTAGAAGATGACTAATTACTTCTTATTCTAGATGTAGGATGCCTTAAATCTTTCACTACTCTTCCAACTAAAAACAGACCTGCAACAAGCTAATAAACATAAAATGTGATGGTTGACATTACCTAATTGTTCCAGATGGATGCTCTTTAAATGCATAGACAACAATCTGATCTTGCTAAACTTTGTCTTCACATTGAATGCGGCAAAAAAACCTCTTTCAAATCATTTTTTTGTTTGGTCGGCTGAGACATATCCTCCTTCAATCTGAAAAAAACGAAATTCTCAAAATCTGTCAACATTCCAGACACCTGAGGTCCGATGCAAACAGCATCATTCTCCAGAAAATGACTGCACATATATTACCTCACATATACGAACGGGCAAGACTTATTACTGGGTGGTGGTGGTGGTGTTGTTGTTATTCCAGACAATTGAGGACCCCCTTTTGTGGAACTCACATGGTTTAAAGTTGCTCAGAGCCTTCCCCATTAAGGCCATTGCTGCGATGCTCGGGAACTGCTTTGCTTCCAGATTTTCAATAACAATTTTCGATTTTTCCGGCTCGCACAGAACTTGCACTGCAGATCCCGGCTCAGAAACTTTTTCTTGAATATTCTTATTATTACAAGACCATCTGCTTATCCAAGTATTCGTCGTCTTAGCAATGTCACCCGACGAGCTCCCTCTATTTTTACTTAACAGTATATTCCCGTCACATTGCTCCTGCTCGCGTAATGAGTTGCTTAACATTGCTGTAGTTCCCTCATTTACCGACGCTTCTCCAATCTTGAGTCTCTTACTGCCAACAGTAGGGTAGATTAGAGGGCTACGTTTGAGACGGTTGAACCACTTTTTGCTTGGTTCTGGATCTGATGGGGGCTCAAGCGGACTGGATGGCCTCTCCACATGGGACACGAAGTAATCAGCATCCATACTTTCGGTTGTACATGAAGTTATTTCCTTGTACTTTATACACTCCTTTAGCTTTTCTGTATCTCCGCCCACTGGATGCATATCGGGATGAGAACCAGACATCTTCGGACTCGCCGGCTTAGGGTGCATCTCAACTCCCTGTGTGATATATGTAATCGAGATTATATGCTAGAATCATTTGGTATGCCTTGATGTAGGAAGCTTCTAACTACTATATACGCATCTCAACTACCTGGATCTGAAACTATTGAAGACATAACAAACTCTAAATATTGAATAGCTCCTGGAAGTGTGAAAAGTTACCAGAAGCAACCAACTTAAAACTTTCATTTTTTTATATTTTATTTATTTAAACAGATAAAAATTAAATAATCAAATAAATTAATAAAATAAAATCTATAATCTTATTAGAACTTTCAACAGATCCAGCTGAAAATATGTCATTCAGCAAGTATAGTTCAATACAATGCTAGGAAAGTTCATCGATGTGAAAGCTACAATGTAAATAGCAAAATTTTGTCATAGTATATGCAGCTTAACTAGACATCAGATAGGCTTTTTGCTTAGAAACCAAGATTGGGTGATGTTATGTAATTTGACAAAACAAAAAATTACTCGCTTTAAAATTTCAGCAGTAATAGATGGTGATAAGAATTAAAACATTGAACACAGATGCTTTTATTCCTAGATCAAGTATTAAGACCAAAAAGAGTATTATAATATGTTTAAAGAAGATCTGACCAAAAAATGTTAGAAAAGAAAGAAAAATATCCCGCAACATTTTTCAGTAAGTTTACTCATGGAAACAGCAAGCTAAATGACAGCAAGAATCTCATTTAGGTTCTTAAGAAATGGTTCATTACGTTGTAATAAACAAAACAATTCATAAAGACATGCAACTAATTAGACATTATTAGCGGGTTAGTCTGATATAAATATTCATTTAAACAAAAGATCTCAAAGGTGTACCAGAGAGTGGCAATTGCTTGGAATCGGATCTTAAGAACATTCTGCTAGTAAGCTATCCAATTAAACAATTAATTTTCAGCTAATCATTCCAAATTTCAATAACATAAGACCACAAAACAATTGTTGACCAACTTCTTACGCCTTTAGACAAGACAGTTCGTCTATGCTTTGATGATATCACATCTGGATGTGGAGACAAAGCTATCAAGAAGATTAATACTCTGGGTCAAATTACTGTTCAGTTCCTCGTGCTTCTTTACCCTCTTACATGGTGGACACACACAACAACATCAACACATGCACAGAATAGAAAATAACCCCAACATTATCATATAATAACCCAAAGACAATCACACAACAAATCTGAGAACTCATTGCACACAAATCAGGTGCTAAATGGATGATGTAACAGTATAGAGACAATTTTGGATTTCCTCTTAAACAGTAACTTTCTTTAAATTATGTCCGCACCGTTAGTGATAAGCTAAAATAAACTTTTAAACAAGATAGGTCTTCATAATGCAAGTTTCCTGGATGCTCTAGCATCATATATTAGCCAGGAAAGCATAATCAGAGAAATTTCAATAGAAAGAGATGTTTACAAAGAAGCTTGAAAATGCAACAGAAAAAAAATTGAAAAAAAAAAAAGCTTTAAAAAAGCTCCTTCTCATCTCAGTCGTTATGAAATTACAGCGACATTTCTTCTACGAAGTTATGTTAGAGTATCCATATTCCAATAGAGAATTTAGTCTTTGGCTCTTAAATGCATATAAACTTTTGAGGCTCTCCAATAAATACATTGACTCATAGAATGTGTCACACAAAGGCACTAGGCTTGCAGCAAGCAGTTCAATTCAAATATTTATCAAGCACACCACAACAGCGACTTCATAGGACAGCCAGGTTAATAGTGACTCAGAATATATAAAATAAATTGTATGCAGGAAGAAATGCCTTTGGTAGATACATTGAAATATGTTTCATGTGAAGTTATTCAGTCATGGGCCAAGAATCACATATTTGTAGCTTTCATCTTTATACTAGTTAAAATTTACAAATATTTGATAAGAACAATTTCGAATATTTTATTCAATTAACAGATTGAAGAAGATTAAAATTATTAAGTAACTCCTAAAGATTGCAAGATTACACAGTTAATAGTAGATCTGTTAGGTTAATAAATTACTAAGGTCAACTCAAATCCAAGTTCATGGATGCAAATTTTATAAATGCAAATACGTAGCATGTTAATAGTGATGTCAATTTAAACAGAAAATACTTGCTCATCTGAAAAGCCAGAAAATCAGGATGATTTGTTGTACCTCTGTTGACAGGGAATCATTTACACCTGAGGGTAGAAAAAAGCAGTTAGGGCCAACTATAGGCACTTCATTTGCAGACAGTTAGGAAGATTAAGAAAACTAACAAAATTACCTTGGTTAATGAAATTAACAACTTAGAATTATTGAGTTATGATAAATATGCACATGCTATGGAATGCTGGCACTCAGTATCAACCTAGGGCTATTGGTGACGTAATAAAAACATAGCTATTGAAGTAAACATAACTATCCATCTTTCTGTATGTGTACTAGCATATCCTCCAGCACACATTAGGATTACGTCTCCTTCCGAGTAGGATAAACATTTCTACTTATATGTCCCTAAATCAACCAATTACCGTGAACAAAAAAAATTGCTATGGACCAAGGATGGCTTAGTAGTAGCATTCAAGAACAATAGTTTTATTTTGTTTAAACTTGCAGTTTGAGTCAGTACACAACAGCATGACAGGCATACATTATAAATTTTTAGGTGAAGATATAACAACCAACCAAGATCTAGAAAACATTGCCATTTAAAGAAGGTACAGAGATAGGTCTTGATTAAAGAGATGGGACGGAAACGATCATAAGGGTGTTGGGAATAAAGAGAAACTTATATATGAAAAATCAACTTTATCAAAAGAAATAAGTGGATATAGAAGGGTAGGTTCGAGCAGGAGAAACGACATCAATATAGAAAGCTGTTACTAGTGACTGAGCAATGAAACAAGCAAGGAACAAAAGATTGCATGAAGAAATACGACTGCAGCATCCTATAAGATAACTGGATTAACAGCTCCTCATTTGTGGACCTTAGTCATAAACTTTCACATGAAAGTATTTTTTAGCCGGTTTATTCAGCAGCTTTACTTTTGCTAGAATTACGTGTTCGTTGCTACTTTTTGTAGCAACTTCTATTCTTAAAAACCAGTAATTCCTTTTCGCAATTTTCTACCGCCCTGGTCATTTTTCACTTAATCCATTCTTAGGGCTTCCTTTCCATGCAATTAACCTACCATTCTCCTGTGTAGTAGAATCAAGTCCTTTAACCCTTTCCATTGTGTTTAATGATTGCTCACGGCCAGCATTTCCGTCCTCTCCTGCACAGTAATTATCTACTCCTGATTGCTTCAAATTTCTCATAGTTAAAGGATTTATCCTCTCTTACTTGATGCCCTAAACTGGTGGTGCTGTGTCCTCTATATCTCAGTCAAAAGAAGCGTAACACTGGTCAATCGATAAGTCTAATTATGTTGCCACTTTCACCAATGACAAAAGATAAAATTTGTCAAACACAAAATAAATAAATTAATAAATAAAACAAAAATGTGGTGAGCCGAGCAAATTGAGAAGAACCAATCAAATGCAACAAACAAAATGGTAGCAGATGTGGACTTACTTATGTTGGAATTAGCTATAAAAGAAGCTCTCCACATCCACACTGTTATGTGGCAGCATAAATAACTTTAGCAAGCTTGCCTCCACTTATTTGTCTCCTATTCAATTAACAAATTGTTCGATTGGATTGGACTTGTTGCCCGCTTTCACATAATCACAGGTAGACTTGCAAGGTCAAACTATAAACAGCTTCACATGAATTATTAACTTTAAAATTAAATGTAGACTCTTTGAGTTTTTCACAGATCTCGAAGTTTGGCTCAAAACCAACAATAATCAAGTGCGAATATGATGTGTAACAATTCCTTCATCAACGATAATCTTATTTTCTACCTTCTTCATTTCAAGTGTCACATAATGAGCCACCCAACACAGACCCAGATATTAAAAAAAAAAAAATGACATCCTTGTTGTAGATATAGTGCTAACAAATAAGTGCATACAAAGCTGGTTACTATTATTGATGCAGAAGCTGAGCTTCCACATAGCTAAACCGCTCTTCATCAGGTTGCATATCTTTACACAATGGTGGTCCTTCTGAGAAACAGGGTTCCACTTCCTTAGAAGAAGAAAAGTTACAAACTTAGTGTTTATAGCGATAATGTATTTGAACCTTCACGCTATGGAGCTATTCTTTGTTAATACATATGGCTTTTACTTTTCTTTGTTTCTTCACATATATTTCTTCAATCAGTCAGCATGCACAGTTTGCCAAAATATTACTCTTCTAAAGAAAAATGTTAAAACGAATGTTTATTCGCTCCAAGATATTCAGGAAGGCAGTAATAAAAACGGATAGCAAGTTCAAGAATTAAAGTAAGGGAACATAGTTACAAAACCGATGGTCAGGATAAAGTAAATGTTTAGTTTGAAGCCATAAAATTCATCCAAAGTAATGGAAAAACTGAAGCAAGATATATCGAATGTAGAATTGCCTATGACTATAACCTTCATCTTGATTATTATAATTAAAATAAAGAATGTACCAAGTGTATATTTATAGAATCAAGAGCAATAAGTGGTAACAAAGAGGTAACAAGGAATTTATGCTCTCACAGTGTTGTTCACATCATAAACAACTATAAGAAAAAAAAAGGGCAACAAAAACCACATAATGACCATTTCTTTGCTCTTAACATCATATCATGCTCAACACCTTGGGCCAATGCTGCCAAATATCTAACAATAGTTTCTTATCAAAAGGCAAATCATGATAAGAATGAGAGAATGTTGACAAGTTTGATTTTTGCGGCTTCCTCTTTTCCATAGTTGTCTACTTATATTAACATATAAATATTGATAGTATGGTGACCAATAGCAGTAGTAATATTACGCTACCAAAAACAGTATATTAGTTAAGTTGACACTATCGAATATTATTAGAAAGGCAATACTTCCAGCCACCTTCTTGGATCATGTCACAACTAACGTTTAAGTATTACATACAACTTCAAGATGATTTTGTATATTCATTTTGCATTCACTCACCTTCAAAATGTCTACCAAGGGTACATGTACACGACCAGATACGGATTTGTTTCCTTTAAAGTCAAGGTATCACTTACTCCATAAGCACTCATGGTTTCTTTGATGTATATAGAGATGATTATTTGGTTTGTCCTGTAGAGAGTACCACAATATTTGGTTATGTACACTTACTTCGCTACTTCTGCAGATCCTGCTAAAAAGGATCCTCAACATAAGGTCAACTCTTAGGGATCCTCAACAAAGAGTGAGCTAAATCAAAAGCACTTCTATATTGAACTTCTTATTCTTTAATATATTCGAACTGTTTATAAGATAGGAGTTCAACGTATGAAGTTAATGATTAGGTATTTACCTGCACCAGATCTGGGGTACTGACTATTGTCAATTGACATAGTATCTGTTTTTGCTGATGACTCTCGCTTCTCCTTTAAGGGAAAATTGGTTGTTCTGACATCAGTCTTTTCACTATGGACAGAATTTCTTTGAAGTTTTGAACTATGTTTCCAAGGCATCACAAGCATTTTTGAGGAAGACGCATCAGGTAAAAAATTTGACTCAATGGCCAGTTTGTCCACATAAGACAAGTTCATATCCATCTGTTTCAACAAAGAGTGAGGTGTAGAACAAAATTTCTGAGATGTTCTTTCTATACTGTCTATAGAAGCACTGGCTTCTCGATGCTCCCAATCATGAAAGGGACACTTTGGCATTTTATGTAGTAAATAACGACCATTATCAAAATCATCTATGTCCCTTTGCTTTGCAATACTTTCAAGAAACTGCAATTGCTCACTGCAAGAAGGATCCTCTATTTCCTTGGATTTACCCTTGTCTTTAAATTGGAGAGGAAATTCTTGTTCACAACTATTTTCTAGTAGTTGGGTACATCCATCAACAAATATCGGCAATAAACTATGACGGCTCTCCCCAAATATTTGTCCACAATCCTTCATCTTGGTAACAATACAAGTGGAGTATGATGAACGCATACTGCATCTCATCATCCCAAGTCTATAAGAATCATGCTCACTTTTGCTGCACATGGAAGGCCTAACACTTGGCGTTTGCAACTCCAATCTGTCAACTGTTGAGACGGTATTTAACCTTGTATCATCATCCCCAAGCGTCGTCATGCCTTCGATAGACTTGAAAGGCCTCATCGACTGATCATAATTTTCTTTAAGTGTCCATGTCTGAAAGTGCTCTTGTTTTGCAAATTCAACTTCATGAGAGGCTGTTTTAGAGCTGCTTGGTAACTCCGATACAACTGTTTCTACAGCAAGTGTTTCACTTCCGTGCCTTCTCTTTAGAGCAAAGATACTCTCCATTTTCTGGTTGATAGGAAGCATAGGGAGGTGGTTCCAATCAGACTGAAAATCATCTGAATCGGGATAGTTCAATATTGTCATGTTCTTCCAACCTACTGAACAACCTTGTAGCTCTACATCTGATTTCACAGCCTTAGCATCCATTTTCCTAATACTATTATTCATGGCCGCACGCTTTCCCATTTCAGTTCCAACAGCTTCAAGGTCGGGAACGTCAAGTGCACCATTCATTGCAGTGGTATCATCGGTTCTCATAGAATCAGCGGGCAAGCATCCCTTTCCAATTATGTTTTTTGCGTTAGTCTCTTTAGAAATCAGATAATCTAACCGTAACTGTGTTGCTGCGCTGCTTCTGGCTTGCATCCATCTTGCCATCCACTGTGCATCATAATGATGCTGAGAACCCATAATACTTGCATTAAAATTACTTTCCTGCTGCTTTTAAACTTCTCACGGCAAGCTCTGGAATAATGGCTTGAAATAGGTGTTACCCATTTTTCCATATCTAACGTCCAAAGGGATAGCTATAACCATGACATCTGGCATTGGGTTTGAAGACAAGTATTTATCCCATTTCACAATGTTCTGCAACATACATAATGACAAAAAGCAGAATAGTCGATTAGTGCACAAATTACATTGTCAACTAGCTCATTCAGCAAGAGGATGTTTTAGTTGGAAATGTGAAAAAAATTGAAAAGAAAGTTGATGAATGTTAATTAAGAAGTGGGAAGGGCTTTAAAGTGCTGGGTTTGAATTCTTTGTTTAATTGGAGATATGGTAGAATGGAAGTAATTTGGAAGGTTTATTTAGATTATAATATAATCTAAAAAAATAATATGTAGTTAAAAAAAATTTCATATATTTATTATTTATTATTATAACACAATCTATTATTAATAATTGGAAAATTGTTATAGTATTTAGTTTATTAAATAAATTTGTAATAATATTGACAAAATTTTCTCTAGGAAATTAAATTTATTAACAGTAATATGTTACTATTAAATAATATTAGAAGTAATAATTAATAATAATCATCATTAAACGCTAATAATAGTCACTTTTTCCTCATTTTTTAGTTTTTGGTGAGAAAATAGATAAAGTAAAAATTATATAAAGAATAAAAAGCATGAGGAAAGTAAACGTTACTTTTTCACTATTCTCTTTAAAGTAAAGAAAAATGACTATTACACTTTTCGTATTTCTCACTTTCTGTTCACTTGTTCACTTTTTTGTCTAAACCAAAGAAGCTATAAATACGAGCAAATACAGAAAATAATACATAAAAAAGGAGGAATCATCATATATTTGAGAAATGAATTTTACAAATATATCAATATGATCGCTTAAATAAAATACTTTGTACAAAGGTTGATTCCAGCAAGAGAATTACTGGATGTGCACAAACATTATAATCAAGAGATCTAAAACTACTGAAATGGCCTACGAGATGTAGAGTAAAGCCAAAAATCTATAACCAGGAAATTAAATAAAGAACATATGTATGGATGTTATGAAATATAAAGTAGATTATCAAGTATAGTGACTTGAAGCATTGTAATAGCAACGTCTCCCTCATGTATTTAGATTGGTCATAATGGCAGAAGAAGCGTAAGCCATATACGTCTAATCGAATATAACCAAGCCGATAATCTAATATTCTGGCAGCAATTTCACAACAATCTTCTACTGCTATAAGATGTTAGATTGAATTACTTTAGAAGACGACATGTTGCCCATATGATTAATTATAGTGAAGGATATTTAAAATCCAAAATTGTGAATAAAAAGCACCTTGTCTGATAACTCCAGATATGTATTTAGGTGATTTAAGCCCTAAGACAACTCTCATAATTTGTATAAAAAGAGACAGACAGTTCCAAAATTTTGTAAAACAATCAAGATGAACTTGTTATTTCTAATCGAAACAAGATCATATAAACCAAATATCACCAAACAGATCATAATTCATAGAGAGAGAGAGAGAGAGAGAGAGAGAGCTCACCGGAGCAGTCGGGAGTAATCTCGATCAAACAGAATATCAAGGAGGAAATAGAGATGAGATCAATGAAATGATGGATTTGGTGAAGTTAGCTTTTTAATAAGTCGAGAGGTCTGTGTTATTCAGCTGTTTATCGCGCCGACGAGGCCGCTCTGAGGCCAGACATTTTTCAGATTTATTTATTATTTATTTGTTTTATTGAGTTAAAGAGGTTCCTAAAATATTTCTAAACCTATAAAATTATTAATATGTTCGTCAATTTTTGTTTGAGACTTACGAATTAAAACAGCACTGGTGACCCTTTTTTTTTCCGTTTATTATAACATATAAATACTCAGATGGTGCTCATTCCGACTCTATCGTCGGACCTTCACATTCCACTCGTATACTCAAACAATGGTTATATAACAGAATGCACAAATTATATACCCCACATGACGCTGAAACCTTCTTCAAATAGACTCACTGCATGCATTACGCTGACGTTAAGATTTGAATTTCATTAAAATCCAATATTTTACATACATTAGGACGGCCAGAGGCAATTCAAAATTCTTTTCTCATACTTTTCTCAACTTAAAAATGTCTATAAATTCAATTTATTAAATATTACGGCTGCAATAAATATTCCATGAAAAATTAACTTACTATCCTAAAAGTTGTTATCATTTAAATTTAGGAAAATTACTGTTCAACCCCCCTAATTTGGTTGCGAAGGCAGCCGTCGATTGCCAGGTCGCGCGATTCAGCCCCCCGAAACGCCACGTGGCGGCACGCGCGCGCCGCCACGTCGGCTGGGAAACGCGTTTCGGAGGGCTGAACAGTCAAAAACGGAAAACGGGGGGCTGAACAGTAATTTTCCCTTTAAATTTTGATATAAAGATTTTGTTGCTGCAGTTTTCAATATCTTAAATTCTTAATATCAATATTATAAAAAAAAAATCTTAATATCAATATATGTGATTTCTCTAGTTTTGACTTTTGGGAGAACTGTATATCAGTCCCTCTATCTGAAATTTTAAGCAAATTAGTCTCTATTTTTTATCTATTATTTTTGACACCCTAAATATTTATTTAAAAATATTTAAAAATAAACTTTTAAAATAAAAATTATAGATTTTGATGAGATCTATAACTTTTGTAATTGAAAAATTTTTAAAATATACTTTTAAATAGATATTTTGAGACTCCAAAATTTAACGGACTAACAAATTAATTTTAATATCCAAACTTTGAACTTAGATAACCTATTTAGAAGAATATTTTGAAAAAATATTGACCATAAAAATTATTAATATCATTAAAATTATAATTTTTATATTAAAAATTTCTCTTAAAAAATGTCTATACAGTAGTCAAATAACGCTGACATAAATACTAATAAAGAGACTTATTTGCAATTGTAAATACTAAATTTATAATACAACATTTGATTTGCATGAATAGGAAGATTTGAGAGGTTAATATGACATTTTCATATTTTTCTATTTGAATCTTTAATTTATGTTAATGGGAATTTTATTAAAAATTTACGAGCATATGTATTTTGATCTATAATATCTTTTTATTTTGAGATTTAAAAAAATTATACATGTAGTCGGTCTATTTCTATACGATCCTCATAATGTATAAATCTTTAGGTGGCATTCACTTAAGTTTCACTATTGAACCTTCGTATTCGAGTCATGTGCTATAGCAGTACTCATACGTCCAGCTAGAAATTGTGCATACCACTTGACGCTTGGATCTTCCATAGCTAAACTCACTGGCATGCACTCTGTAGAATTAAAATTGGCAGATGTCAAGTTTCAAACTCGTGATCCGTCGCTCGTCAAGCCACTAGCTGTTCTTATGTTTTGTAAGATTTTAATGTAATTATATCCTGACATAAAATTTTTGTAGCATGACTTAAAAAAGTTCACCAATAAGTATTATCATAGTTAATTATCATGACCGATGATTGACCAAATATTATAATCTATTTTTTATAAAAATAATTAAAATTTTAATATTTAATATTTTTTTTTAGAATAGTTTTAATATAATACGTATTATTCTTAATTAAAGTATAAGATTAAGCGGACTCAGCGGTCAATAATAAGAAAAGAAAAGAAAATGTAAATTACAAACTTTTGTGGTCAAAATAAGATATGAACCACAACATAAAGAGAAATTAGAAAAAGCGACTGCCGGACGCCACGTGATCAGTCGTGGCTTACGTCAGCAATAATTAGGTAGCAGATTTTTGTAACTTTGTAAAAAGCGACCAGAAATATCTTCGCCTCGCTGGAATTACCCTGGCGTTAATTTACGGCGCCTTAATGGTGAAAATAAATAAATAAGGGACATTTACATGTTTTTATACCCATGAATGGAAATTACGTTTTTATGTCCCTATTTCAAAGTACGTTTCTATACCGATTGATCTAATGATCTTGTAATTTAATAAAATTACTTTTAATTTTTTTTAAAACCAATAGTTTAATTTAACGTATTAATTTATAAATGTATACGATCAATAAAATATAAAAACATTAATTTTTTATCTAAAAGAAATAATGTTAAAAAAATTCTTCTTTTGAATAGTCATATAAATCAGCTAATTTAAAAGAAATAGTAGTTAATTTAACCTATAAATCGGCTATTATCTTTTTAACTTCGTTAATATTAATCTAATTGTACTTAAAAATTTTCAAATGAGTAGTTTGATATTTTAGACGGTTAGTATAATATTTTCAGCACTTTATAATGTTCGGATCTTAGTGCTATCTCGAGTTAAAAAATGTATTTTGAAAAATTAACTCATTATTTTCATTTCATGAATTAATTTGTTTAAATTTTAGAAAACATAAATCATTTTACAAAACTCGAAAGTACAACACAAGCGAATACACGCACCCTGCAACAATGGAATTTGTTCGATCCAACCTCTTGTATGTACTCTTTTTTCTTAATGGACAATACAATAGATTAAATGTTGGCGTCCAACAAAACTAATTTCACTTTACAATAAAATAAATTTTACTTTTACAGCACAATAAAATTTAATTTTATAAACTACGGGTGTTCGCAAACCGTCACTTGAGTGGAGACGTATCCTCTACACTGCAATAAATTAGGAAGCACGAACACATATACGGATACAAGAATATGACACGGCACGAACACAAAACACAGTAATTTTTAATAAAATGGAATAAAGACATTACTCAGATACGATAATAAAAAAATAAAAAAATAAAAAAATTATATTAATTATTTAAATATAAAAAATATAATAATATTCAATAACAAAACTATACATAATATAATATTTAACGTCTTTTAGACAGATTTAAAAAAACAAGAGTCTAATTTCATCAAATAAAACTAATAAAAATATAATATTTAAGTACATGACTATATTATTTTTATTAGTATGAACTATAAACTGTTAGTATTATATAATATTTTATTTTTTTAAAAAAATTAAAAATAGATACGTGTTGGAGACTCCTGTCTGGTGTGTCCAACACGTATGTCCAAATATACCAAACACAAGTTTGACCATGTTCACAGTGTGTCAGCGTCAGACACTATACAGCCGAAATTTCGACGTATCCGTACTTTTTGGACAATAAAGAAAATTTTCAAAATTTTTAAAAATTATGGTATTGTAATATTAATAACTTGCATAATATGACCCTCTAAGAACACATGCTCCACCTCATACTCTTCCTTAGTGGAATAATCATCTCATTTTGGAGGAGAGTTCTGCTTAACAAATATTGTATATTTGTGATTGCTTGTTATTCTATGCTCTTCTTTTCTTAAAAGATTTACGAAGAAAAATTATACACGTAACTAGCCCACTTTGTATGTTCATCGTAACACGTAAATTCTCAAATATTGCTTATCCAGATTCCACCGTCAGACCTTCGCCCCAATTCACGTGCTCAAATAATATTCATATATCAGCAGAAAATTATACATCCGTCCTATTATTTAGACTTTCCACAAAAGACCTATTGACCTGCACCAAATTAAAATTGCGCAAATGCCGAAATTTGAACCTACGACTGAACGCTCGCTCAGTCACTCGGCTGCCTAGCCTGGGGCTCTATGTTCTTGTTTCTATTCCCTTCATCAATTTAGAGACAACTTTGTATACTCTTAAGTATGCCGCCTTTCTATACACAAATCAAGATACTACTTTTCAGGCCCGGCATGCTAGGAGCTCTAATTTAAGCTCAAAAGATAAGTCCACCATACATTAAACGCATAATCATGTCCACCTAACTTTTAGAGTCTTCTTTTGAGCTCAAATTGTGATACTAGCTAGCATCTCTACTTCTCAATATACTAGAAACCTTGCATAAATGATGGCTTTGATCTAATTTGTAGAATAAACGTTCCCCAATGAATCACAGCTTTATAAAAAACATACAGCTATTAAGCTCAAGAAACCGAAACAGATGGAAAAGATGTGCAATTACCTGCCAAATTAGTATTAAGCTCAAGAATCCCGTCAAAGATCACCAGAATATTAAGTTACGACAACGAGGCCATCAATCTTCTTCTCCGAGTGGCAAAACTTTCCTATCGACTAATATTAGCACAGGATTCTCTCCTACAAGCTAAATATCACAAAATCAAAAGCAAGAGAAGGTTGCTTAGAAGTAGAATGGAAATTGTTGGCTCGATAACTGCTGATTAACATATAATTTGTTCCAATACGGCGGTAGTGAAATGTTCGGGAGTCGGCCGCAGTTTTTGCTACCGTTCTTCTGAGTTGAACCTATTCCAAGCTTCCTGTACCAAGTGAAAGCACCGATTAGCAGTGAGTTGCCATTCAAGAAAAACTTCATAAAGCTTGAGCAATGATCGTCACAACATGTCGGTGGATAAGACTCAAAACAAGACGTAAAGTTAGCAGAAGCTGCAATAAACAGCAAAGAAGCCCGAATTTGCTCTATTGAAAAAATCTTTAAGAAAAACCAACAAGCATTGGCTCAGTTAGTTAGCAATGCTGAGTTAGGCGGTTGAGAGGCCTCTGCAAAAGATTAGGGATTCGAGCCCGAAGTAAGCACTTGTTAGGAGGAGAAATACTGAAATTACTCTATTCTCCAAACCATATTTGTCTCATCTCTTGTGGGTGTGAGGATACTCGTGAAAAACCACCAAAAAAAAGGATAATTGCAAATCACCCCCTCCCCCTATTTTGAAGACGCGCAAATCAGCCCCTGGAATTGTCTCATCTCTTGTGGGTGTGAGGACACTCGTGAAAAACCACCAAACAAAAGGATAATTGCAAATCATCCCCTCCTACTATTTTGGAAACGCGCAAAGCAGCCCTTGGAAATGCGTTTAATAGAAACGTGTTTAAACGCGTTTACAGGGGCTGATTTGCGCGTTTCCAAAATAGGGGGGGATGATATGTAAAAAGTCCAAAAAAAAAAGAAGACAAATAGTCTATATTGGTTTTAGGCTAAAAAACAGATGGTGGACCGTATAATCTCACGAAAATTCGTTACGTCGGTAGCTATTCCAATCAGGAGCAGAGCAATTAGGTATCATAATAAAGATTTTTTTTTAACGTCAATAATGGTTTTAATATAAAATACGGCTGTAGGGCAACCAAAAGAGGACAAACCTTCAGAAGATCAAAAACCTTCTCACAGATATACTTATGTTGAATGCTAGCTCCCCTCTGTTGCAACTTATCTGGGTGAACACATAAAGTCGCCTTCCTGTACGCTTTCTTTACAGCAGTAGATGTTATAACCTCGGTCAATGGTACTGGCTGCCAACCACTGTTAGGTCCGAGGATCTGCAAACAAAAGTACATGTTAACGTTTCCAAGACTCTTGATTTTCTAACCCCAATAAAATGGTTAATAATCGCATGGTGGCTCATGACTTACTACACCTTGATGCATATTTTTATTTATTTATATTTATATATCGCAAAGTTGCGGAGTTTAAAACCGGCAATAATATCACAAGAGTCGTCGATAATTCCATGAGAATCAGCTTTGCTCTTGTTGTTGGTAGAACTGCGGTTGTTGGAATTTCTAAGCAGCATCTTTTCCATACAAAAAGATTTCTAAAGGCCAAAACAAGCTTTAAGTATACAATAGTCATTGATCTTTGGTAATTT
This sequence comes from Xerophyta viscosa, assembly GCA_002076135.1. Lineage (NCBI taxonomy): Eukaryota > Viridiplantae > Streptophyta > Magnoliopsida > Pandanales > Velloziaceae > Xerophyta > Xerophyta viscosa. The sequence continues at coordinate 246,276 of MJHO01000103.1, read as the reverse complement.
CAACGATCAGAGACATATACCAAACAGGAAGTTATAAGCTAAATGTTAAAATGATAAACACAGCTGGACAAGCCAGAGTGACGGAGTCTTGAACATCCATGACTAGTCACATGATGCACAGTAACAGAATTCCGGTGTGCCTCGTGCTAACGCACGCTATCATTTAAGTTCAGGAATTCAACTTTTCATATCTACTTGAAGTATTTCGTGGATATCAACAAATGTCATATCCAGATTTTGTAGTGCAAAGTTCCGTTGTTGCTTAAAACGTTAGTATTGATCATTATGTTACAAAAAACCTAAACCATCATTTTCCGAGATCTGACAATTAAATACAGGTCAGAAGGCAGATTTATTAGTCCCTTATCTAGGTAAAAAAGTGAACTCAGTACGTGAAGCGCTCCAGGTATCCAGGCTCTAGGAAGGCTACGGTGTACACACCCATACCCACTATTAAAGGAGGATGTTTTCCTCCTGGCTTTGCCAGAATTCGAACCCGCACCAATGCTTTGGGAGGAGGTAACTCCTACCAGTGTGCCGGTGGGCTCAGTGACTCAGTCCCCTATATAGGTATAAAGATAAACCATTTAACTTGAATATGAGATGGTGCAAAAGTGAAATGAAATATCGAGAAGCAAGTTTGTGTACGTATTGCAGTGTTGATAGTAGTGCACGTAAGTTCCCTTCCTTTCCAGCCGACCACCTCTTGATCTCCAGATCCAGTGATTCCGCTAGTCTCTGAAATCCAGAATTTAGAGCAAATAATTAGGAAAATGGAATTGAAGTGCTCCACAAAAGGTTAGGACACAAATAGAAATCTTACATCTCTTTCAGCTTGCTCCCGTTGAGCAAGAATATCACGCATATTCTTTTCTGCAAGAGCCTTTGCCTAAAACAGAAGGCAAGTAGTAAGGGAGGCAGCAATCTTCTAACACACTGAAGTTTCCTGGTACATAGAGAGAAAAAAAGGAAGAATAATGTGCTTACTGCACGCTCTACTGTTCGCTGATGTCTTTCAAGCCTTGCTTTGCGCCTTAAAGCTGACTCAGTTTGAGATCCTAAGTGTATCCATGGCAACGCAGAGCAAACAAGAGATAGTTAAGTAATAATGACGCAAAAGAGAACTTCAGAACTCCAATAAGAAGATGAATGCAACTGAATATATCAAAGACATAACGGGAAGGTAAGTTACCATTACTTTGAGAATATCTTTCAAAACTGTTTGAAGGACCCAGATTTTGACGCTGAATAACACTTGGAACCTCCTGCACGTCATTGCAATAAATTGTCAATAAAAATGCTCAGTCCAGAATTTATTCGGTACAAGCATTGACAATGTACACTTACAGATGTATTTCTCCTCCTATCTTCTTTACCATTGACTCTGAAACACTCGTCCGATTCTGAATCCTTTTTCTGCCTCTCTTTAGAAGGGCCATTCAATCTCTCTGTGCGCTCTCTGGCGTCTAAAGCAGCTCTTTCTGCACGAGCCCTTTCCATGGCACGTTCACGAGCCTCAGCAGTTGCACGCTCAACGGCAGCACGTTCTGCCTTCAGCCTGGCCTCCCTAGACTCTTTCTCAGCTTGTGACTTCTCGAAAGCTTCTGCAGCAGCTCTTTCTGCTTTTTCCTTGGCCTCTACCAGTGCTCTTTGTCGAGCTTCAGCGGTGGCCCTTTCCACAGCAAACCTTTCTGCTCTTTCACGGGCTTCAGCAAGTGCCCTTTCATGAGCTTCATGTGTTGCTCTTTCAACGGAAAGTCTATCTTTCTCTCTTTCTCTCTCCCTCTCTTTCTCTTCTTCCAACTTCCTACTCCTCTCTCTCTCCTCTTCTTTTTCTCTATCCAGCCTATCATCTCCTTGTTTTCCTTTTCTCTCTCGAACACCATAGGAAGTTTTCTCAGTCATTGTATGGAAATCACTTAGGGTAGTAGGATCATTCATGCTATTTGCTGGAAACTTGGCCTGATCTACAGCTAATGGATCTTGATCTTTCTGACAAGATTCTTCATCTGCACTCATTGCTTCATGGTCTTTCTCCAGCTTACTTGCCGAAGCATCTTCCTCCTTATATTCTCCACGCTCTTGCTCTTCCTCTGCCATCAATGACTTCTCATAGTGCATCTCCACTGATTGGAGCAAATCTTGCTTCACAGGTGAACTAACATCTAGGAGAATTTCTGCTGCACTGGTTTCAGTTTGACTACGCTGACAGACTTGGCTTTCTGCTTGTAAATCTCCATCTGGTTCACTCTGCCTTAAAATTTCTTCTGATATGTTTAGTTTATAATCTTTGTTCAAAGCAAAGGCTTCTTCATCCACTTCACTAGTCTCCTCATTGTCGAAACAATCTGTCCCATTTAGATCGGTCATTTCATCAAATTGAACTGCCACATCAGTACCCTTAAGGTTGTTTTCATTTCCTTTGTTACAGTAGTCAGTATCTATTAGACCTTCTAATTTTGCAGTAGGTTCACAATGAATAGCCACTTCTGGTGCTTCAGCACTCCCTGTTGATTCTATAAGGCATGATCCACTTAGCTCCTCAGCTGAATTATTTCCTCCATCCAGGACGGCAGCTTTCTGTTGTATCAAATTTTCCTCAGTCTGCTGATGTTCAAAACTCGCACTAGTGGTATTCCATTCATCTTCAACAGCAGCAATGACTTCATTTTGACTAATTGCTCTTTCATGAACATCAGCAGATTTCAATTTCTCTCTTCCTCTTTCACTTTACAGTATGTACCATGCATGTAATCATCACTACAAATTTCTGGCTCATTTATTAACTTTCCAGATCTAGAAAAGTCCTCATCAGGACTACATGCATCTTTCATCTCCTGAGCGGCATGTCTCACCTGGGCAGCTTCAATTTTCTTCTTTCTTTTGTCATGCTTATGAGAATCCTGAGTCACATCTTGCTCATTCACATTTTCTATCAGAAAGTAAGCATCTGGAGGTGAATAAGGTACCTCCTTAACTTCCTCCTCGTTTGAAGCCATATTACCAGCCCTTAATATCTTACTCTTAACTTCAAATTCGCGGGCATCATTGATCTCCCACATCTTCCTATTCTTTTTAGCTCCTTTGCTCTCATGTTCCCTTTCTCCACTGTGATTGCTTGTTGCTTCTGTTTTTTTGTCAGAGACTTCTCGCACAGACACTTCTTTGACTACTTTGACCTTCTTCTCATGGTTAATCAGTTCATAAAATTCTTCATCCTGTTTCCATTCTCCATCTCCCTGAACCAAAGGATCAACCATAAAAGATAACTTAATGCTCTTATTCGGAACTTTCTTTTGAAACTCATGATCTGCCTGTCTTTCTGTCTTCTCTTCACTGCAGTTCACAGATGTAAATTTTTCCTCCTGCTTCTTTTCCTCAGAAATATTCATCTGTGCATTGTCATCAGAAAAACTTGGCTGAACTATTTTATCACTCATACAAAGTCCTTTTTGGGCAAACTTATCATGGACCTTGTCCTTATTTGGGATAGAACTATTATGTACAAGCTTGCGGCTTGCAGCATTTTCTCGTTTCCTTTCCATGAATTCTTTTAAGCTCTTTAACCTAGCTCCAGCTTGTTCCATTGCTTCCTTCATAGCAGCTGCAGACGCTTCAGCAGCAGATTTAGCATCTACTGGAACATCACGAGAGCTAGCAGGACTATCTACACCAGTGGCAAGCAATCGAACTTTTGTAACACCCTCACTAGCTTTTATTTTATGGTTCACGCTTGATCTACCATCCTCTTGATCAGCTTTACCAGAAATTTCCGTCATTGAAGATCCTTGCATGTTAACTAACTTGGGAGGTGGTCTTGAAGGGGGTGGCACTGGAATGGGTTGAGTATGAAGATTAATGTCGGATATCGTAATAAACGTGGCATCTGTGTAAGACATATCCCCACTGGAAGTAGAATGATAGCTAGACGAGCGTGAATGAGTCTTCCTATCTTCAGAAGCATTTTCTGATACAAAGCTTCCAGCTGCAAAAGGTTTCTGATCCCTCTGGCCATCAATTGAACTTTGTGCACTGTGACTAGAAGAGGATGAAAGGAGGACGCCCTCGTGTTCACCTTTTCTCGTCAATAAGTCTTCATTTCCAGTATCATTTGTTCTAAAGTTTGCTGGAACATCATTCAGTTCATTATGTAAATTGGGAGAGACGCCAAGCACATGGTTATAACTTGTATTGAAGTAAATTTGAGATATTCCTGTTGACTCCTCTCTAGAATCTTCTATACTAGTATCTATCATGTTTTCACCTTGACTCTTGTGTAATGACATGTTGATATGCAAACAACCATCATCTGAATGATCAGAACTTGACAAGAATGGTTCTTTTTCAGAGCATGCTTGTTTCTTGTCAAAATCTCCATTTTCAGGAGAAGCAGCTACTTCTATCACATTTTGGCCATGGAACATTTCTTTTACAGCACTGACAAAACAACGGCAAGAAACAGTAAGTAGCAATTATCAATTCATAAAGACTTGCCTTGAAAACATTGAGATGACATTTGTAGCATATCAAACAACAATATCCATTTTAAAAAAGGAAAGAAAACAAATACTATTTAAAAATACCAACTACAGCCAGTCAAATTGGTAACTAAGAAACAGAAAGGAAATAAAAAGACAAACGTCAAGAGAGTTTCCAATCATATGGGCACCTGTTCATCCAAATGCTGACAAATCTTAGTAATAAACTTGGGAGGGGAGAACCAACGTAAAATTCCGTAACTGGAAATTTTCGAATTCTGCTATATAGCATAGAGTGAGGTATATGCTAGGAATGAAGGGATGGGCTCCGGATTGGTTATGTTACGATGGGAAAGTTTCAGCCTCTTGGAATGGGTGTAACGACACAAAAAGAATGTCATTTGGGAGTGTGAGACTGAGTGAGAGGTGGAGTTATGAAGCTTTATTCTCCAGAGGTTACAGAACATAGTATCGATATACTATGATCCCTTCCGCCTCTTTTGTGTCGCCCTCTTTTCTACCAATGCCAGGGATTGGGCAATTCACCTTCTTATTATGGTTGCTAGAAGATAGGGTGGAGATCTAGGAGGACTGACCAAATCTCATGCTCATTTATTATGTCTTTGTACTTTACTCTTTACATTTTTTAAAGCTTTTCCGGATTACGTGTAGAATTTTTAGTTATTATATTATTTTCTCATTATTTCTTCAGCAAAAGCATTGATCTATTCCTAACTGGCAAACATCCCAAAAACAAACTCATATAACGACAAATTTGATATCGTGCATTGAAAGATATTATAAAATACTCTTAATTGATGATTAATATTTCTATAAGTGATCTAACACAATAAAAACATTTTTTAGTATGTCACATTTCGAAATATATTATCTTATTTGCTGACCAACTAACATAATTTTCTTGATCGTCAAAGGAAAAATTGCTGCAAATAATGAAAGGACAGTTGTTAGAGACGGCCATCTGGTTGCTCAAAAGCTCAGAGGCACACAGTTGTCATGACAAAATTCATTGCTCCATCCAAGTTGCAGGCAGAATAGCAAAATTTTTAGACCATGAAGACTCGAGCTAAAACATTTTTCAGAGGTATGACTAGATATATGAGGCTATGAGGAATAAGGAAACATATCCAAGTTAGAGTCAGGTTATAATATGGATCATGTTACTAAAGCATTCAAGATATGATGTGTCCTTGGTTCAGTGATCTATTGTGAGTGGCAAGGATCGTGTGAGTGCTTGATTTCTATTTTGATCTTCACACAGTCAGTGCATTCTGTTCATGCTACGCAAAAATCATGTGTCGTCTTTCTATCTACCTTCGTTTTATCTTCATGCCAGTATATTTTCATGCCAAAATTTTCACTCATACAATCATGTTGTTGTTTGTGCTCTAGGTGATTTGGCATAAACTTTTTATTGGAAAAAATAAAAATAAAAAAAAAAAAATCTACGAAAAATGTTATAACCACAAGTTTGCCCAAAAGTATATTAAAGCTGGCAACAAATCTACACAAAGTCGGACACTGTGTGAAAGAAAGAATGTTGGCAACTGTAAATAATTACGAAAGTATAAAAAATGTCCATGCATCCTGAGTGTTTTGTAGATCCCTCCGGAAATCGAATCTAGAATTTTTTTTTAATAGAAGAACTATAAAGTTATATATTTAGTATGGTTCTATAAACGTTTACTTTAAAAGTTAATCAAAAATGACAAAAAATATGTCATCGCCAAAATATATTTGAAAATAACTATACAGTAAAGTATTTTTAAGTATACAGTAAAATACATTTAAAATCTCGCCAAAATATAGTTTCTATTAGTTTTAAAAAAATTAAACTAGAAAAATTAGAGAGTATAAGTAAAGGATCTATAATTCCAGTAGTTCATCGTTTAAAAAAAGAATCTACAATCGATTTTTAGGGCAGGGAGCTCCCGCAGTTGAACAATTAACAAACATTTTCAGGCTAAATGTTGAAGGAAATTTGAATAGAAACTCACGTCGGTTCCTCATGAGTGGGACCCATTTCGAGTCTGACGAGCTCATCGTACGAGACACCAATGTCGCCGCTGAACGCGCCGAATATATCACCATAATCAATTCCGTCTCCGCCGAAGCCCGGTGCCGGCGGTGGAGGAAGGTCGAGGAACGGAATAGAGCAGGCAGTGGCAAGCCCACCGAAGATCTCTGCATAGTCGGAGGCAACCGCAGCTGCCGTGTATTTTGAGGATCCACCGAACACGTCGCCGTACGCCGCCATCGTCGTTCCGCCGAGCTTCCGCCCTCCACCACCCCGCCTTGCCGCCCGCACTTCCTCCATTACAGACAGAAGATTCTTAGTTCTCTCTCTCTCTCTCTTTTCTCTCTCTCTCTCTCTCTCTCTTTCTCTCTCTGTAGCTCTCGAGCGCTCAGGTCAGAGAGAGAAGAAGAGAGAGAGAGATTGGAAATGGCGGAGTGGAGGAGAACTAAGCAGGCAGTCAGCCTGCCAGCTTTTATTTTCTCCTTTCTCCGCTTTCTTTTCTAATTTTCTTTCTTTTTATTTTTTAAAACTTTTATATTGATTTTATCTACGAGCGTACCACTATTTTTATTTTAAAAAACAAAGAAGAAATCTAGATAATATTTCCCTGCTTCACCTTTTTAATTTGAGTTTACGAAGATAAACCGTGATTTGGTGGAGTTTATTATCCCCTGATACTGAAAAAATTAAAATTTTTAAGAATAATGTCAAAAAAAAAAAACTCTATTTTTTAAAATTCGTATAACTTTTCAACTTTTAAAAAAAATTTTTGGTTTAACTAAAAGGTATTTAAGATGACTAATCTAATATTTTAGGCGGCCGTTAATATTGCTAGTTCTTGTATTGTATTGTACAAATTAAAATATTTTAGACTATCTTAATATTCTTACAAGCTAAAAAATGTTCCGGACGATTAAAAAGTATTACAGACGAGCTAAAAAAAATTACTCTAAGAAGCTAACTTAGTAATTGTTACTTAAAGAGTTAATTTATTTGAGATTATTCTAATTGATTTCTCTTCCAATTAAAATTCAAATTATTATTCTAATTGAAAACAACAATAAAAAATTAAGATTATTCTAATTGATTTCACTTGATGCATAACGTTAGCCGTTGAAATTAAAAATCATTTTCATTCTAGTTGGAATATGAATTAGGTAATTATCAATTTTTTAATTTCTTTGTATCCTAATAATTACATGTATAATATCAATTTTCTATTATATTATGTGTATATTCCTCTTCCAATTCCAGTGTATTTCCCCTCTAATTCTTATCCTATTTCAGCTTTCCTCCAAACAAATACAATTTTTCATGTGCTTATAATAATCAAACTAATTATTTTTGTTTTAGGACGCAATATATTGTTATGATAATTTAAATTTTAGTTCATTTTATATATAATAACAAAGGTTTCAAATTCCGGACGGCACGCTACGTGTCCTCCGGAAACATGTAGAATCCAAGAGGATCCGGCACCGACACAGTCATTTTCCGACCTTGACGACCGCGCCGTCCCATGCCGACCGTTTCGGTGGGCACGGAGTTTATTTCGGGCGGCACGATTCTGTTTCGTGCCGTGCCGTCCGGAACTTATTTTTTTGAAAAAACAAAAAATTAGAAGAAGATGAGGATGAAGAGGGGAAGGAGGAGAAGATTAACTAATTTTTTAATTTTAATTATTTTTATTTTTTATAATAAAAATATAAAAATATGTAATAAAATAAAAAATAATATTTTATTATCGGTACGGTCGGTATGGCATAATCAGCACGGCCGGCACGTCTCAAATTTAAAATTTACCGAAATTCGACACGAAACGACACTTAAAATCTTGATAATAACTTAAATTGTTCTACATATAGCTGCAAATTTTACATTTTTTCCGAAGATACTGTGATATTTTTTGAAAGTAATCTAGAAAATTATGCTCTTAATATATTTTTTTGAGAGTAATTAATATTTTTCTCCAAAAATATTTGTTATACACCTACGGTAATTGATAAATTCAACAAATAATAGTTGTAAATATTATGCTAATTCAAAAATTTTAGGTTTTCGATCGAAGTAAATTCGAAGGCTTAGTGTTTTTCTCCGCGACGTATGTTTATAGCGACAGGTGGAAACTTTTATTTTGTATTTTATATTTTGTATTTTGTATTTTGTATTTGTTTATGAGATATTGAGCCCATGAAAACTCCTTATTTGAAAGTGACCGTTACAAGTGGATGAACCAAAGAAAAAATATTTTGTTGATTTTGAACTAGGGACTTTTTAGGGTCGGAGAATGAGAATCGGCGAATAGTGGGACCCGGTGTGGAATAACTTAACAGTAGACCGCAAAAACCAAAACGCGTTGTTTGCTATTGAAATGACGCTACTACCCTTTACCATGATTTTATTTGTTCTTCGTTTGTGACTGGCTGATAGGGACGGCATATTTTGTCTTCTTCTACTTGACGGCGTTTGTTGCATTCCGTTACGTACGGTCCTGCGAATGACGGTAAGCATATATATATATATATATATATTCATTTATTTCTTTCTCAACTCCACTCCAAGTCTTAAATAAAAGATTGGAGCTATTAAAATTATAATGGAAGTACCTCATGGGGAGTGAAATGGGCCCAAAAAATCTGACTATCCGTAAGGGTGGAACCTCTCAATCGGTGGAACAGGAGTCGGTGCCACCCGTGGATTTACCTGTTACGACGGTCGCTCGAATGAGGACCGGTTACGGGCAGAATTTCTCCACGATAATCCAAAAAAAAAAAAAAAATTATAATGGAAGTTCTAAAGTGCTTAAAAATTTAAAAAAAGGTGTTTTATCAATTTTTACTTATATGTCAAATATTTACTTATATACTAAATAGTTCAAAGTTAGGTTAATGAACCGTATAAATAGCATAATTTACCAATATGATATACATAGAATTTCAAAAGTTCAAATAGTTGATGTTGATCCGCATACTTTTTATCTTTATATATCCGAATTCATCTAATTTGGGTGTATATACATGTATTATTGATCTTTTAGCCTTATATATATATATATATATATATATATATAATATATATATATATTATATATATATATATTATATATATATATATATATAGTCCGTCTATAATATTTCCTTAGATTGTGGAAGTATTAAAATAGTTTGTCCAAAATATTTCAGTCTGAATATTACGATACAAGTGCTAGCAATATTATACTAATTGTTTTAGAATGCTAAACTAGATGTCTGGATTATTTTTAAATTTTTGATCAATTTTTAAAAAAAAATAATAATTGAAAAGATAGTTATTGATTTGTACGAGTTTTGTAATATAATGACTTCTTTGACCTTATTCCCTTTTTTCCCAGCTTGCACTTTCCTTAAGGGGCTGTTTATTTCGCGCGGAACTGGTGGATCTCGTGGAACTCGGAACTCAGAACACAGTTTCGCTATTTACTTCGCCGCGGGAACTCGCGGAACTCAATTCTGAGTTCCGCGAGTATATAATAAATTGAGTTCGCCCACTTCGCAGCTTTTAGCTGCGAAGTGGGCGAACTCGTTTTGTCTTCCGCGCGTGAGTTCTGTTGTGTTTTTGCGATTTCTTCTCCTTCCTCTTGCGACCACTGTAGTCAATGGTTGAAATACTTGTACAATGTGTAATAATTTTTTATTTTTTTTATTTTTTTATGAATACATTTATATGTAATAATAAACCTTTTGTAAATTTTTATTCAATACAAAGTCTTTGTATTCAATACTTTTTGTGTTCAAATTTTAGAAACTTATTCTTATAATTTTTAGTATTAAATACATATAAAATAAAAAAAATATATTTAATACATATAAAATAAAAAAATATATAATATAACATATCCTGTGTAATATAATATATATATTATAATATATAAATTTAAGATATTAAATAAGAGATACATACAAAAAATAGGATATAATATATAATTTAATATAAATATTTATTATATATTAAAATAAATATAATATATTTTTTATGTCTCAGTTTATTTCCAATTCTAAGTAAACAAAAAAAAAATTATCTTTTAGCCCTCACTTCCAATCCCAAGTAAACAAATAAACTATCTTCCAGCCTCTACTTCACAATCCCAAGTAAACAGAGAAACTCAAAACACCACTTCTCATCCACTTTTCAGTTCTCACAGTTCACTCACTTCCCACTTCTCACTTCTCACTTCTCACTTCTCAGGCTTCCGCGCGAAGTAAACAGCCCCTAAGTAGAAGTTTGATGAGCTATTTAGCATGCTTGTGAAATAAAATTTGCTAGATAGTAAGAATAGTAATGAAGTATATAAAAAGGATAGAATGAGATATAATGATGCTTCAATTTTGTTAAAGTTATGTGAAAATTATAGGAAATCTACCTTGTAACCCTAAATTTTACTAGAGTTGCGGCCATTTCAAGTGTTTACGTCGTCACATTTTAAACCTCGGCTATTTACGTCATCACATTTTAAACCTCAACAACTTCGTTTAAACCATGATATCTTGTTTCGGATCCATAATATCTTTATTTTCGATTCATAGTATCTTATTTTAATAAATTTTGCACTTACTTTATTTGCAAAATTTGCCAATATGGAAGTATAGGAATTTTCTTTTTCATCTAATAAATTCTATAGTTCCATAGTCAATTTATCAAATGAAGTTTATTTAGGATACGAAATTTTGCAGATTTTCTATTCTATTTTCATATTTTCATAAAGAATATCAATTGTATAAATCTAACGTTACTAACATTAAATTCACGATGCATCTGATTTTGGCCCTTTCATCCCCCATTTTAATAATTTTTCAAAAAAAAAAAAGGACTATTATAGAGCGTGCACTTATAACAAGAATAATTGTGATTGAAGGTCGCTATATGATATAAGTGTTGATGGATAAAGTTTTGGTACGGTACCAACTAGTGGATAAACGGGATGTTCTCCGAATAGTTTTCTATTCGAAGTCATTAATATGTCCCAATTTTGCCTCCTAAAATGTTATATTCATAATAAGTTCTTCGTCATGTGCTATTTTTTTCTCACCATTCATGAGCATGGACCACTTAAACAAACATAGCATGCAATGGACTATATTAATAATTGTCGGCATCATTACCCCTATATATATGTTTCATAAAACGTTAATTTTTTCATTCTAGCGTTTTATTTTTCGCGGCCAATACTATAAATAATTGACGGCACCGGTATCTCCCTCATCGTCGTTCTAAGGGCCTTTTCTGTTGTAACTATTCTCTTTTTTTGTTCTTCTACGTGATTAGTACTTATTTCCTCACGACTTCCGCACGGGAAATTTGTCCGTGCTAGGGCAAACGGGTCGGATAGCATCTCGGGCGAGTTTGACCCACCAAACCAATTCTTACCTCCCTCCTCAACTTTTTTTGGGCATGCCTTCCCTAGTTTGACAACATCAATATCCTCTATCCTAGCTTACATACAGAAGTTTATTTTTTTTTTAAAAAAAATAATAATAAATAAATAATAATAATAATAATAATAATAATTGGGTAGCTGGAGTTTGCTGCTTTTTGTACTTTCCTAACTCCCAATTAAGGTCCATGAGCTCAATCATTTGTTTGTTGTAGGGTAGGACTCAATATTATCCATACAATCTTAAAAGAGTGGTAGATCTCTGTATAGTTTAGGTTTATATTTATCTAAATATTTAATATATTATATCTTTCTTGAAATAATTAACTAAATATCTAATTCATTATAGTTTTCTTGAAATAATAATTAAATATTTAATTGATTATAGCTTTCTTGAAATAATTAACTAAATATTTAATAAATTTTAGCTTTGCTGAAATAATTTATTATTGGTCGAAGTGGTTAGGATGCCGGTTCTAATTTTTCTTGTTAAGCCGTTTCTTGTTAACCCGTGCGCTCGCAATACGGATTTCACCGTATAATTAAAAAAAAAATTAGCAAGTCGCGCAAAAAGTACGAGCTAGGCCGGTGCCTAATTTTTCGTTAAAACGAAAATCGGACCAAACAGTTCTATCCGTTAGATTTATCCTCTCGGGACGAAACCTAAATCCGTCAATCGCGAGTCTTGAGTATGTGGAGTATGTACATAGTCAATCGATATTAATCAAGGAGGCGAAGATTGTTTTTGTTGTTTTTCTTTTTATTTTTTGTATATCAGTATTATTTATTTTAAACAATAGTGATCATATATTTATCATATTTGAATATTTTTTATTTCAAGTTTAACTAATTTATTAGCAACATGGTTAAATTAACTAATGTCAAACAAAGGGATTTTGTATTTTCTAAAGCAATAATTTGTTCTTTATTGTCAAAATAAGACTCCTAAAATGGTCTATACTTTATAGAATTTTCCGAATTTTATCAAAATATTTATGCTTTTCAAAAATTTAAATAGATTAGTCGTTCAAATAAAAATACTATATTAATTTTTTAAAACACATTTTTAGCTCGTTTTAGGCTCATTCGGGAATACTTTAATCTAACACAATATAAATGCTGAAAATACTATGCTAATTCTTTACAACATTAAAGATTTTCTATGTGATACTTTTGAATTTTTAATTTATAATTTTTTAAAAGCATTTAAAAAACTATGGGCTGATTTCAACTTAAGTTTTAAAAATAGTAGCTTTTCCATATTATTTTCTATTTTAATTTTTTCAAAGTACAAGGTTAGATGGAATAATTACTTTGGCAATGATGAGAACACTTGAGCAACATTGATTTTTTTAATAGCCCAATCAGTTAAGCTAGTGGCATTTTGACATGATATCTAAAAGCAATTTAAGCCAATTGATGTTGATGGATGCTTGCTGAGTTGGCTTTTCTTAAGGAAGGAGTTTCAATTTTTTTTTTTTTTTTTGTTTAAATAAAAGTTATATTAAGCTCTCTAACTCAAAGTCTATCCCAAAAATATTTTTGAATTTGAAGTAATGCTGTTGATCAATCAGTTGTCCAATGATCTTTAAGGAATCAATAACATTGAGAAGCTTTCTAAATGTATTGATTAATCAGTTGGCCAATTCATATGCGCTCGGACGATAGCTTCTTTTAGAGGTTGAAAATAACTCGCTACCATATTATCCGTATGCACCAGGAAAAAGATTCACAAGAAATAATGTCTTTCAAGCCCGAAAGTTATAAACCACTACATGAGCAATAGCAAAGTCGGATGCATTTGTATACATACATAGAAAGTTATGCACCACTACATGAGCAAGTTATGCACCCGACAGCGGATCCGGTGCAGAGATGGTAAGAATGACCATTTTTACTGTACCAATCTATCTCGGCCGTGCCTATGTGCGGAACGACCGTTGCCGTCGGAGCCGTCCAACACTTTTTTTATATATTGAAAAACTGCCCCTTTAAGTGCAGCTTTAAAGGGCCAAACTAGCATGGCTTTAAAGCCAACTGGCTTTATTTTTAAAAAATAATTTTATTATATTTTTTGTATAATTTAATAAAAAAAATAAAGTACAAAATGGTACGTTCGGCACGGTACGCTCAGCCCATTTTGAATTTAAAATTTATTGAAACTCGGCATAGCAAGAATCTATAACCTTAGGTATCACCCAAAAAAAAAAAAAGAAAAAAAAAAGGGAAGCCCAGGCACCATTGGGACAATTCGCAATTCCAATTCAACGATAGCGCTCACCATTGCCTCTTGCCAGTGACAAAACCCAAGAACTTCTCCTCTCCACAGCGAAGTGGCATCTCTCCCTCTTAACATGAGGGTCGTGGATACGTTTCTCAGATGCTCGCTCGACTAACCATTGTCTATGCGCCATGACATTGCCAGGATAAACTACAACGAGCTTTCAAGTTAGAGTTGCAATACTTTATTTGTGAGTGAGCGTCGCTGGTGCATTTGTTAGTCTTAATGATGAGAATAGAAATATTCTCGCATTTTCGCATTTGCCATCATCAACCAATCATTACCCGGGCCTTTTGCCAAAGGAAAATGCTAAAGAGCCCGACCATTAACCCAAAAAACGTCCGAACTCACGGTGAATCACGTTTCCCACGCGGGAAAATGCGTTTTCCATGCGTTCGGGCAGAAAACCGGATTAATGGGTCGGGCTCGGCAGCATTACCCTTTGCCAAATATCTACCAATGATGGATCGTTGAGAATGCACTTGATACTACATCAGCTATGATACAACATCATATTTGCTCTAAAATGAGCATATTTGTGATTAGAGCCGCGATCATTTTCGATTCAAATGAAATGAAGTGGATAGTTTATATGGCATTCTAAGGAACATCGATTTTGTCAACTGCATGATCGGCTTCTATTGATCTTCGACTTAAATTTTCGTTAGCGCTTGTATCTCAATCCCTTGGAAAGCTGCCGCTAGATGATTTCTTACCTCCATACCTCTGTAATGAGAAAGGAATTTAATACCATAAAAGGAATCAATAAAAAATGAATTGGTAAAAGAGATAGCAGCTATTTAGTTCACATATATACATGTTTAACTTTCAATAGAGAAGCGATCTTACTTTTTGCGGATAAATCTTTACTTTTTTTTTTTCCTTCTTTTTTGGTAAAACCAACACATGTTTGAATTTTGATATTCGACTAGTCTACAAGTAGAATAAGTTTGAAGTAGCTGTATGCTACTTGCTTCCGAGGGTCATGTTACAAAATACATAATCGTGAATCAGGTTCCATCAAATAAAAAAGGATGGCACTTCAAATTTTGGATTGCCGATTAATGGCAGGACGACACACACTCAAAGTGACATACAGGGATGCAAGATCTAATAAAATCTGTGTCACATTAATAATAGCAACATAAATTTCTTAATTAGCAAGATAAAAGACGGTTGAAAAAATCCAAACAAGCTTGTTTTTGGTACAATAGAACTCCATAAAGGAAATAGAACTGCTCACTTGCTTCCCGATGTTGAATGCGATGTATCTATACTTGAGCATGTGTAGAATTTGCCGCTTCATTGTCAAGACAAAGAGTACAATCCAGTAGAATAGAAATATTGGCCAAAAGACTGGAACATCGAATATTGAGAAAAAGATCATAACAAAGGCTATGACAAAGGCTTTTGTTATGGAGTACCTGAAAGACATTCAAAATAAAAGTTAATATTATCAACATCATCAAAATGAAAGTCATCATGGAAACTGTTCATATTTTACATGATATATACACATTGTTTGCATAAGAAAGAGAAAGTTTCTAGACTCAAATATTCTCCAAACAACATGTCAAAAAACAATTGATGTACAGAAAAATATGGAAGGACTTAAAAACTTCTAAACGTAAGCCTTAAAATTGGATATTGAAATGTACATTTATTTATGGCCCAGGTAACAAAATGGGACGACTTTGAGACTGAATATTTCATCTGGCTTCAATAATTACACTTGAAATTCAAATTCCTAAATTGTGTCGTATTTCGGATGAATGTACCTCGACAGAAAAAAAAATCACTTTAAAACATAAGCATGCTCAAGGATATCAATCAATTAACCTAAATCAACTCCCCACTTATGGTGGCACTTCAGTTCCAACTAGAATTGACTGTACTATATCTCACTTTGCAGCCTCAGCCTCGCCGTGCTCAGCTTCGATTTTGATGGCAGCCCTCAACCGTACATCGATCCGCCGCCGCGCAGTCGATTTCGCTGCGCCTGCGCCATCCGAGCTGTCGCCGTCGAGCTGCTGGCGTCGCTGATATATATATATATATATATTATTTTTTTAAGTTTGAGTTTTTTTATATATAATTACATAAAAATGTATATATTTTGTATGTAACTTGTTGAGTATATTGTATGTATTTTGTGTAATTTGTTTAGTATTTTGTATGGATTACTCATGTAACGGTTACCCTCACACCAAACATGGGTAATAGTTACCTATGTAATATTTTACCGGTGCACCTAACATGGGCAGTGCTTACAGGCCTGTTACCCATGTAATGCTTTTCTCCATGTAAAGTGTACACTTACCTCCATTCCAAACGGGGCCTAATTGATTCGGTAGCACACACAGGTAGCCTTACAAAAACATCAACTATTTTCCTATGGCTAAAGCAATGGAAAAGAGGTTCTACTTGAATTAACAAAAACGTAATTCATGGAAACACATGATGATAATCCAAGGGTCTAAATTAAAAGCACAATCCTTCACCTATTAATAACCAATATGACCTAATAAGATAAGAATGTTTATGGATGTGTACTGCTCTCATCTCCCTTGGCTTAAGTGAAGACATGACTCTGAATAGAGCTGCAGTATACAATGATCCATGCAACCAACCCCACCTAGTGGAAAAAAAGGCTATCTTGTTATTATTGTGTATGCATGTGCCTGTACGAAATAGATGCATTGAATGTTAAAATCTATAATACATGCACAAACACTTAATGTCAAATCATCAGACAGTGTATCACATTATCATTCTTCACTTTCGCAAATGGTTCATCAGTCATGTTCGTCTCAAAGAACAAGGGGGCAATGTCAAATCATCAAATAGTGCATCACAAATAGTTAGCATTCTTCACTTTCGCAATTGGTTCATGTTCTTCTCAAAGAACAGGGGGCAAGGTAAAATGTAGTTGAACATGCAATTACAGAAACATTCTTTAATTACCTCTAATCAAGCTAACAAAAACTATACAACCACAGATCCAATGTTATACCTTCATCTAGGTTCAACAAATTATCATAATACCTATTTGATGTAATTGGTGTTCACATTTTTTTTTTTGTACTTTTCTTAATCTTTTCAATATACTGCTTGAAGTCAAAGCCAAAGTCCCTACCAACGACATAAGCAAAAATTAAAAAAAAAAAGTGATATATCTAAATAAATGCAGCTTTAAACTGAACTAATTACCAGAACTTGAACGCAGGGAGCCGGCGGATAAAGGGCTTGAACTCATCGGAGCCTCGAGTGGGGAGCCCCGGGCCGTCCAGCGCTTCAACCTCCGGATCGACCATTGGGGAGAGAAATCCGATCAGCAGATTCAACAAGTAGCTCCCAAGCCCATACGAAATAATGTAGAATCCCTGCACGTAGTACACCCTAAGGATGTAAACCAACGCCACTGCCAGCGCGGCGAGCCATCGGCCAAGCGGGTGCGGCGTCGACCGGTCGAGATAGTACTGGAAAGCGCGTGCGAAGTCGCTCCGCCACTTTGCCGCCACAGCCGCCGCCGACGCTCCTCCGCCGCCTTCCCCGCGCCGTTTCCTCCATCACTCAGATCTAGGAGGGTTTGCGGCCGCGAGATCGGAGCACATGAGAAATGGAAAAGGATTAGAAAAGGAAGAGTAGATTGGGCGAACTTTCATTAGTTTAGAATCTTTAGATAGATCGAAAGAAGTGGAATTGGAGAAGAAGAAAGCAGCAGCTGCGGCGTGCAACTGGCTTCAATGTGGGACCTAGAAAATGTCACCATTATCTGATAAAAAGAGTTTTTTTAATTGATTATCGGCAAATTTAATTTTTATCCTATATTTCTATTCAAAGCCAATATGATAAAAAATTTTTCTTAATTTATACTTACTGAAATTCAATATTTCAACTTATTTTTTTATAATATGATATTAGCCATTACAAATACGCAAATTGGCCATTACAATTTGCTAACCAGTCTTTATAAATATGATATTAGACTTTTTATATGTATAGATATTAAAAGAAAATTCAAAACATAAAATAAATAAATTCTGGTACATTCTAAAATTCTTGTGTTTTAAAAATATCTCTAAAGATATATTTTAAAATTCCAAAATTTTTAAACCTGTAAAATTTATGAACTTCAATATATTTATTTTAAAAACTTTTAGATAGTGCACATAAAAAATTTATTCTTTCATACTTCAAAATTTGAAAGAATTTATATGTATGTATTTTTTTTTATCTCATATTCGTAAAACCAAACCAAGGATTGATTTGGAACGACATAAAAGGGAAGGTGGATATGTATAAAGCAAAATCAGAAACTCAAAGTTAGAAATTTGAGGAACAATAATCAAGTATGTACAACAAAAAAAGTAATAATAGATGGTTACAATCTAGTAAAAAGTTTTAGGTGTTACTTGTTATGGATTAATATTTCAATTGGTATCTTTTTATGTCTATTTATAATTCAAAATTGTCACACTACAAGAAAAAAAACACCTTTAAAGGCCAAGTAATTCGGCCTCTAAATGATGATTTTTGGCATTTACAAAATATCAGAGGCCGAAAAAGTTATCCTCGAAATTGGCTTCCTCAAGTGCGCATCTAGATCTCAGGAAGCCTAAAATTAGTTAGTTTCAGAAAATATAATTCATAAGCCAACGTTAATTAGCCTCTAAAAAGTTTTAAGCCAACTTAAATTAGCTTCTTTTATAAAAAAAAAATATTTTAAAAGCCAATTTTATTTGGCCTCTAAAATTATATGCAACAATATAAAATTGGCTTCAGATCATTTTAAAAACCATAAGATATTAGCTTCTAAAAAAATATATATTAAAAGCCAAATTTATTTATTTTCTAAAATTTTTTGAAGCCAACATGGTGTTGGCTGCATATAACTTTGAAAGCTATCTTTTATTGACTTCAAAACAAGAAATCCTTTTGAGACGAACTTATATTAACCTCTAAAACTATTAGTAGCCAACACTATATTGACCTCAATTAATAATAAAATATATCTAAATTTGGCTTGAAAAAAAGGAATTTTTAAATCTAATTAATCTTGGCTCTAATTCACTATAAAAGACATCTTAAATGGCTACAAACGAGAATTTTGAAAGAACCATTGTACCCTCTAAATTCAACGAGAATTGTCTTTTAATAATTTGGATTTGCACATAACATCATTTAAATATAAAACGTGGTCATGACAATTAATATACACATAACAGAAATGCTCGTGTAGTACGCAAATTTACATTTCAAATATTATTTGTATTAGTTCATTATCAATCCAAGAAAGATTGATGATACATTCACAAACTACACCATTTAAGTGTTCAAACTAGACATTCTTATATATACATTTTGTAACAAAAGAAAGTATATATATATAACTACAAAAATATATGTCAATTCTAAAATTGAGTCGCACCACCATCTACGACGAAAAGGACCTGCAAAACATATATTTCATGTTAAATTCTTACTTGTTAAGCATAACATAGCGAACTTAACTAAAAAGTTATAAATCTTGTCTGCAAATCACAACCTTGAGCTTAAGTCTATAAACTCCCACTCTTGAGCTTCTCTGGCTTATGCTATATATATATATATATATATATATATATATATATATATATATATATATTATTATTATTATTATTATTATTATTAGTATTAAGCTTATATAATTGATATCTTCAAAATGTTGCCACGACAATCCCACATCAAAATAGTTTCTACATTGAAATTCAAAAAGTTAAGATATTAATAAGAAGAGTAATATATACACATATAAACAGTCAATCGGAAAATAAATAGACAACATTAGGATAGTAAGCCAATATTTCTATCTATTCAAAAGAATTGCAATATATGCTTTTAGTTTTACTATTATATGACTGCAAGTTGTTGATAATATTAAAATCGAAAATACAACAATACCTGCTTAAAAAAATAAAAGAGACAAATGTAGTACCAAAGCATAGATCACATATCAAAAGCCTGCAAAAAAGATGATAAAAAGCTAGCAATCACATAGTTCTCTCCTTAACTCCTTGCATGACATAAAAAGAAGATTGCAAAGAACCTACCCAATTACGATAAAGTGAGAAAAACACAACCAAAGCATAGACATAACAAGTCTACAAAGAAAAGATTGTAAGCCAGGCTGTAGTCCTAGAGCTTTCTGAATTAATTCCTTTCATACTATTACCTTGCTAATATTAAGATAGTAAGCATTATCCTTTCATTAGCATATATGTCGCTAGCTATAGATTGAATATAGATTCTGTTGCTAGCTATAAAGACAAGTACATATCTGCCTTACATAACATAAATTTGTGTAGACCTAATTTGTTGGTTTCTTATATCAAGTGTTGATCCTACAAATTAATGTCAACTTCTTTATATGCACTGAATAAGATTTTTAAGATTTAAGACAATGTAATAGATAGAACATTTACCATTATAATTAAGGACTTATTGCAACTCAAAGTTAGAGCCACTAAAGTTTTTTATGGTCACTTCGAATTGTTTCAACATAGCTATTTCCTTTAATTTCTTCATCACTTCTCCTGTTAATCGCAGCTCCTCTGCTTGGGTAACTATCAAATTATCACTTTGGACAATTTCTCCTTCATATTTTGTATTTTAGAATATGAGAAATATTTTCAAAATGTTTGGGTACAACTCTAAATCTTTTATAGAGCTTTGGCACATGCCTCATGCTACGACAATATCATTTAGTTGGTCTCAAAACATTCTCAAGTATTTCTTTAAGAGTCACAGAAGTATCATTATTAGCACACACGCTCCTGTATTTTTGCATCCTCTCCTACAAAGGTGTAACATATTTATTAATTGTATTAACAACCGGAACATTACAACTTTTATAGCAAGAATCTCCATTGCACGTACAAATAAAATTTCAATTGGTTATTATAGTATCTATTGTACTAATGTCTGGAACTTATATTGGCGATTACAGTGAAGTCCGATGTGAATTCTGTGTGATTGGAAGCTTTTGTAGTCCAAAATTTTAGATAAAAATCAACCATACCCTTTTCCTATAATAACATTAATCAACATAGTATAAAATAATCAAATGAACGTGTTAAAATAAATACATATAACTACAAGCATAATATATAAGTTCTTACTGCTTTGTAAGTAAAGATATTACTTCTATTTCTTTATTTGCCTCTTTGGTGATATCGATTTTTTAAAAGCTTGTTCAGACTTTCTCTAAAAAAATTGAGATTGCTAAACAACTAAGATTGTCGAACAATTAAATATAAATATTAATGGGAATGTTGTAGATATGAGAACTAAACATAATTCATTACCTGCCATTCAGAGCTCAGAAATAGATTAATTACAGAGGCATTTCCAATTAGCTTGTCTCTTGCCATTGAACTCTAGAGGAGAATTTTCCCTTGCCGTCTCCCCACCCCCGTTTTGGAGATAATATGTATGACAACGATGCCTCCAAGCACCATATCTTTTCCTTCATGTGAAGTATAAAGCAGCTCTAATATTTTCATTCTCCAAATTTTATCTTGCAAAAAAAAAAAAGAGTAGTTGTATTTCTAATTACATACTACAGTTCTTCTAGTATTTGATAATTAACATGCCTACCAGCATGTGCTTGTAAATCTCCTCCATCTTTGATTTATCCAGTCTTGCCCATCCTTTTATATTAACCGGGGCTTACATTTTGATTAGGTTCGTCATTCTCTAGACCACTATTCAGAGTGCTCATCTACAACTTATTTTTCATAAGTGATCACCACTGATGCCTTTCCATGCTTCCCATGGTGTTTTTTAAAACAATTGATTGGTTTTGTCCCCGAACAGGACGAGATCGTCGATGCCTTTTCTCAACTATTGTTCGTTAAATGTATATAAATAACATGTTTTGTGTTTGAAGTCGGTAAAACCTTAATATAAGTAAACAACAACAACTTACCATCTTCACTCAGTCAAAATCATTATCATGGGATGATCTTGGCAATATGTGTGCATCTCCATGATATCCATGTCAAAAACTTCTACATTTTTGGAATTGTATTTCTTAGAATCTATTACTGTGTCAAGTATCTTTTTACTAATTTGCTTTCAAATGGACCATAAGTGAAGTGATCTGGAGGTATTTTGTTAATATTGTATATATGCAAAGAACAACAACTCTGTATACAAGCAATAGAAAAGCAGCAGAAATTTCTATAAATGAACATTCAGATGAGCTTTATACAACATTAAAGAACAAAAGAACAAAAGAGCTTCAAACAAGCTTTGAGTAAATGCATGAATGAATGTTATATAGATGATAAAGCCCCCCTTTATATAACTAATATAGAGAATTGTACATGACGTATCATAAGCTTGTAAGTAACTTGTACATAGAGAATTGCAGCATGCAAGTTGATCACAAGCTCAATACATGACAATCACATGCGACCAAACACAAATACATAATTCACCACCTCAATCATATCCATGGTCATTGTTACTCATTATATTTTCATCATCACTAAAATATTCTTCCAATGTGTCGTCAAAATCATCTTCACTACAAACTGCTTGAGATTCAATTACAGTACTTTGAGGGCCAACATATTCACCCACTACGTTATCTCTAATCAACTGATCGTTCTCTTGAGATAGAATGGGAATTCGAACATCTAAGCATTCAGCTTCTTCATTGCCTTACGACTGCTCATCATCAAACAATAATAGATCGAAAAGATGTCAATGCATAGTCTTTGCACTACTATATCTTTGCTTAATTCATTTTTGCATGCAAGCCCACTTTTAGATTTTGTCTGACGCATGTCTCAAATTCTTTCTAAATTTATTATATATTATATTATTGTTTATTTAAGTATGCTCATCTGAAAACTTCAAATGATTTCTACAAGTTAGTTATTTCTTTATTCTAATTTTGTTATACTTTTTTTTATGCATGCTCACCATACGGTTTAATTCTAGATCAATTTTTAGCCTACAAATTCAATGGACTTCTACGATTTCTATGTATGAATAGAGCTATATTCTGTATTCTTTTTTTTTAATATAGATATATAAAGAAAAAATTATTAGTGAAATGGACAGTGCGTCTTTACATTCAATGTGTACTAAGGGCCTGTTTGGTTTGCTGGGGTTGGGGGCGAACTGTCGCAGTTGCAACGCACGGCCCGAACTCGCTTGTTTGGTTTGCAGTAGTTCGGTGGGGCCCACCGCCAAAACACTGCAGTTCGCGGCCGAACTGCAGCGTTTTGAACTGCGGTCGATTTCGCCGCGGTTGCATTTCCGCGTCTCGTCCGCGTGTTTATGCCCCCGAACTGCAGCAGTTGTTTTTCTTGGCTTCTCCGCGGCGCTCGATCTAGGGTTACCACCCGAGCTGATCTCCGCGGCGCTCGATCGTCTCGCTCTCACGATCGATCGATTCTCTGCTGCGCTCGATCGTCTCCGGCACACGATCGACCGTCTCCGCCTCGCGAACCCTCGTCTCCCCGTCCCGATCGATCGTCTCGGCTCACGATCGACCGTCTCCGCCTCGCGATCCTTCGTCTCTCTGTTGCAGTCGATCGTGTCCGGCTCACGATCGACGCGGATCTGCTTTCCTGTGGGCATCGCGGTGGTGACGCGGCGTCTTGTAACAGGGTTCTTCTTGTACTGTCAAACTCCGATCTGTTGCCGTCTCTCTCGTAAGTATTTAGCTGCCATATTATCTCTGTTTTATGTGCATTTTCATAATAAATGTTAATATTTTGTTACATTAATACTGATATATTAAAAAAAATGTGTATATAGGAAAGTGGATATGATGGAACGTGAGAATGAAAATAGGAGGAAGGCCGTAGTTGTTACCGTTGTGATTGCGATGCAAGTGGTACTCTTGCTTATTAATAGATTGAAGGGTAGATACATACGTAAGCCATATAAGCACCTAGTAAGAATGAATCAACGAAACGTGATGTTGAAGCGCCTTTACAAATCCGATGACGCGTATTGCTTGCACATGTTAAAGATGAGAAAAGAACCTTTTTTCCAATTATGTACTTTACTTAGGAGTAGAAAGCTGATGTGGGATACAATCCACACCACCGTTGAAGAGCAGTTGGCAATGTTTTTGCATACCGTTGGACATCACCAACGAAATAGGACTATAGGATTTACATTTATTCGGTCAGGAGAGACGATAAGTAGGTACTTCAAACATATTCTATGGGCTCTCGGAAAGCTCCGTCCTGATTTTGTGAGGCCACCGAATACCAGTACTCATCATATGATCGGTTCAAGCAGTAGATACATGCCATACTTCAAGGTGTGTTTAACTTCACATCCTCAACATCATTTCATTTTGTAAAGTAAATTATCTCCTCTAATTTCTATATTATTATGTCTATAGGATTGTATTGGAGCCATTGATGGCACCCATATCCCTGCATCTGTGCCTTCAAGTATAGTTGCACGGTTCCGCAGTCGTAAGGGCATACCAACACAGAATGTCTTAGCTGCCGTAGATTTCGATTTGAGATTCACGTTTGTCCTTGCTGGGTGGGAGGGGTCTGCCCATGATGCGCTTGTGTTACGTGATGCAGTGGAGAGGGAAAATGGACTTAGGGTACCAGAAGGTATAATTAAATAAGTCGCCGATACCAATTTAACAATTGAATGTTAATATTAACTCCTAAAAAATATTTTCGTTTAGGTAAGTACTATCTTGTAGATGCCGGATACTCAACACGACCGGGATTCATATCCCCTTATCGAGGTGTGAGGTACCACTTGAAGGAGTGGTCTGACCGTTCCCCGTCAAATGCAAAGGAATTGTTCAATCACAGACATTCATCTCTGAGAAGTACAATCGAGCGTGCTTTCGGTGCTCTAAAGAATAGATTCAAAATGTTGATATCGAGGCCCTATCACAACTTCAAAACACAAGTTGATGTTGTTATTACTTGTTGCGTGCTTCACAACTACATTATTACTAACGGTGGTGATTCCTTCATCCCTAGTCTTGACGAATGGGAGGGCATCAGTGACACTCAATTGTCAACGGGGAACGGATCCAAGAGATGAGGCCAGGGAGTGGGTGGCATTACGTGATCGGATGGCCGCGGATATGTGGGTGAACAAATAAGACATTTCACTAATTTCTTTAATCATACCTTGGGGACTTGTCGAAACATTCGAGACTTGATAATAATATGTAATATTATAATTGTTACTATTTGAGACTTGCTTTAAATCTTTGTACACTTATGTACTTGTTATTTATCAATATTCTTGTGTGATGTATGGATTTTATTCCTCAGTTGACTTACTTTTTACATTCATAAATTTTGTTTCGTTGATATTGTCTTCCAAAGATGGACGATTCCAACGCGCAAGGATCCAAGGATCCAAACAAGGGGGTAGGTCTCTGAGATGGACGAAGCCTATGAGCGCCTTCTTTATTCATTTCATGGTTGAGCAAGCTTTATTAGGGCAGAAAGTAGATAAGGGCTTTAAGAACACTGCATATACCGCATGTGCTAGGGCGGTGAAGGAGATAATGTTTGTGACGCACTTCGGCATGACAACACTAGTGTATTTGGAGATAGACTCTTTAGAGCAGTGAAGGAGTTTGAGGGACAATATACATTGCGTGACTTGATCCGTGCATATGATTACATGATGGAACACACAGTGATTGCACAGTCGTTTATATCGAAGGATAGGGAATGTCGGGAGATTTGGTTGGACGATTTCTTCGCTGGTTTACTTTAAATGACTACTATGTCGTCGGGAGATTTGGTTAGAGAACTTTATGTTATTTTGTGCGATGCTAGGCTTAGTAGCAATATTTTGTAAGCCTTAACAATCATCATACACTTGTAATGTTGTGATATCTATTAAATGACCGTAATATCATTGTAGTTATATGTTATTGCTTGACTTTTCATGTGATTGTATCAGGTTTGAAATGCCATATTACGTTATTTTTCGTGGACGAAAGCCGGGAATTTATGACACATGGCATGAATGTCATGAGCAAGTGCATGGTTTATCTCGTGCTTGTTTCAAGAAATTTGAAACAAAAGAAGAAGCACTTGATAAGTTTATGTCATACATAATGTCAACCAAGCATAAGGAAGTGGATGAAGAAGTGCATAACAAGGAAATGGAAAAACTCATATCGTTGGTCTTACTTTATAAGGATCAAGTCAAGCGCCTGCAGATATATCTTGTTATAGCCGTATCTGTAATTTGTATTTTATCATTGGTTGTATATGGCAAGTTTTAGAATTATTGGTTTCATGACATATGATTCCTTGACATTGTTGGTGTATGCAGGTTTTGGAAAAAAACACATGATGTATTATTGAGCATATGATTTAGATATTCTGTGGTTGGATGTTGTGCTGGCTTGCAGTGGTGATCTGCTGCTGCTGAGCTGTAATCTGCTGTTGCTCCAACTGTGGTGATCTGCAGGTGTTGAGCAGTGTTAGCAGTTATCTGCTGCTGTGGTGTTTAGCAGTTGTCAAGAAAAAACACATTCCTTGACAACTGTGGTGTTTAGCAGTTATCTGCTGCTGCTCCAACTGTGGTGATCTGCAAGGTGTTTAGCAATTATCTGCTGCTGCTCCAAATGTGGTGATCTGCAGGTGTTGAGCAGTTATCTGCTGCTGCTCCAACTGTGGTGATCTGCAAGGTGTTGAGCAGTTGTCTGTTGCTGCTCCAAATGTGGTGATCTGCAGGTGTTGAGCAGTTATCTACTGCTGCTCCAACTGTGGTGATCTGCAAGGTGTTTAGCAGTTGTATGCTGCTGTTGCATAATGTTCTGAGGCTTGAGCAGTTTTCTGCTGCTGTTGCATAAGTATTCTGCTGCTTTTGAGCAGTGACATGCTGCTGTTGCATTATATGTTCTGCTGCTTTTGAGCTTGTGACTTGCTGCTGTTGCATCCTGATCTAAAGGGGTTGAGCAGTTTTGTTCTGCTGCTGTTGCATAATCTGCTGCTTTTGAGCAGTTTTCTGCTGATGTTGCATTATGTTCTGTTGTTCTTGAGCTGTGACTTGCAGCTGTTGCATTATATTCTACAGGGGTTGAGCAGTTTTCTGCTTGCAGTTGCATTATATGTTCTGCTGTTTTTGAGCTTGTGACTTGCTGCTGTTGCATCCTGATCTAAAGGGGTTGAGCAGTTTTCTGCTGCTGCTGTTGCATTATCTGCTCTGCTTTTGAGCAGTTTTCTGCTGATGTTGCATTATGTTTTGCTGTTCTTGAGCAGTGACTTGCTGCTGTTCTGAAGGTGTTGCTGTTGCATTCTATTGTGCTGCGTTTGAGCAGTGACTTGCTGCTGTTGCATAAGTCTTCTGCTGCTTTTGAGCAAGTGAATATGCTGCTGTTGCATTCTATTCTGATGCATTTGAGCAAGTGAAAAGTTGAGCAAACCAAGCAGGTCTTATCTGCTGCTGTTATCTGTGCTGGAATGTGAAAAAGTTGAGCAAACCAAGCAAGTGAATCTGCTGCTGTTATCTGCGCTGGAATGTGAAAAGCGTTGGAAACACATTTTGCTCGGCAACAGAAAACTGCTCACACCAGCTCGTTCTTGGATCCCCATGTATTGTAGCAAACCAAGCAGGTCTTATTATGCCAGGATTATGATCGGCAATCTGGGCCGCCTGTTTATTGGACGGGGGTCGATTCAAATAGTTAAATCGGTGCCGTCTAATACATAGGTTAGGTCTAGATACCGTCATTTTACAGGTTTGCTTATCGAGGTGCTGCATATATTTTGTGATATCACATGTTGCTGCAATGCCTTGAGGTTTATTTGCTTGGGTGTTTATACATGGGTTTGGGAGTTGAAATAATGAGAAGTGAGTTGGAATTAGTTTTTTATTATTCTTGGTAACCTATGTTGATACTTGGACTTGTGTGTTATGCAGGTTTATCAAGAATTAAAGGCTCTATGATGAAGTCCAAATATAAATTGAGAAAGTACTTATGCCGATGCATATATCTTGTACGACGTATGTTTTGGTTTTTTATGTTAGTCCTGGGGTGGTTTATTTTTAGGGACCTATGTATTATGCCAGTGTTATGACAGAAAATCCGTACCGCCTACTTATCGGACAGGGGTCGATTCTGATAATTGAATCGGTGCTGTCTAATAAATAGGTTAGGGATGGGTGCCGTTTAAATACTTGGCGCAATGCTTTAAGGTACCTAAAAATTAACCAAATGCAAGTGACGCATGAGTACTTTCGATGATAATTTCTATAAGACTTTTTTATTTTTGGACAACTGAGAGCAAGTTTTGGCAACATATCAGCAGTACCGGTCGCTTATGGAATACCAGACGGGGCAACAGAGGTTCGCAATATAGCAAGTTTTCCGTCGCGTGTGGAATAGCTGAATGAAATGTCAAAGTGTATATTTTTCTTTTAACAATTGTAAATATATATGTATGAATCATGTATATTTTTTAACAGATGTACATCATCAAAACAATTGTAAATAATATTGCAAAATATTTTTTTTTTTTTATTCTGATAACATTATTAATATGTTCATTAGTATTTGAAATTGTGTTAAATATACGCACTACATTTTTCGTAATAATTCTCAGTATTTTAATATACCTCATCTTATAATAACTTTCAATATTACATAAACCAACTACACTCAACTAAATTAAAAGATATAAATGAAAAATAATAATAACACTTAACTAGGAATCTTATAATTTTTATTATATATATCATTTAACGTTTCATACAAGCCATATAATTATAATTTTATAATATTTCATATACCACCACAAAAAAAAAAAAAAAAAAAAAAAGACAAAAAGGAGGTAACTCTACCGCGAGTTACCATATCCGCTCAACTGCATCAAACCAAACACAGGATTTGGAACTGCACTGCCTAACTGCACCAAACCAAACAGATTTTTTCCAATTGCAGTAGTTCGAACTGCATCAAACCAAACAGACCTACTGCATTACCAACAACAGCAAATACAACTCCCAGCACTTCTAACTGCTGTATTTACAACTTCGATTTTCAACTGCACCAAACCAAACAACACCTTAGATTACGAGCTATACCACATTCGATCTTCAAATTTTTAGCTGAATAAATTACTTCAATACTTACTTAGAATCAACTTATCATGATAATTTTTTTACTTCAGGTTAACACTACCGAGTGGGAATAATTAAACTAAACTAACCTATCTATCAATGAAATTGTATATGATTTGAATCTTTATATGTAATAAATCTTAAATTTATTTAGTATTTTTAAAAATAAAACGAAGTCTTAGTTAACATATGTTTCTTCTTATTCATATACTGTAATCAAAATTATATAAAATTTTTAATAATTAAAACATAAGTATAACAAAAAAGGATATAATGCTTATTCATAAAATTTTATCTATGGCATGAATTTATGAAATTAGCTAACGTACATTGGAAAAAAAGATAATATACTATTACATTTGAATTG
This sequence comes from Xerophyta viscosa, assembly GCA_002076135.1. Lineage (NCBI taxonomy): Eukaryota > Viridiplantae > Streptophyta > Magnoliopsida > Pandanales > Velloziaceae > Xerophyta > Xerophyta viscosa. Next base: position 216,564 of record MJHO01000103.1, on the reverse strand, counting down.
TGTAATTTTTATTTAGTTACTATACAATCGAATAATTTTAGTTTTAAATTATATAATATTTTGTTATTTTAAATATGTAGTATCGTGCTCACTGCTCAGTATAGATTAAAAATTAATTTTAATTATAAATCGAAACATAGAAGATTTGAGCACATCCCAAAAAAAAGTATGCTTCTCTCAATTTTTTCTTTTTTTTTTATTTGGGTCAAATTCTCTCCAAGTTTATTTTATCATTTTCTTCCAAACTTAAATATACGAACATAATTAGGTGAATATATGGACGAGGATGGTTATTAGGCGGTGACAGAAAAAATATAAAATAAAGTTAAAATAGGAGGACAATAACTATTATTCATGAATTAATATAAGATAAAGTAACAAGTTCAAGCCCCATCGATCATGAGAGTGATATTAGAGCGGCGATCCTATATGCTCAGAGCATATGAAATGTTCATACAATTGACCTATGAATATTTTTTAATAAAAATTTTCAATAGAAAAGTTAGTGAAATTTTATGAGATATATAATTTTTATATTAATTTTTTTTAAAAAAAAATACTGCTTAAGTAGTTGTCTTAAGGTTTCAAAATTTAACGAATTTAAAAATAAATTTTAAAATTATTTTACAGCTTACTTCAAATCTGATAAATTTTAGAGCTCAAAATATCTATTTATATATATGTTTTTTGTAAAAATTACAACATTAAAGTTTATAAATTTTATTAAAATTTATAACTTTAATTATATAATTTTTTTATAAAATATACTCCTAAATATAACTTTGGCATGCTCGTAAGTAACATATCAATTCACGTGATAATGAGGAGCCTTGGCCATCCGTAACTCAGACCAAGACGTTTTTTTTTTGGTCGAAAATGAGGGCCACGTCTTTCTAAAATTTTATTAATCTCGATGAATTAATACCAATAGTATCGCTATATAATAGGCGAAGGGCCTCCATAGAAGGTGAAACAAGTATTTACAAACCTACAAATGGTAAAAAAGCCTTTCTTAGCGAGATAATTCGCTAATATATTGGCTTCTCTTAAAATATGAGTCAGGTATGCCACCTACTCGCGTTGCATAAGGTTCTTACAGATTCGAAGCAGATTCCCATCTGGTTCTATTATTGATGTGATCGTACGGACAACTGGCTATGACTCAACTTCTATTTTTACTTTTCGAAATCCTTTATTCCATGCAAGCTGCATGTAACAGTCCCAGAGTTCAGCTTCCATAGCATAGCAAACACCAAGATGCACACTAAATCCTCCATACCAACGACCGCCCGTGAGTCAACTTGAAGACCAATATTGATACTCTTATCTTTTGAAAGACTCGGTAATGTCGAAATTGATAATGTAAATTTTGGCATCAAATTTTGACCGGACCTCTTCCTGATCCAGAGGCAGATGTTAGGTCGAAGTTTTACTCTATTATGTCCATCTGAATTCAAAATGGTCCTATAGATGCACGTAGAAAACCATGGTCCGCGAGTAAGCGCAGACCCAAAAAAAGTTTCGTCTCGTTATCTCAAAAAAAAAAAAAAAAAAAAAATTGGCATCAACTTGCAGATAATTTTTTTTTTTTTTTTTAAACCATACAAAAAGCTTATATTAAAAATTTTATTCATAATCGCTCATTTTTATTAGACTACAAGTAGATTACACACCTGCAATATATCCACCGAAGATAATTATTATTTTTACAATTCATGATTAGTAAAATACATAACTTTTAATTTATAATTAGAAAGTATTTTTAATTATCTCAATTATAGATATTTATTATATATTACATTTATTTTTGAAGAATAAAAAAATAATTTAAACGAATCATGAATAAAATCTTAAATAAAAGTCATACAATATTTATGATAAATACTATATATATATAACTTTCATTAACTATTAAATAGTTATATTAGAATATAAGAAATTATCAAACTCCTTTTTGCACTTTAGTATTATATAAGACACATCCAAATTTTTACTTGTGTTTAAGTATTATAATCGTGAGAAGTTAAAAAACAATATTGGGATTAATTTTAAATATAATATAAATTTATATAATAACCATCTTATATCATAATATTAATTAGTAACTAGCATAATAAAAATATAAGACACCACTAAACTCTCTTCTTATACTTTATATATATATATATATATATATATATATATATATATATATATATATAACTTACATCAACTATTAAAAAAAATCATCAAGAGATGTGATATAATTTGAGTGATTAATTTTAATATTTGGTATTATACAATATGAATAGGGGTGCATTAATATTTGAAAATTATGTATGATAAAAAAGTTTTATGGTGTAAGTAGTGCATGGAACTTTTTTTTTTTGGGGTAAAAAAGCAGTTTTATTTTATAAATAAGAAAATTGCAGACTTGGAGAATAAAACAGATTAATGATACAATTGAAGAGGGTCTGATATTATAGCCTTCGCGACTAACAAGGCGGCGGCAACTCTAATACGAGAGGAAACAAACACTTACAAAACCCTAGAACCTCCCTTCCTCTCCCCTCCACCGCCGACCGACGTCGAAGCTCGTCGTCAGCGACACATCTAAAGATGGGAAAGGCAAAGACGAAGGGAAAGCAGCGTCTGGACAAGTACTGGCGTCTGGCGAAGGAAACCGGGTACCGTTCCCGCGCCGCCTTCAAGCTCCTCCAGCTTGACGCCAAGTACAACCTCCTTGCCTCCGCCCGCTCCATCCTTGACCTCTGCGCCGCCCCCGGTGGCTGGATGCAGGTTGCCGTCCTCCGCGCCCCCGTCGGCGCCTTCGTTGTCGGCGTCGACCTCGTCGCGATCCGGCCTGTTCGAGGGGCCCACGCGATCGCTGAGGATATCACTACGCCCAAGTGCCGCGCCAGTGTGAAGAAGTTGATGGATGCCAACGGGAGCGCCACGTTCGACGTCGTGCTGCATGACGGGTCGCCGAATGTCGGTGGAGCTTGGGCTAGCGAGGCCACGTCTCAGTCTTCGCTTGTTATAGATGCATTGAAGCTCGCTACGGAGTTTCTAGCCCCTAAAGGAACTTTTGTTACTAAGGTTTGTCATTAATAGTGTGTTTTGTAATATGTTTTTTTTTTATTTGTATTCTTTCTCTGATTTGGAGCGAAGTTTGTATTTTCTTTTGAATTTCAATAGTATGTAATCCTTTAATTTGGAGTTTACATGCTGAAGCTAGCTATGGAGTTACTGGCTCGTAAAAAGCTCTGTATTTGTTGCTTTTGCTGCTGAGTTTTGTGAGTAGAATGGGTATATTCGTTTTATTTTCATTTTTGTTTGGTTCTTATGATTCTACCATCTTTTAATTAGGAATTTATTTGCTTGTCTCTTAGTATGTTTACTATAAATGTTGTTTGTTATGCTTCTCTAGGAACTGAAATTTATGTTTCAAAATAAAGTGTGGTTTAATTGTTACATGCTTTGGTTAAGTTCATATTCCTCTATTTAATTCAAGTTCTGAGCGTCATATCATGCTGTGTTTTTATGCTGCTTGAGAGTGAATTTTGTGTGTGCGGCTATGTTTTGAATGTTTTATTAGCATAACAAATTATAATTAAGAATTTCGCAGTGAAACTATCTATTGAGTTTCTGGCTCCAAAATGCAACTTTTCTTAATGAGCTTTGTCATGTTCGAATATTTTTCGTATTTGGATTTTTATTTTGTGTTTGCACGTGCCCCTATGTGCCTGTGTTTTCGAAATTTTTTAGAAACTATGCAGTGAAGCTAGCTATTGAGACTTTTGCTCCAAAAAGTATCTTTTCTTAATGAGCTTTGTCAGGCTCATATATTTTCATCCTTTGGATTTCGTGTGTATATATTTGTGCGCCTGTGTCTTTGTCTGGGTGTCCCCGAGTGTTTTTGAAAATTTTATTAGCATAACAGTTTATAATTTGAATTTTGGAATTACTCAGTGAAGTTAGATATTGAGTTTTTTGCTACAAATACTAACTTCTCTTAGCTATTGAGTTTCTAGTTAGGGTCTTTTTCTTAATGAGCTCTGTCACGTTCGTATATTTTTCTTTCTTTGGAGTTTTTTCCCTTGTGTTTGTATGTGCGTATGTTAAGCCATCTTACAACTAGGAATTTATGACTGAAGCTGGCTACGCAGTTTCTGGCTCCTTAATTTTGTGAGTATTTTGTATAACTGCTGTGTTATTGGGTGAATTCTTTCTTTTGTTTGTTAGTTATGAAATTTATGGACATTAGATGTTACATCTACGTCTTATGTATTTCTCACCTGGTCTGTCGTAGATTCAAATATCAACTGTTAGATGAACATTCTTATGAACTTTTTTTTAGGTATACTATTCTCATCAAGAAAGAGATGGTTGTTAATATGATGTATAAGTTATAGTATACACGTATGGGCTGACTACACATTCCTCTATTAAGTTCTTGTTTTGATGGTCACGTACATATGAGAGAACCACTAAGCTAAATGAAGTACAAAAAAAAATGCATTGTTTATTTTATTTGCAATTTTAAATGCTAGCATCTCAATTGCATTTTTTATTATTGATTGACAGTTTTGATATTCGATAGTTTTGTTTGGGCATCTGTTCATATTTGTGTTTCATCTTGAGCTATTTATTCGTGCAATAAACCGTAACATGCATCGGTGTTATGAGACATATGAGATGGGATGTTCTATTAGTAATCTCTATGATGGAAAATGTTATAATCGGATAGTTTTGTTTGGTCACCTGTCTGTATTTGTGCTTCATCTTGAGCTGTTTATTCGTGCAATAAACCATAACATGCCTCAGGTATGATGAGATATATGGAATGCAATGTTCTATTACTGACCTCTATGATGGAAAATGTTATTAAGTGGATAGTTTCATTTTTTTGTCTGCTCAAAAAGATCTCTCTTAAGTAACATTGGTTTTTTTTAATTGAATTTGACAGGTTTTCAGATCTCAGGATTACAGTGCAATTATATACTGTCTTAAGCAGGTTTGTTCTGTTCTATGATACATCTTACCTTTAATGTATATCGGCAAGCCTGACTTTATTATTTGACTGACAGCTTTTTGAGAAAGTTGAGGTAACAAAACCAGTGGCTAGTCGTTCGACATCTGCTGAAATATATGTTATTGGCCAAAGATACAAGGCTCCTGCGAGGATTGATCCTCGACTTCTTGATATGAAACACTTGTTTCAAGGAGCTATAGAACCTCGCAAGGTATTAGTAATCAATTGTCTTAATATTGTTCCACCATCTTCAGGTGCAACCTAAATGTTTCTTTAATGGTTTTCCTAGGTGGTTGATGTTCTTGGAGGAACCAAGCAAAAAAGGAATCGTGAGGGGTGAGTTGTCTGTTATCTCAATTATTACACGTTTGCAACAGAAATAGTTGTTGTTTTCTTGGGCAAATGTTTTGAAGCACCATAAGAGTTTAGTAAGAATAGAAAGTTGAGAATAGCAATTATTACATTTATTGTGTATATTAAGACGTTTTTTACATGGTAAAGTTTGGATTGCAGATGTGGTTCCTACTTCCTTACATTCCTTACATATGTATTCTAACTTCTGGCCATTAGATAGAACAAGATGCTATCCAGTTTGTTGGCACTTCGGATTTTGGTTGCAGTAGGCAGCACGGCAATTATTTTTTAGCTTTCAATTTTTTAATCCATTCCCTTCTCAACTACAGTTGTAAAGTATTGTGTTGATTCAACTATTGGTAGTACTAATTGAAGCGAGTTTTATTGTTAATACTTTGCTGTTATGCATATTGTTGGAGACATGTAGTTGGTTGTTGTTATGGTTTTAATTTTAATGTCCCTTGGACAGGTATGAGGATGGAAACACTACCTTATGGAAGGTTGGGAAGGTCGCAGATTTTGTGTGGTCAGACACACCTTTGGAATTTCTTGGTTCAGTGAATGCATTATCTTTCGATAATCCTGAGAGTTTGCCCATAAAAGATCATGAGTTGACGACAGAGGAGGTGATAAGAATTATTTGTTGGTTTTGTTGACTTATTTGCATTGAAATTAACTCCTGTTCATCGTCTGCTGACCGGATCTTCTAATCCATACATAGGTTAAATCGTTGTGTGAGGACCTCTATGTTCTGGACAAGCACAGCTTTAAGCATCTATTACGGTGAGTGTAATTCGACTCTTTTTAAGATGCTGACGCATTTTTTAACTGGACACATTTAATCAGAATTATGCGTTTTCACAGTGGACTTGATTTATTTCTTAGCAGCAATGTTCAATATTTTTTTTAGTAAGAAAGGACAAAACTAATTGCCTTATAGAATTGAAGATATATAGTACAAGAGCATAGAGTTTGAGCAATTTCAAACTGTTTGATTTACAAGTTAAAACTTGATGAAAACTGATGAATTTTTATTTTTGAGTACTTTTGAAATCCTAGATTATTTCTAACAATCCCCAATATTTTATTTGAGATTCGGATCATCGAAAATGACCGGACATGAGCCTTGCTTAGCTCTTTTCGAGAGGAAATTAGCATTCTCTCTCGTGCGCAAGCTCTCTCTCTCTCTCTCTCTTTATATATATATATATATATATATATATATGTATGTATATATATATATATGTTATATATATATGACATGCTTTTTGGTTTTTATGTTTCTCATTTATACGTTAAATTAAATAATGTCGTTGCATTGAATTTTGTTTTTAGTTTTTTTTGTACTATATATTAGAGAATACTAATATGGTAAACTATACATATATATGACATGCTTTTTGGTTATATGTTTCTCATTTATAGGGTTAAATTAAATAATGTCGTTGCATTGACTTTTGTTTTTAGTTGTTTTTTGTACTATATATTAGAGAATACTAATATGGTAAACTATAAGAAGGTGCGGCTCACTTTGCTGAGGCATGTGTCTTCACCTTGCTAAATGACTATGCTCCTGACCACCCATATCGCTAAAGTGCATCACACGGCCTTTTAAAATGGGTTTACAATATTTGAACTACCATCAAGAAGTCATCCGAAATTCAATGTAGGTTTTTTCGGATATCCATGCAGTGTACGTGCATTAAATTTAGTGGCAATGGTTCAATTGTTAGACATCTAGATTTTGCTTATAATTCGATACTAATGTATTCCTTCAAAGAAGCCTTGTTGTGTTGATGACCTCAATGGGACTGATATTTAGATGTGTGGTTTGTTTTGAGAAACTTACGCAGAAGGGGGAAAAAAGGGAATAATGTATTGAGGTCCATGCGCTGCAAAGTTATCGTGGAGGCATTGCAACATTTGATATGTATAATTTGAAGATGTGCTGTCCTCTAAATGTCAAAGTGTAGATACAATCATAGCAGACAGATATTGGTAATCTTAGCCACATCCTGCTATGGTTTGTTAGGAACAATCTTGCCTACTCATGAATGATTTCAAGTTCCCTCTTCAGTGGTCATATTAATTTTTGCTTGTATAACATTGTTTAACATGCTCTTTACATGCATATTTTCTTGATGTTTGTGCTGAGTTCTAAGATAAATTTAACTTTTTTTTTTGGTTTTTAAACCATGTACTTCCACTGTATCATTTTGTGGCTTTTTTATTCGTAATTTATGGTGCTTAAATTACCTGGTTTATTTAAATATAATGTTTTAACTTAGTATAGATGTTTAAGTTCGTTTGATATCATCTTTAGGCTACTGATTCATTGAAGTATGCAGCTTTTCTTATCCTCATATGCCATGTAATTTAGTTCAGCGTATGCTAGGTGTTAGTTCTAGTACTGATAATGCTTACCCCTTCTTATTGGTGGAATTGTAGGTGGCGTTTACGCCTAAGGAAGGCTTTATCCACCACAGAGAAAGCTCCAAGAGAAGCTGCAGTAGGAGATAGAGCTGAGGTTGATGAGGATGATCGACTACTGAATGAAATGGAGGAGCTAACATCTGCGCTGGATAAGAAGAAGAAGAGAGAGAAGAAAATTCTTGCAAAGCGGCGTGCAAAGGTGTGTTAGTTTAAGGGAACTCAGAGATTTAGAATAGTAAAAAGTTGTTTGTATTTAAGTATTGTACTATGATCTCCAGGATAAATCACGAAAGTCAATGGGAGCACAAATTGATGCTACATCAGATAGTTATAACGATAGTGAATTGTTTTCTCTCTCATCGATAAAGGTTCGTGCTCCTTCTTTCCTGTCTTAACACTCACATATGTTTGCGTATCACTTGAGTTTTTTAGTTTCATTTGTGCGTTGCAACACTGCTGCGGTTTCCAAACAATTAGAAATTATATAAACCATTACTGTTCTTTCCATTTTTTTAAAGAACAGATGTGTGATTCCAATCGACTTCTTTAGTGTCTTGCCTTAGAAAAACCTACATCTAGTGGGAAGAATTGGATGACCCTGATTGATCCATGCTGCTCTATGTACAGCAAGAAAAACAACTGCGAGCCATTGATGAAACAGAATTGTATGAGGAAGGTAGCGATTTTAAAGATAGCGACGATGACTTGGCTCATGGAGATGTTAACCGGGATTCTTCTGCTGAAATGGAATCAGATGAAGAGGATAAACAGTAATGTCAACTTCTTTTGTCATTATGGATTAAATGGCTTATGCAAATATTATGCAACTCTAGCTTAAGAGGATCAGGAGAGAAATTTATTTTTATTGTATTGTTTTGTGTGTAATACAGGTATGATGCTCAAGTGGAAGAGATGCTTGATGAAGTCTATGAGAGATATCTGACGAGAAAAGGGGGAAATACAAAGCAAAGAAAACGCTCAAAGCACGATCATTCTACTGAAGATACAGAGTTGTTGGAGGTAAGGATGAAGATTTCGTTGGGCACCAGGGATTGGAATATTTTCATGTAACTCTTATCTTTTTACTTGACTGTTGTTACATGGTGCATTCATCTCCAGTCATGGATCGTGAAATAACTCCTTGATTTTTTATTTTATTATGATTTTTTATTTTTTGAAGCTGTGGTTGATATGCATTTCTAATATAGGGCTTTTCATCATGGGAGGTTAATTTGGTTAAATGTATTTTCTAGAACTGCTGGGATGTAGGTTTTATCATGAGATTGTAAATTTCATCATCTTTAGTTACGTGTGCTTCTTCCCTGTCTTGATTTATAAATTTCATCATCTTTGGAGATACTGATGCTTTCTTCCCTGTATTGAATTGCTCTGCTATCTCTTTTAAGCTTAGAGTCTTTTACGTGTTTGCAGTATTTGGGTGTTGCAAAATAAAAATTATTTTAGATATGTTCGAAGATGTGGTCCATAAATCCTTTCTCTGCTGCCTTTATTTGTAGTATGATCTGTAGCATCTTGCATCCTTTTTGAGCTATATGGATAACACAAAATTATACTTAAAAATATGCAGGCGGAAGGAGAGAATAACGAAGAATATATGGATCAGGATTCTGACAAAGATGAAAATGTCGAAGAAGGAAACCCGCTTATGGTACCCCTCCAAGAGGATGCTAAGCTTTCTCAGGAGCAAATCATGGAAAAATGGTTTGGCCAGGATGTTTTTGCAGAAAATATGGCCGATGGGGAATTTGAGAACAGCGACAGTGAAGATAAACCAGCAAGGGCTTCAGAAAAGCCAAAGAAAACTATATCAGAAAAGCCAAAGAAAACTATATCAAGTGGCGCAGAGGTGAGCCGACCAAAACCTCATGATTCACAGCAGGACGACTTTGAGATTGTTCCAGCTGATCCCGTCGTAAAACCCCTCGAGTCGAGTGACGATGAATCGACTACCGATGAATCGGACGAGGAAGATGAGGACAACAGAGCGGAAATTCTAGCTTACGCAAAAAAGATGCTCAGGAAGAAGAAGAGGGAAGAGATTCTTGACGATGCATATAACAAGTACATGTTCGATGACGTAAATTTACCGCAGTGGTTTGCCCAAGAAGAGAGAAGGCACTGCCAACCGATGAAGCCTGTGACGAAAGAGGAGGTCGCTGCTATGCGGGCCCAGTTCAGGGAGATCGACGCTAGACCTGCGAAGAAGGTAGCCGAAGCAAAAGCTCGCAAGAAGAAAGCAACGATGAAAAGGCTGGAAAAGGTGAAGCAGAAGGCAAATTCGATATCGGAGCTGACGGATATATCCGAACGGTCTAAGAGTAAGATGATTAATCAGCTGTACAAGAAAGCGGCGCCTACGAAGCCCCAGAAGGAGTATGTCGTTGCAAAGAAAGGTGTTCAGGTGAGGGCAGGTAAAGGTAAAGTTTTAGTCGATAGAAGAATGAAGAAGGATATGAGGCAGCGGGGAACGGGAAAGCTCGGAAAGAAGGGTAAAGGCGCGAAGGTTAAAGGGAAAGGTCAGAGAAATAAGGGCGCTGCAAAAGGTGCCGGGAGACAGAGCGGTAGAGGTGGAAGCAAGCCGGGAAAGAAGAGAATGTAAGCAATGAGATTATTCCGCGACCAGTTCAGTTCTAATGTAGGATTTCTTTTTCGTTTATTTGTTTATTGTTATTATATTATATAATGCTCCAGTTTTGAAAATGTTGGTTTCAGATCCTTAAATTATGTTGTTATTATTATATATTGCTCATGTATTCTTTTATACTAGTGGAAACATCACCTGCGATGCGTGTGTAAAAAATATATATAAATTTTTTTTTTAAATTTAAAAAGTATATTTAAAATATTTAATTATTTAAAAATAAAATATTTAAAAAAATTAAGATAATATATATATATATATATATATATATATATATATGGTAAAGGGGGCGTGCACTGTAGCAGTCCCATCTTGCGTTTATAATATTAGATATGGTATTCTTTTATATATAATAGCGACCAGTTTTTATAAGCAAAGCTTTTTTTTTTTCCCCTCCTCTTTTAGAGCCGTTTAATGATCCTATTTTCCTATTATCTTAATGGATATTTTCATGGAAGGGAGTTTGGAGCTAAGCTTTTCGAAACTTAAGCAAATCAACCATTGATTGATCGAATTTGTTTTTCAGAGCAATTTTTTTTTTTTTGTTTTAATATTTTATTAAGCTGATAATACCTTAATAGTTGTTTGTAACATTAGATTAGATATTTGAGATATTGTAGTCTTTAGACAAAGATTTATTTGAAAAAGTTTTATTTTTATTTTTTTGTCTCAAATTATGTGGTCGGTATTCGATTTGAACATCCGCATGTTTATAATAGTAAGTAAAAACTGCAAAATCTGATCGAAGAACGTAGCGAGTTAAAAGTGTAGATGAAACTTTTTACTGCTACAGCCAATGAATAAACTGTAATATATAATGTGTGCTGTAATATATAATTATAATATTTCTGATCTACGAATTTTTATAATATTTTTTAAATTTCAATCTTCTTGAAAATAAAGAGTAAAGAAATGAGATGGTTTTTTTTTTTGGAGTTTATTTATTTGGAGAGAAAAATAGGATAAAAAGATAGAGTAGAAAGTCAATTTTATTATTTATTTTAAAAATAAAGTGAAAAGTAAAAGAATTAGAAAGTTATTTTTTGTTTACTTTAAATATAAAAGTGAAGGAGAAATTAACTTTTTCTTTTACTTTATATTCTTTATGTAATTTTTATTTCTTTCACTTTTTTTATCAAAAACGATGTAATGTGAGAAAATCGAGTCATTATTATTTAATAATAACGTCCCCCGCCCTTGGGCGGATCAGCAGGGACGCTCGCCTTATGAAGCGAGCGTCTTAGATTCAATTTTTCAGGGTGGCTGAAATGCGGATGTGCCCGTAGCCGCGAGTTTATAGCGGTTGTAGAAAAGCTGGTGGGTGGATAACTTTCAGTACTCCATGTCTGGTCTGGGGACGGACGTCAGATTAAAGTTTTACTCTCCTGCACACATCCGGATTCAAAATAATTCTATATATGTGCGTAGAAAATTGTGGTCCGCGAGTTTTACTCTCCAATACATTCCCTCATAAGATTTGATCTATATCTCGCTACCTATAAGTACGAAAATTATATAATTTTAAAAATTTATTGGACGGCATTAAGAGCACTTCATAATATGAATATATGATTACGGCTTGTTTAGGATGCTGTTAGTCTTTGATTGATTATCTATTATATATGATTTCACAATTCCATAATATATATATATATATATATATATATATATATTATATATATATAATATAATATATATATATATATATATATATAATATGTGTGTTATATCTATAGATAATATATGTCGGGGTTTTATTTGTAAATATAATACAAAAATAATGATTAAAAAATTATGTTTAATAAAATAGTCCGATAGTTGTCCGGGAGAAAGATTCACATTGTTAATGTTTGCCCAAAAAATGAAGTCATACAGTCGATGCTTATTTATCAGAGCAGTGCCACTCTTTAGATAGAAGCAACTTACCTTACCGTGCCGTTTCGAGTTTCAACAAACTTAGATCTCGAGACGTGCCGACCCATACCGAATCGTACAATTACCTCAAATTTTTTTTTATAAGATTTATTATATAAATGATAATAAAAATTAAATAATAAGAAAAAATCTCATTAATTTGTCAAAACTCAAAATATATATTACATAAATTATTACTATATTGAGTGTCGATGTGGTTGATAAAATAGATCAACGAATTTTAAAGTATGTAAATTTATCCCGTGCGTTGTTTGAATATAATACACTCGCCTATCATACGAATAAAAATGATGATACTCTTTTTTTAAAAAAAATGTGCCTACCATGACGGCGGAAACAGTCGGTACAAACACACCGTGCCAACCGAAATGATCGGCACGGACCGAGACGGCCGAAACGACCAAAAATAACCGTTTCGACCGTTCCGATGCCGTCATTAATGGTGGCACAGAGACGTCTCGGTCGGCACAAAGCGTGCCAATCGAGACGTCAAACCATGGATAGAAGTATCTGCTTTTGTTTCTTGTCCCGTTTCTATGCTTCCATATTTCAAAAACAATATCTATATGTATTTTCTTAAAGAATTTTCAACGTAAATATTATATAGTTTTATTTAATCGAAAATCTAATATTGAAAATTTTTCTAAACGATACGTCTAAATACGTGTTCTGGAATTCGAAAATCTTGATATTTTAACGGATATTAAAAACTATTTTTAAATTTACGTCTTTAGAATTTCAACATACCTACTTAGAAATATTTTTAAAATAATATTTAATATAAAAATTAAAAATTTTATTAAAATTTATAATTTTATGTTGAAGTGGTGTGTATATATATATATATATATATATATATATATATATATATATATATATATGTTATTTTTAAAGTGTAAAGACAAAAAATCTGATTTTCTTTTAAGGTACTTCTGATATAATTTAAATTACAGTAAATATATTAAAATATATCTGGTACTTTATCCCAGGAAATACGGTTCAGATTGCACTGGGAGTCTCGTGGAATGGCATTGCTGCACTAATCAGTGTGTTTCTAGACGCCAAGCCACGCCCTCTTCTTCCATTTCTCTCCTCCTCCTGCGAGCTCGCAGCAAAAGGCAGCAGCAATCTCAGATGAGTGCTCTGCTGCTATCGCCACTGATTCTCCGGCGATCGCCGCCTTCCTCGGCTCTCCTCCACTGTCTATTTCTTAGTCTTCGCTTCCTCACGACTCAAAGGAAGCATACCTCCGCCATTCTCGGGGCCGACCTACCTGATATCTGGCCTCCACCGACATCCTCCTCCCCTTCTCCATCCGAGGAGACCCAAGCAGTTCCTGGTGAGCTTTCTTGTGACTTCTTGTAGATTGTCATTGTCAATTGCTTGCAATGTTTACTTTGTTCTTGGGATTTCTGAGCAGTTGATGATTTGTGCTTGGATCCGTTGGGCTTAGACTGTTGTTTAATATTTCATGACCATTTCGGATTTAAATTTAGGGGAAAATGCTCTTAGGTCCGTATTGGCATGTTTTATATCGCTTAGTCTCTCGTAGTGTCTCAGATTCAAAGAAGATATTTCAGTTTCAAAACCAAGGTCTCACGGATTTGAAAGAAGGTGTCACGGTTTCGAAATAGGTTTATAACACCTGAAATGGATCTAAGTGATATAAAACCTGGAACTCTACGCTGCGGGGTAGTTTTCTGTTAAATTTTTACTGCTTTTGTTTTTGAGGGATTTGGTTTTATTCCAGGCGCCGCATGTTACCCTGGGGAAAGTCAGTGGACCCGGCTCCACTTTTTGTGGCAAGCATTGGTAAAACCCATAATGCCCGTCCCTTTAGCAACTATAATGCTCGGAAGATACGTATAGGACTGCGTATGCATGATATTTAATTTCAGCTATGCTACATGTCTTTTTTTAGTTGAAGACTAAATCTTTTGTTGCTTTATGCTGCATCTAAACTTCCTAAGTCAAGTTAATATTGGTGAAAAAAGATAACTTGCTCTCGTGCAACATGATACTTACTAACAAGGTTTTCTGTACCGAGCCTACCCGAGTTTCGGTAAATTCAGATTTTGGCACGTGCCGACCGTGCCGATGGTGCCGATATATATTTATTTGTTATTTTTTAAAAAATAAAAATTTAAAATTAATTTAAAAAATTCAAATATAAATTTTTTTAACACGTGCTGTGCCGGTTCGTGCATGCCGACAACTGCTAGAATATGCATGTGCCGTCCGGCACCGAAAACCATGCTTACTAATTCACTCATTCAAAGTATCAAGAAGGCACCTTGTGGTAGATCGCCTGGTTGGCATGAGGAATCCCTAGGCCCGACAGACCGTAGAGGGAACAAGGTTATCTGCTCAAAAAATGGAAGGCTTTTAAATTTCGATCATGTAGATTAAAACGAAAAAGAATATGAGAAAAATGGTGTAAGACAAGTCCGCCAAGTTAAGGGCTCTTGGAGACATCCCTCTATGAAGATTCAAATGTACTGTTAATGTTCTCTTAGAACTCATCTGGTTATAATAAAACAACAGAACAAAGCCTTTTAATAGATGAAGTGTAACTCTGCGGAAGATTTTATCATCAGGACAAACCTCTAAAAATGTTCCTAATTAAAACCTTTAATATTGGCATCCTAATTGTCTAAATGAAGTTAGAATGGCACTGTCAAACGTTTGCTATATTTGTAATCCTGAGCTATACTAATGAGATCTATTTCCTACATACATCTGAAATAAAGTAACATGGCATGTGACGTTGGGACGTTGAAGTCTGCCGCATGAGTCTTACTTTGTGTTCTATTTTCTTAAGCTTTTTGGTAATTAGGTCAATTGCAAATTCTATAAGAGCACTGTTAAGTTCAAGAAACTTGTCAGAAGTAGAACACATAGTTCAATTTTATGATCTTAGTTCAGTTTTTTTGGGCCCGTGGTTCATTGAAAAATTGAACTATGAAGAATTTGTGACTAACTTCTTGTCAAGCATTTCTGTTCTATTAAACCCATATGAGGAGTAAGGGCATTATAGTAGTATTTAATATTTATGCATATCTTCATCTTTTTTGGAGAGAAACTGGAAGGATAAACCCTGCTTTAGGAGGCTCACGTAGGTGGGTCCTGCATAACAGATAAATCTTCTTGTGGCCCCGCCTCTGGTGCACTGTCCTTGGTAGCTCGTGACGCATGTCATTTGTGTCTGGTTGCCATGACGTACAGGCTGAATAATCCACGCTTAACACTTCCCTTTTTGGGGAGACCAATCAATTCGAACCTGGTTTTATGCATATAGTTATGGTTAATCTTTCTTGTGTTTTTAGATAAATTATCCAAAGTATTTACAGTTCATCACATATAGTTCTGTTTCAATAAATAAATCTGTTTGCTTTTTAGGTGGAGTCCTGGACACAAAAATCATTGATGGAAAGTCAATTGCGCAGGAGATCAGATCAGAAATTGCTGCAGAAGTGCAACAAATGAAGGAAGCTATCAAGAAGGTCCCAGGACTGGCAGTGATTTTGGTTGGCAGGAGAAGGGATTCTCAAAGTTATGTTCGTTATAAGATAAAGGCATGTCAAGAAGTTGGTATTAAATCTTTGGTTGCAGAATTGCCTGAAGACTCTGCGCAAGAAGAAGTAATAAACACTTTGGAAAGATTCAACGATGATCCATCAATTCATGGTATTCTTGTGCAATTGCCTCTTCCCGAAGTAATTTTCCCCACCACTTTGCAAATTTCTTTAATCTGATCTCATTTTTGAACTTTTTCTTCTAGTTCATATTAATCAAATCCTAGGATAGTCAGACCTTCCAAAGTGCCTTTATTTCTCATTCTTTCTTCCCAAATTGTTCTTCTTCCAATTAATCTCAGATTTCAGATACAAGAATTTAATACTTATGTTCAAAGCAGCACATGGATGAGGAGAAAATTGTGAGTTCTGTAAATCTAGATAAAGATGTGGATGGCTTCCACCCGCTTAACATGGGGAATCTTGCATTGAGAGGTAGAGAACCTCTGTTCGTTCCGTGCGCAGCAAAAGCTTGCATAGAATTGTTGCTTCGTAGCGATATCAACTTGATGGGAAAAAATGTAGCTGTAATTGGAAGAAGCAAGGTGGTGGGATTGCCCACAACCTTGTTACTACAGGTAAAAAAGTAAAAACATAGTGGTAAAAGTATTCCTGTTGAATGGTCTAGTTGTTTATAATCTCTTGCTTTTGTAGAGGCACCATGCAACAGTTAGTTCTGTCCATGCCTTCACAAAGGACCCGGAAGAAATCACCCGACAAGCAGACATCGTAATCTCTGCAGCTGGTGTGGCCAAACTTGTTCGTCGCAGTTGGTTAAAAAGAGGGGCAATCGTAATTGATGTAGGGACAAATCCGGTAGAGGTGATTGTCTCCCTTAAACAACTACTTTATAGTGGTATCAAAAGAAAAAATGTACCACTAGGTTAGTTTTATTTTATTTATTTATTTTGAGTCACCAGCAGAATTTTATTCCCACTTGCAAGACGGGGAATCGAAGCCAGAATAGTTAGGCTTCTTGAGGCCACCAATGTGACACCCCACCACCTCCACCACTAGGTGAATAATCAGGAGTGAAATAGCTCTTGCCTTGTTGCGAAAATAATATGGTTATGGTCTTCCGAGTAGATGAGGGAAACTTATCATTTGCATGCTCTGTTAATTTCCCTTGATTGCGCAAGTGTGCCGCTCTATATAACATGAGAAACATGTTCACTCTTATCCTGGAAGGGTGCATATTCAGGACATATGTTTGTTCTATGGACTTGTATGCTCGTGTGCTTGTGTGCTTGAGTGTTGGTTGCCTAGGCCGAGGGTCTTGAAAA
Organism: Xerophyta viscosa; assembly: GCA_002076135.1. Classification (NCBI taxonomy): domain Eukaryota; kingdom Viridiplantae; phylum Streptophyta; class Magnoliopsida; order Pandanales; family Velloziaceae; genus Xerophyta; species Xerophyta viscosa. The sequence continues at coordinate 199,308 of MJHO01000103.1, read as the reverse complement.
CGGCCTCTTTCGAAGTATGGCTGCATATATACCTACCCTTCTCAGAACCTGCTGTGCTTTTGCTGGATTGTTATTGTTGTTATTTTTTGTTTACATGAGAGGTCATGGTTATGGCGGTAGCCTGAGAAGCAAATTTTGTCATTTACGTATAATTGCCACTTGATTTAATCTCTAAATGTCATGCTAAAATAGCTTTATCAATAGGGCGATGACCATGAAATGCGATTCCGAGGTGCCCGGAAATGCGGTCGGGCACGTTTTCGGGCGTAGGGGTCGGGTCCCAAAGCATTTTCCTTATCAATTTTCTCTTCTTTTTACTGATCTTTGCATTTATGTGCTAGGATCCTGGCAGTGAGCACGGTTACCGCCTCACCGGTGATGTTTGCTACGAAGAAGCACTGCAAGTGGCCTCAGCAATTACTCCGGTGCCTGGTGGCGTAGGGCCAGTAACAATTGCTATGCTTCTCGGCAACACTCTCGATGCTGCCAAACGTGCATATGGCTTTACCTAATTTGTTTTTCTTCTTTATTTTGTGGCTAATATTATGGTAGGTCATGATTTAATTTCCTTCCTCATTTATGGAACACCGTCGGCAGGTTAAGCTTTTAAGTTATTTTTATATTCTACATATTTTCGCTGTGACCCGACTGATGTCCTTCATAAAGTTACGCGCAAGCTTGTAAATTCTCATATTGATCATGGTATCCCCAATATGCTTTTCTTAGCATTTCTTATGTTTCCAGGTAAATCTTCGGTATCATTCTAAAGGAAAATGGAATTTACCATTTTGCGTAATCTTATGAACGGGCGAGGAGCCGGAATCGGGCTAAGCGTTAACATGGAGAGAATGCATGAATGTTTCTGCTAAAAGTAGAATTCTTGTTTTAGTACAATTTGTATGTGTAGAACTCGACGAGATATTTTAGACAATACCTGGGTTGTTTCTCTACTTTTACATTTTTCATCATTTTTTTTTTGTTTTATTTATTGATTTATCGTTATTTTTTTTTTTTTTATCATTTCATCCTTAGAAAGATGGAGTCTCAGTTTAAATGAAAAAAAAGGGTACCAGCCGCCCTCTTGATCAACTCTACTAAAAGCTAACATGTTCAAATAGAAAACTTAGCAAATTTTATTTGCTAATTGTACTCTCCATTTTATTGTTATTGCTACTAAGCTACTTCTGTAGCTACTATATTTTGATATCGTGTGCCCCATTTATAAGGCACGTGCCTTATTTTGCGCAAACGGTCGACTCCAGCAAATCGTTTATCTGAGAGCATTTTACGTCTTTGATAACTTGCTCCATGGGTTGTTTCATTAAAATTTACAACTAAATTGTAGTTCTCATAGAGGATGACGGGATGCAGCACTGGATAAATAGGAGTTTAGGAATTCTTACCATCTAATTTGACTTTATTGCCGCCAACGCTATTTTCTTCTAACTGGTGGTAATGCGCACGTGCGCTTCTCATATGCGACTGATGACTCGGCTCGTGGACGGTTATGGGTGAGTCTCATTCTCCAGAAGCTAGTTGGGAGGTTATGCCGACAGTGTCATAATCTTCAAAAAATGACTTATAGCTCTCATTAGTACTTTTAAGCCAGCTTCTCCGTACTTGTCATAGAAAAGATCTTTCTTCATCGCCAGACAGATGGTAATAGATCTGATATAGGACCCAATTGAAGCCAGTTTGTCCTTCTAGTCCAAACAATCAAATCCACACATAAAGATATTTTGTAGAGAATTATCTAAATTTAATATATTTTAGAATTATACAGATAGGTCTAGAGTAAGATATTTTAAGAAAACTATAAAATTATGCCGTCTGGGATGGACACATATATTTTTTTTAACATTATTCTTGTAAAAAATCTTAAATATATAGAGCCTATGAATATCCCATATAACCATGTATCTGTAACCAAGCAATAAAAATTATATACTATTTCAGTGTAAGACTTTACTACTCATACTCTCATTCTCTCTCTTCTTCTTCTTCTTCTTTTTTTTTATAATTTTTTTTTACTAAATAGTCATTAGAATCTCCAGTTTTAATATAGACACCACCTGGTATAATTTGTCAGTACACAGTCAGTCTTTGTATAGTAGATAAAATTAATTATTACGTCAGATCTTTCTTTTTATGCAACACATTTTTCTTAAATAAAATAGTAGGCAACATTAAAATCCTCATAGGATTTACTAATCAAGAAGTTTTAACAGAATATGTACTTCTCTATATATGTATACATACTTCAAAATGTTTATGTATTTGTTACTGTGGATGGTGGACTGTACTGCTTTCAAATTAACATTTCATAACAACATAATACCATAGGATTTTGTAGAGATGTCAACAGTACAGGCCAGACCCGCCCTATCTGGGTGTGCTGGTGCCTGGCTAGGTTTGGCTTGTGGCCTGCCGATCCAAGGCCAAAGCACGGACGGGGCTGGACCAACCCAGCCCGTACTATCCAAACGAGCTGAATGTTGCATCTCGGACTGTCTAATAGTGTGGGATGTGGTACGTCTGGCAGGTTAGGTTTGGCCGGTACTATTTTTTCAGGCAACAGATTTTTTTGACATCTCTAGGATTTTGGCAGATGAACTGGAAAAAGGATTTTTTATTTTTTATTTTTTTTTATTTTATTTTTTTTGGAAATTATGGAGAATCTTATCCTGGTGATGTGGAATGTGGATTCCTTATCAGATATGAATGACTTCGTTACAAAAGAAGGAAATGATAAGGAGAGAGATGCAAACCATTTTGAATGATGTATGACCCAATTGTTTTTAGAATGGGCATTTGCATTTTTATATATTTATAATTCAAAATTATATTTTTATATCCCATAAGTCGAAATGACTCTTTTATACTCATTGATCATATGAAACGATAAAAAGAATTCCTTATTTTTCTTATAAGATGATAATATTTAACTTGACGAGAACGGTTTCGTCATTTTACAAGGTTAAGGGGCATAAAAATGTTATTACGAATTAGAAAGGCATACTTTTAATAATTTTGAATTATCGGAGATATAAAAATTCAAATATCCCTTTTTAAAATGATGCTATTGTCGCCTTTGATTTCACTTGTCCCTTGCATGGACAAACCACTTGCCTAAAAGCATCATAATTAGTTGCATACTATTTCTGCCCTGGCCCAAAGGACTGCGATTGCTCTGTTGGCTGAAAACTGGGTATTTGTTAGCCGTAATTTTATTTTTACGACAACCGTAAAAAATAAACCAATTATGGGTAAAAATTTTTCATTTTTTTTTTTTTTTTTTTTTTTTTTTTTTTTTTTTGTAAAAGAAGTCGCATGCTGGTTAGGATTTTTTCCCCCTTTTTTTTTAATACTTTTAATTATTATTATTGTTTGGTCAAAAAAAAGGTAAAGCTAAAACATAAAAAGAGAAGGAAGATTAACATGCAGATGTGGAAGCAAAAATATACAAATATTCCAAAAGTTATGCTTTTGGCGAGTGGGTGATTATTGAGCAAGCTCTTTCAATTCTTATTACAACTATCTTTATCTATTCTTCCTTGAATTATTAGTAGTAGCTAGTTCGGCATATGATTCTTGCCGGAATTTGGCATAAATCATTAAAGGTTTCAGTGCTGAGCTGAACTAGATTTCGATAAAGGCAGATTCTGGCACGTGCTAACTGAATTTTACTTTATTTTTAAAGTAAAAATAAAAAAATGCGCAATTAATTTAAAAATTTGAAAATACAATTTTTGACACGTGCCGCGTCAATAACTTGTCTGAGCATACACGCACTGCTCGGCACATGTACAACCATAAAACTGTTGTCCACCTTTAGCAATAAGCAATGCTTTAGAGTGCATCCAACATAGAACACACACACACACACACACACACAACACACACACACACACATATATATATATATATATATGCTTTGCTACGATGATATTATAAAAAATTCTAAATATCGGCACAAATTTATCAAGGGACCACAAATGGATTGAGATTCCGAGCAGGGTTACACTGGCCTTTATAGACGTTGAATGAGCAAGCTTTTTGCTGCTCTTATCTTAGATTCACTATCAAACAGCAACTTGCTTTTTTCTATGGGGCCTTGCATCTCTTCGTGCTTCTAAGTCCACCACAAAATAGGGCAAAAGAAGTGCTTCCAAAAAAGTATCTTGTGTCCATGGGACTTGAGAAATTCCCATATCTATCATAATAAGATTTTCAATGATATTTTTGGTACATCAAAATTGACATATGGTTGACTTTGACCTCTTTAGTTTGTAGATTAACCCTTTTTTTTAGAATAAAGTATTATCTATATTGAACTGATCAAAAGTCTGTCAGCTTTTGCTGACTTACATCTAGGAAGAAGCATACAACGGAAGATAGAAAATAAACAAGAGAAAATACAGAGTAACAGTATAAGTTCTCACCGTACAATACGTCTTTTCAAAATAAAAATACAAGTTATAGAACATGTATAAAAGAAAGGGCGATTGTCAATCCCGTCGACCATGGAGATGTAGAAGCACATTTGTCACCCGCACTCCCCGTCTACTGACATGAAGACTTGTCCAAAGATGTGTAAGTGATAAGATGCTGGAAAAGACTGAGTAAGAGGTCCAGGTAATTTCACTGAAGACAGTGTTGTTACGTTTTAGCCAAAGACACAAAAAAAGAGCCACATAGATGTAGGCCCAAGCATGATGAAGTTTCAATGGGTGTAAAATGGTCCTCTAGGTAGTCTAGAGGGTATGGAAGGAGTCAGGGTCGAGGTCAATGATGTTTAGAAGATAACGCCATATATCAGTGGAGAAGGGGCATCAGAGAAGTAGATGTAGGGCTATTTCTTGAGAAGCGGTGCAAAGTGGGCAAGCATCACCCTGTAGGCTGATATGATGACGCAAGGTGAGAATCCTCTCATATGATGCGAGCCTGTGAATAGTTTGCACTTAAGAGCGGAGTTTTAAGTCCAGAAGGCTAGGGGGATCTAGTCACTATATGTCAGGAGTTGAAGTAGTTTAACCATGGTCCCTATGGGGGCGTGCGCTCGCATTATGGATTCCACCACGATAATCTCAAAAAAAAAAAGTAGTTTAACCATGTAATGGTTCTAAATTTGTCTCTAATAGTGCTTTTATTTTTTATTTTATAGGAAATGAGAGGGAAAGCCCCAAATTACAAGGGTCAGATCTCATAGGGTAAGAATGGAGCATGCCACTAATTTTGGGTTAAAATACAATTATACAACTAATTGATAACTTTCTTTTTTGAAGATATCCAAGAGGAGCCTCCTCCCTACACATGCCTTGGTTTTTCGGGTCGACGTGGGTAATGACCCCTAATGGTCATGACCGTAGCTTCACCGACACCCACATTTAGAATATTGAGCAAATTCCGGTGCTTGGCATCATAGTAGCAATCTGATGCTTGATTGAGGACTACTAATAAAACGACCCGCCATGCTGGGGCTTACTGGAAGAAAATGATCGAATGCCATGCTAAAAAACAAGCAACGGTTAATAATGATTGTTTTCTTTAGCCTTTAAAAGAAACCAAAAATCAGGTGGAAGGTAAACACAAACATTTAGAACTTTATTGAAGCAATAGAAGCAGTACATGATAAAAGCTAACATTCTAAACAACTCAAAACCACGACTAAAGCTAAACCTAACAAACCGCAGATCAAATAATACTTTTTAAAACTTGTAGTAATCACGGATCTGATCATTGCTGACCTTCGCAAAACATTGATTCCTATTCTTAACTTTGTGAATAATTATTTTTTAATTATAGCTAAAATTTGTAAGAAAAAAGATTATGAGCAGACAAAGATCCTGCCTAGTGCCTAGTCTCTTTCTTAGAGAACTTTACAGGGGTCTATACAGTGATGGCTCTGTAGCAGTGGGAGCAGGCTGGAGCTTCAACTTGTTGAGAATCTTTACATAAATGGTCCCTGGGATACATAGATTCTCAAGACCAAGTTGGTGCAAGCATTTCAATTTAAGATTCAATGTGACAATATGGAATCATAATATCTCTTCTTTATCTTCGTATATTTGTAAGTATGGTCGTATGAGAGTACATGTTTTGCTTATATAAGACGTGGTGACGGTATACGTGAGTGAGTGTATGTTATGCGTATATGACGTGGAAATCGTATACCATTTGCGCCATTGTGATACACATATCGCATAAATTCATGGAATAATGTAAAAAGTCCATACTTTTCAAAACATGTATGAATCGGCCCATTTCTTTTTAACTTATTCAAAAAAAATATGGTCGGAAACTCAAAAGTGTTTTAGACGGCTAGTTAAGTGTTTCATACGGCTAATGTAATATTGCCAATAATATATATCATAATGGTTGGGCTGAAATATTTCGAACGAGCTAAAGTGTTCCCCAGAAGCTAAAAGTTGTTCTAGAAAGATAAATTGTGTTTTTATTTGAGGGGCTGATTTTTTTCCTAGTTTTGCAAAGCCGTGGTTATTTGACAAAACTCCTAAATTCTTTATATACTTATTAGTTTTGAGGTAATTTCATACTTGCTTATTAAAACCATTTCTATGAGAATAAAGGTCCATATCAGCCATCTTTTGACAAATTGGTGCCAAGGCTTGCAACACCCCGTTCCCAAAATTCCATCCCAAAATCAGTTAGGTTCACTTTGAACACCCCAAGTTCTCTATGGAGAAGCTTGCAACAGAATTTTGAGGTATTTTTGGATCTAAACTATTTTTATCGTTGATGAAGTGATGCGATTCTCCCAGAATTTGTCCCAAAAGTTATAAAATCATCAAGTTCAACTTGAGGCAGCATACACTTCAACCGCAAAGACCACGGTTCAATTCGATGAAGTTACACTGTCGGATGAGTTTGAGAGGTGCTCTACCATTTCTTATATATGTAAAGAAGTTGAGAGAGAACCGTAATAACATCAGCATTTGATGTACGGCGATTGGGAGGATGGGTGGGGGCTCATTAATACGTTTCACTTCCCGTGCCTCCATTACAATATATTTGTATTGGTGGGTATGCCTGGATCCTAAGTATCCTTCTAGGACAGCCAGGTGGAAATAGTTAAGCAGAATTTTAGCTTCGACAAACTATCCAAATTCTCAAAAGAAAGGAAAAAAACACGAGCGTAGTCAGTCAAATAGTTAAACCCAAAGTCTATTTTTTGGGTCAAGGTTCATTTTTGGGAAGAATTTGGCGTTAAACTGAAGCTTACGCGCTCCGTGGCTAACTTTTGGGCAAACATCACAAGGAAAATATATTTTTTTTCTAATGATGTTACTTAGCCAACAATATTGCTAGCTAGCCAATTGGTGAAGTGGTATAGGATAAGCACAATATACATATTCTTCCCCTTTTTTTTTTATTTTTTGTTTTTTGTTTTTTGTTTTTGAAGTATCGTAAAGCAAACAGATGGGAACCCTAACTAAAATGACAGAACGATGAGAGAGACGATGGAAAGTAACATTATTTCCCTCCATGCAGGAAGATATGGATTCTCTCACGATCCTTCGACGTGTGGCTCTCAATCCCGCACACTCTCCTTATTCTCTCCACCTCCCCATCTCTCCCAGTCGCCATTACTCTCCACTCCGAGCTTATAAGTACCTCTACAACTCCATCTTCTACTTCAACTTCATCTTCTTCCTCGATCTCATCGTCTGTATTAAAAAAATCTGCGTTATTTTATATTGTTTAATGGCGTCGAAAGGAGGGAGAGCGTGGACGGTGGAGCAGAACAAGCTGTTCGAGAGGGCGTTGTCGGTGTACGACAAGGACACGTCGGACCGGTGGCAGAAGGTGGCCCGGATGGTCGGTGGCGGGAAGACCGCCGATGATGTTAAACGCCATTACGAGCTCCTCGTCAAGGACGTAGATGATATTGATAATGGCCGTATTCCCTTCCCAGCTTATCGTCCCTGAGGTATTGGAATATATATAAACTAATTCAACAATATAAACTGATTTAATGGTGAATAAAGCCACCATTAAAAAATAAAGTAAAAATGAGTCCATTTTTAGGAGTTGTTTCCAACTCCTCTTATATATTTTCCTATCCTAGCTAGAACAACTGTTTTTTTTTTAAAAAAAAAAAAATTAATTTCATTTACTGCATGTTTTTTCAAGTTCTATTTATGCTTTTTCCAATTATTGAATTCTGAACTGTACTTCTCAACATGGATCGCACCAATCCATATTTTATAAACCAATATCTAACATCATTCTAGGTAGCATTATGGGATTCTAACATTAAATCTCAACTTCATGATATAGAAATCAGACTATTTTATCCTAGACGTCCTGAGCGCTTCTGAAGCTATCATTATAAAAGAAGAGCCGTTGTCTAGAAAGAATCAAATAGAATAAATACCCTAAATTCTCCATCTTTTTTGCTATTTTATAAGCCACAACTCTCTTTACCATCTTACTTATTCAAGCTGATTTCTCTGTGTTGCAGGTCATGGTGTCTATGTATGGTTTGGAGCAGAAGCCGTATCACATTTATTTAAAGGCTTTCTTTTTTATCATTATTGAAGTCATATTGTAACATGCTCAGTAGAAAATCCATCAACATCATGTAATATATATATATATATATATATATATATAATATATATATATATATCTAAATGTTGATGATTTTCGATTCTTAGCCGGTATTCTTCTCCTCTGAAGAAGGTAGTATATACGATTGTAACCAATTATAATGCTATCAAGGTTGTCAAATTTTAGTTGATATGTAAGAATTCATGGTACGATTAACAAGAACCACAGCTGGGCATCGGATCTAATAAACATAAATTATTAATCTTTTCGGGCTGTGTGTATTATTATATAGGGCGATGCAAAAGCTGCAGAAATCAATACAAAATTTCCCCCAAAAATCAATTAAAGTTTATTTTGGACATTACATGTTCACTTTTAAAGATCACATAGTTCTTGTTAGCGGATATTCAGGAAGGACTTTCAGTTCGTTATTTTAAAAAAAAAAATCACATAGTTCCGATTAATACGTGATTTAGGGGGTGAAATTTCACGATAAGTTTTTGGAATACTAGGACGAATCCAGTGGCACACTGGTAAGAATTCATCCCATCTAATGTCTTGGTGCAAGTTCGAATCCTGCAGAAAACAAGAAGGAAATATTCTCTGTGAGTTAGAGGGCATGGATTCTTACACGTGACCCACCTCCTCCCCTTCGAGCTTCGATAAAACACCGCCAAGAAAAAGGCGGGTACCGTGAAGGTCACGTGCCCTGCTTCACCCTTTTTCTTTTGTTTTTTTAGAATACTATCTTAGAAAACTAATATGGTTTATTGTAGTGTAAAGTGTTTGGGATCCAAGTAAGAGGTTGGTAGCTAATTAAATCCTAGTTGTGACAATAAAGCACCAACATTTTTGGTGGTTCTGGACTCATCTCCATAGAAGCAAAAAGGGCATTTTGTATTTTTATACCTCCCGCTAATTAGATTTGGTATTTTTGTACATTCCGCTAATTAGATTTGGTATTTTTGTGCCTCTAGTTGGATTTGATATTTTTGTACCACTTTGTTGTATATAATGACAAAAATACCCTCATTGTTTTATTCTGAAAAAAAAAGTATGAAAATACACGAACACTTAGAAATATATATGAACACATGTGAATACCTACGAACGCACACGAATATGAACATCTGTGAATACCTACGAACATCAACGAACACCTACGAACACTAACAAACATCACATACGAACAACAAAAAAAAAAGAAATTGCTATAGCGGTCAGGGGTGTTCGCGGGTGTTCATAGTGTTTGTGTATTTTCATATTTTTCAGAATAAAAAATTAAAGATATTTTTTATTATTTTACATGATAAGGGGGCACAAAAATATTAAATCCAATTAGATAGCACAAAATCACCAATTTTAATTAGCGAGTGGCATAAAAACTCAAAATGTCCAAGAAGAAAAAGTCTTTATAACCCGCATCTTAGATCTTCTGGTGCGACATGCGATCTTTAGGATTTCGTCATAACCACCTAAAAAAGACCTTAAAAAAAGGTCCAATTCTCCGTCGCTGTCATTGTGCTGATACGAAGAAGATAATACATTTCCTTATCATTCTCGTTTGATTTTCGTTTGGCAAAGTAAAAAAGATAGGGTAAATAGATTATTTTTCTTTATTTTCTATGAACTTCCTCGTCGATAACCTAATCCAAAGTCCAAGTCAGATAGGATGATGATCACATTGCTGTTGTGGCTCCTGCTTGTTCACCTTTTTTTATCGCAAATCCAAGCAGATCTTCAAGTACCTATCCTGAGGAGGATATCCCTCATAAAGATTCCAGCAGGATAGATTCCATAGCAAAGTCACATCCCTCCAGTTGTTAACCAAATAGGAAGCACAAAACAAACCAAATATCAGAGGTCCCACAAGATGGAAACTTTTGAGAAGAGAGGTACATTATTGAGTAAATGATAAATCAGCCCGACTTTTCAAACCTCGTTCAATTCAGGTTCTTGATAGAAAAAGCTTGTTCAAATAATTAGCCATTATTAAAACTTGTAAGCGTTCCATACAGCCAGTGTTAATGTTATTAGTAGTATATCATAATCTTCCTAGCATTATATTTTAGTATTGGAAGTAATATACAAGATGAATATGTTAGTGTTGCTAGCGGTGTTCCATGGTGTTGTGAATTTGCGGTGTTGCAGAATTGAATACGTAATTATTAAGTGAAGTTAGTGTTATGGAATATTAGCCTGTAATATTGTCAGTTGAACAGTTAATTTGAAAGAATGATGAAAGATAAGGGGTTAAATTGAACAAACCCCTAATTTTGTAGTGTATATATATATATATATATATATATATATATATATATATATATATGATAATAAATTTGTAGTATATACTCATGTGGTTTATTTTCATTCGAGCTAATAATTGTTTCATCATATCAGTAGCTACATAACTATGTGCGCGATGTCCTGCATAGCCCAAAAGTGTGTGCGTCAATATGATGCGGTCCGTAAAAGTTTCTAAGTCGCTACTTAGCACAGCACATAGGTTAGCAGCTAATGGTAGAGTATGGACAAGTGGCCACGTCGTTGAGATTTTCCTCATTTATCTTAAAACTATGTAACGGATTGTTAAAGATAAACAACTAAAATATTCCTTGAAAGTCAAATATATCACATACACTACTACCATAGATAGCAATCACCCGACCTTTTTTTTAGATGATAAGGCGACGATTAACGTGATTGACTTCTATATGTGGTATTTCATTAGATATCTTAGCAAATTAGTTTTTCATTCTTTCTTTAAAAAATTTAAATAAAGAGATAACTACCTTCTTGAAAGCTACCAAATACTAAAGATATTGTTTGCCATCTTCTTAAATGCCCTCAAGTACAAGCTTCACATTGATGATTCTTTTTATAAGACATGTAGGATTTGTAGGTATGCCCTTTGTTTGTAATGTGAGATAACCACCTCTCTCTCATAAAAGAGCCCCAGTTAATAGCAAATATACCCTAGGGTTTTTGAAGCAACTTTTTAAGATCTTCACCTTATGAATTAAAGGTATGGAGATTGAATCTTGCAATAACGTCTTTTGCAAGGGTGCATTAGTGTTTATCTTTTTCCTCTACTCCATAAATTATGAAACACATTTAGGACCTACCTATATTGAAAGCTAGTACTTGTAATTTGGTGGAAAATGGATCGATACCACCCTTGAATTCATTTGTTACGGCGGTTGTAGAAAATATGCTAGTCCATAGTGGCAAAATTTTCCCAATACTATAAAAAAAAAATAGTAAAAACACACTTATAAGTAGTTTAACATAACAAAATAATTTCAAGGAAATTATGAGTTGTTTTTTTTTGGGTCGAATTTTGGGATCATTAGTATCGCCAAAATTACAAACTGCACCAGCATTTAGGCAAGTTTGCCTATTATCCAATGTCCACTTTATATGTTATGAGCAAAGTAATAGATCAAGCGCCTTCAAGAGAAAACGAGAATAAACTCAAGAAAGTAACAATCACATGAAATAAGAACATAGTTTTACGTGGTTCGGAGATAGATTCTTATGCCCACTAACTAAAAAATGGAGAAGTCTACTATAAATTGGGAGATTACAGAAGTGGCGATGTATACAAAGGGATAAAACTAGTTGCTAACAATTTTAGTCCTCAATTCTTAAGATAAAGATTATAACTTCTCTACATAGGACTGGAATTTTGAGAAAGTGGGTCCATATATACCACCACAGATTTTAAAAAACAGTCCCAAAGTGTTTCTTTCATTAATATTGTATAATATTACATTATTATTGATCTTAAATGGCATTGGATGCCATTTGTCGTGATTTCGACTGCCGCCAAATGGATGCAAAAAGATGGCGGCTATATTCTAACATTTCAACATCAGTTAGCTACATGTTAACCTAACTTATTCTGATCCTTTGCACACCTTTTTGATCTTTTTATCGTGTAAAGAAAGCAACTTATTGTGTGACCATTGGTGGATCCATATTGAACCTATTGGATTTAAGATCCTTCTATTGTTGATTCCTATATCAGTGTGAGACTGCTAAAGCTTCACCTTTACCCATGATTCTCTACAAAAATTTAGTCTGGCATTTAAATATTTTATTGTTGCATATTTTTTTTTCTATTTCGAGTAATCAACTATAATATCGCCAGTACTGTTTTTGCCTTCAGCACTAATCCTGTCGTTTGACCATGTGTTTATTCTTGACCTATAATTTGGTTGTTAGCTCCATGGTTGTGTTTTTTTTTTTTTTTTTTTTTTTTAATACTTTTAGCTCCTTGGTCGATTTTATTCTATTATAACATTGCCGGTCCACTAATATCATATTCGTCTTCAGCACTATTTGCCATCTGAATATATAATCGTTCTTGATTGTTAGCTGACTATTAGCTCTTTGACCTACAGCTGCCTGGTTGTTTTCTTGGCCCATACCTTCATTGCCTATATTTGGACTATAACTGCTTGGTTTGTTTATCTATAACTACTTGGCCCACACCTTCTTTCTTTTGTTATTACAAGATCGTCTTTTAGGATTTTTTTCTCAATTATTGTTATTCAAACTTATAGTTCGCACCATAAGCTTGATAAGCTTGAGCGTGCGTGCTGCAATTATAAGTATATGAAAGTTTATTTGGCATTAAAGTTAGATAGATAGGATTTTATTTAGTATCATATTATTTTATTACAATTTTTTATTAGGCAGGCTCTCGTAATAATAAAAAAATATTATTTTTCTACTGCCACGTTTTTTCACATCGACTTATAAAATAAAATCAAGCCACTGGTAGTTGTCAAACTATATGAAAAGAAAAGAGGCATTTGCTATGATACTATTATTTCACACAATAACACCCACACCCACTAATAAAACTTGTGCACGCGGGATATGTAAAAGATTATACATACGCAACCATTCTACGGAGGAGATTATTTCCATGTTACTAAGTTTTGCGAATATCTACAAATAGCTAGCTAATCTATTGATGCTCAAGGATTTGTTTCATCCCTATTCTCTCCACCTAAATACGTAGCATGAGTTTCATCCTTGATATTAGCACCTTCATCAGCGTCGAATGGAACTTCCTCTACTTTTAAAGAAAAAAAAAAAATTAGCATAGAAAATTTCTGCCCATTATCGGTCCACTTTTCTGCAACAGTCATTATAAATAAACCTACGGATGGCAACGACCTATCTCTGCCTTTTTCTCCAACATTGTCGGAGATGCTATGGTCTTTGTCCCTTTGGCGAAGGAATAAGCTATAAAAGAATCAATACCATATCCATAGGTGGTCCTCTATGTCCCTCTTACCAACTTGACAAATGGAATGGGATATAAGATCTTGGCGGCTCCATCACCCAAAGATTTCTTTTTCTAAATTTTCAATATTACTCTTTTATAATTTCAATTAGCCGTGATTAGCAAGAGTAATCTTACTATTTGGAAAAATAATATATATATATATATATATATATATATATATATATAAAAGGAAAATAAAGAGAATTCATAAGGTATATATATGATGATGATTTATGAATTGACACTAATTAAGGATCTGGAATTTCTTCATCAAGCCCTAAACTACTGGTCTATCTCTGTTTTTTTTTTTCCCTCAAATAACAAAACAATACTGCTTTATATATTTCAATAGATATAGTTGAAATCAAGGATCCTATGCAAGCGTTCTACTGTAAGTAGAGATCTAGGAATACCTTGAGATCGTGCGTTTGCAGAAGCGGATTAGTGCTTGAGCTTATACTCACGTATGCTTCAATAATCTAAAACAATCTCCAACAAGCAAACTCCTGCAGACTTGTCGCTGGAAGCCGTCATCTAGCATATTTTAAGATCGATAGTCATTGTGTGGCTTAACCTTAGGGTTTGGCTATAAATGTGTATTTATACACATATACCTCTTAGTATACTTGATGGATGCTTGCCTAGATCGGCATGATCAGCATGGCGAATGTTATATTTAAGTTTTTTTTACTTACTTTTAAGTTTTAATTTTTAATTAAAGAAAAGCAAGTAAATTTATATTGGATGGTACCATCCATACGGTTGGTTGTGCTTGATTTGAGTTCACCGAAACTCATCTCGGCTCATCACAAAAAAAAAAAAAAAACATTGGATGTTCGTCAATATTTTGTAATTTGATAGTCAATAATAGGTAATTTCTCTCTTAATGTTGGTGATTTTCTATTATTTAGTAGGACACAAGTCATGTTGTTTTCTCATTCAATGGTTTTTTCGCGTAAAATGTTTGTATTTGTCATTGTTGTATATTTGCTCCTTGTGGTTTATATTCTTAATAATTCTCTAATACATTGCATGCCTCTCAAAAAATACAAATGTAATATGGGAGTTATGTTTTCGGATTCCTCTTTTTTCTTATATCATTAGATAAACACTTTCTGGGCACGCTCATCTCGGAATATACTTTTGAAAATTTTGTCAAGTTACTGATAGAGAAAGCCGTATAATGTTTTTTTTTTAATTTTTTTTTTCTTTTTTTTTTAAATTATCTATTTTTAAAATTATTTCTGACGGATCGTCGGTGGAGGTATTCTCAATGAATTGAAATTTTCCATCAATACGTTTTATTTATTTATTTTGGAACAAAATTATAATTTTTAAAATTTGTTTAACATATTATTAATGGAAAATTTTTTGCCAATACTCTGTCCAAAACCTATAAAACTTTTTGACATAGCAAATGCGGTAACATCAGGACCACGTATTACAATGGATATAGTTATAATTTTAATAATTTGTACAGATCACGAGTTAAATATTCATATCACAAGATGAATGAATGGTGGAATTAATTGTGTTTGATTTATTGGGAGTGAGTGTTTTTTTCCCTTTGGCATAACGTGATGCGTAAAACTCCGGTTAGCCATATTTTCAGCCCTACCGACGAGACTGCTCCTGACCAATGACAAGTGCCGCGGCTTACCACCTTCGCTGACGGGGAATACAATACAATAATACTAACATCCTAACCCTAGAATCCTAGTTCACAGATGGATTATCTAGCTGTGTCCCAAAGCTGTCACCTTGGAGTTACGTGACTGGTTGCTTACTTTTGGATAAGGGTATTATATATGAGGATACGTACAGTCACGGGCAACTCTACTGATCAAAACTGCACCTTCTGCAATACATCTTCCTTCTGTTAGTTGGCAGAGATAGGGAGCTATTATCTCTACATCATATAAATGAGACTTAATGCTTATCTCAAAAAATGTCTAGAGTGTAGATCTCGAGAACAAAACTAATCGGGTTATATAGATCGAAAGAGTAGGATTCCTCATGTTCATGTTCAGGCACCGGATTACTCTTCAGGCTATTGAAGTAGTCAAAGCAATACCATCAGATTGAGTCATACTAATATTGAGTTTCTAACAAGATTTTAAAAATCGGACGGTATGCTCGGTGCCGTCCCGCAAGTGCCGGATGCCGCCGGACTCCGGCACGGGAACGGTGCCTAGCCAGCCGGCAACGTTCCTCTCTCTCTCTCTCTCTCTCTTTCCCTCCCTCTCCCTCTCTCTCTCACTCTCGAATTCACTTTTTTAGTATCTTCCTCCTCGCGAACGCGAGGAGAAAGACGATGGGTCTCCAGCACGCGGGGCGACTGGCAGCTTTCTTTTTTTTTAAATGCACAGGCATGTGACTTTGTTTTTAATTTCTTTAAAAATTTAAATATTTTTTTTAAAATTTTTAAATAAATATAATAAATATATATTTTATTATCGACACGGTTGACACGTCTCGTATTTAAAATTTATCGAAATCCGGCATGAAACAGCACTTAAAATCTTGGTTTTTAATCATTATTCCAATTAAAAGAGATTGGATCAAGTGAATCCATCTCAAAGAGTGGAAACCAAATTAATGGATAAAGAAAAAGTATGCAGTGTGGCAAACACACCTTGGAAGAAAGTGTGACATTCTACTTTTCATTACAGTATTAGGTCTGTATGCGACTCCATTAAAGAAGATGATGAAACATTCATATATATTTTATCAGATGATACTTCTTGAAAGACGAGTAGACACAGATTGTGGGGAGGAAGAATATTAGAAAGAAGCGATTGGGAATTGATGTTTTGCAATGGTCAGCAATGATCAAATCTGTGGCTCTAAAAGTTTTTTAGGAGTATCTTTGATCTGAAAGATAATGTTAGATTTTACGATTGTAATTAGATTTAGTTCCTTAAAGTTCATCTTGTTGTTTTATGCTGCTCTGAACTTTTTCTTGAGTGCTTTTATATCGTACTAATTATTTATTTTTTATAAAGTTTTGGAAGGATTTGTCTTTATTATCCACCAGAATTTCAGAGTTTATTTCAAGTTAAGAAAAAGACTATAACTCATCAGTTGATAAAATATAGATTGGTATATCTGTAAATTTATCTATTATAACGGTCACACAAAAATACGTGAAGGAACGGGACAGTAGGTGTTTTTCATCGTGAAACATATTATTTATTTATGCTTCTTTTCATCGTGAAACAACTACATTATTTGTGTACGTGAAGTTACGGGACATTAGGTGTTTTTATTTTAGGAATAATAATAAATCAACCCTTTTCAAAATTCTCCCAAATCAGAAGCTGATTTGTCAGAACCCGAAAGATTTTACACTTGATGATCACCTTTTTTTATTTTATTTTATGCATGTCCATCACATAGGTTGAAAATATCATTTTCACGTGCAGATCAACATGTTATCGTGCCTGTGTTGGTAGTTACAGATAGAACACATGTTAAGAAATCTTATATTAAATTTTTTAAACTAATTTTAAAATTTTATTTTTACTTTAAAAATAATAAATAAATACATATCGGCAAATCGTTATTGAAATGGTTGGCATGCGCTCTTGGTTTACCAAAATTCAATTCGGCTCGGTATGAAAACATTGGTCAAAAGAACCGCGCAAAACTTGGCACATAAATCTCTCCATACTCTACGTATGCTTCTCTATTATTTTCAAACTAAAAAAGTAAAATAATGAATATTGTAAAAAAGCCATTGTTAATAAAAATCATTCAAATTATGCCTTTTCAACTTTTTTCCAAAAATATATTAGTCAAAAATTCAAAAATATTTCAGACAGCTAGTTTAGTTTTCCATACAGTTAATATAATATGGTAGACACTTGTGTTCTAATGTTTGGAGTATAGATATTTCGGACGAGCTATCTTAGTTTTCATACTAAAAAGCAATTTTGAGCGAGTATACAAATAAACAATGAGTTAATATCAATCCAGTTTTTATCCTACTTCACAGCACGAATTACACAAAGAAACTCAAAATACAATTTTTGCACTACTCATAGTTCACCCACTTCTAATGTTTTAAATTTTTGCACGAACTAAACATTTCTTAGTATTTTATTTGAGGGGTTGATTTATTTAAGTTTTAAGAAACACTTTTTTTTTTTAAGTGAACCCCCCAAAAAAGCACCACTCAAAAACCCTGATCTTCTTTTCTTTTACTGATACTTCTTCACTACTTGCTACTGCCTATAAAGAGCTGCAGATACTCCATTGTCTCTCACTTCATTCTCATCATATTTATACCAAACATTTCATATCAGTTCCATTAAATTTCTTCTTCTCTGTACTGCGGACAACAATGTCATCACGAGCATCCTCAACATGGACTCAGGGAGAAAACAAGCAGTTCGAGCTTGCGCTGGCGAAGTATGACGAGGACACGCCGGATCGGTGGCAGAAGGTTGCACGGATGGTCGGCGGCGGGAAGACGGTGGAGGACGTGAAGCGGCATTACGAGCTGCTCGTTAAGGACGTGCAGGACATCGAAGCGGGTCGAGTTCCTTGCCCCCGGTACCGGAGCTCATGAGGTCGTAATTAATGGCGTTCCTTCTTCTCGCCGATGAGCAAAGGTAATTTTGTTTTGCTTAATAGTTATCATATGGGGATATTGGCTTAAGAACCCTAGCTTCTCATTTGGGTTCAACTCTCTCCGTGCCGCTAGCGTTCTCTTCTTATAGCCGGTAATAATGCATATATATGTATACTTCCTCATACAACATGTTACTCGACTCGTGGACGGCCACAAGCTAGTGAGTTTCTCTGGAGTAGAGCCAGTGGCGGAATTATGCAGGCAATGCCGTTTCTTCAAAAAAAAAAAAGGAAAAAAAAAAGAAGAAAATCTTATTAATATTATCATGTAAATCGATCACATAACAACCAAATTTTTGTCTCAATAATTTAAGCAAAGCGGAACCAGTATTACAAACTACTAAAAAAAGGGCTTCAGCGACCGTCCAAAGTGACCTATATGAAGTCGATCGCCGAAAGGTTACCTTAAAAGCCGGGGTGTCACTCACTGAAGATTTGTTTTAGCGACCAACTTCAGTCAGTGAAACTGGATTTCAACGACCGATTTCTAACCGATCGCTGCAACTGTTCATTTGAGAGACCGGATAGGTGGTTACTAAAAATTGGTTTCAGCAATGGATTTCTACTCGGTCGTTGATCCTGTGGTATTAAAAATCAAAGCTTATTTCTATTGCGAGTTGTTGACTTTAGCAATAGATTTCTTTCAGTCGCTGAAGGCCTTTTTTGGTGTAGTGTGCTTTACATGAGCTTTTTTCTTTTTCTAGGATACCAGTATCATCATCACGAATATTACCAACTTTTAAAACTTATATATACTTCAATTATTTAAATAACAATTATTTAATTATTTAACTAGACATAAATTAATTAGTTGCCAATTTGCCATCGAGTTCAATATAGAAAAGCATGTTGGTCTTTCGAAACATTGAACTAATATATTTGAAACTTGGAACCAAACATATTCCTGTATATTGCATATATACAAGTTAATTAGTTTATAAATTTTTTAATAGAAAAAAAAATAAAATTTGGTGTTTTCTATAGCTTCTATATTATAAGTTGTTTTAAAAATTACCTCTAAATAGGTATGTTTGGCTCCAAAAGTACGTCTAATATTTATTTAGGAGTATTTTACTGAAAAAAAATTGAATATATAAGTTATAGAGTATATTAAATTTTATTTTTTTGTTTATCAAAAAATATTATGCATGTGTATTTTGGACTGATACTTTAAAATTTTCTAAAAACAAGAATTTATTCGGAAAAGCTTTACTACATTACATATGGGGCTTTTTCTAGAAAACCTCAAAAATAATTTTCCAATCCTTTCTTTGTCATTCTTTCTACCTTACTTTTTCAGGTCGAGGTTCCTAAAGCGCCAGCAAATGGGTGGTAAACTGCAGTATATGTGTGTGCAAGAACATGTATCTCCATCAACTAATACGTCCATATATATGATTCCTTAGCTCATATATATATGTACTGTACATAATTTCGCCTGTAAATTTCATATATTATGTCACTTAATAACCACAAAAAACCTTGTAGCATGGTCCACTATCTATAAATATATATTATACTTGTTTTTGGGTCGAAAATTTGATATTATATTTATCTTTGAATATTTACAGGTTTTGTTTAGCTTTGTATATTATAGTTATCTTCCAATATGCACTGGTTTTGTTTGAGAGACTGGATATCGAGCACTTGTAGATATCATAAGCAAACTTTTACAGAGGTTGGTGATGACTGAATTTGGATACTTTAGTTGGTTGAATATAGATCGATTTTATCCGTAATTTGTTTACTATGATGGTGACATAAAAATAAACCAATAAACCAATTACCGATTTTATCCGTAATTTGTATACTATTCTCAGGTCGACCTGAGAATAATTTCTCTCATTTGAAATCATGGCCATTGGATGGTGCAGATCAAACGATTAGTTGAAAAGTATCTAGCGATTTTCAGCAGAAAGTCGCTATCGTCTTTCTGCTGAAAAACACGCGTACGAACATAGTCGTCGGATCGACGTGATCCAACGATCCCAAAATCACCTGAGATGGGCTATTCTCAGATCGAGCTGAGAATAGCCCATATATATATATATATATATATATATATATATATATATATATATATATATATATATATATATATATATATATATATATATATATATATGTTAGTACATTGACTGGCCAGAACTGGTTCTCAAAACAATGCTACAGACTTGTGAGGTTAGGGGTTGGCGGGATGTAATGGTGGTAGGATAGACTTCAAGAAGTTTTTCTACTTTGGGTTCGATTGCCTACGCCAATAAGTTGGGCATAAAATATACTTTGCTAGGGGGTATTCACAAGTGCGCTTCCTCGCTTGCAACGTGGCACTACCTGGATGAGTGTCCTTTTGAAAAGTTATGTGGAAGCCTTATACAGACAAAATCATAGCTCCAGATAGTATCTATGATTCTAGAAAAAGGACATGTGAGGTTAACGTGTTGAAACATTAATTGAATAAACACGATTCAAACTACCGATATACTAGTCTTTCAAGCATATAGCTATATGTCATACTCTTCGGTAACTCACCAATACATAGTCTTACTGTTGTCGGACCTGATTAGATCTAAAAACCGAAACTTTTTAGTTTGTTAAAGAATAGATCGACATTGAGTAAATTTATCTGTTACGGTTATTACCATTTACCCGTAGAATCTCTACAATAATTACAAAAAAAAAAAAGAAAAAAAAAATCAATATGGCCGTTCAAAGAGATTAAAAGGATTATGTTTGATAAGTATCTAATAACCAAGTTGGAGCAATCCTTAAACCCCTCAGTAGTCAGTACTTTTTTCGGTTTAACCGAGTTGATTTGAACTGCACTGCCTGGCATATGAAAAAACATGCAGTAGATATTTTGTAAGCAAAATCATAGTAGATTACAACGATTGCTCAAGAAATATTTATATAAAGCTCTCAAAATATAAAAAATAAATATGTTAATATATATATTTTCAATATATACTTTTAAATTATAATATGTAAACGTAATATATATATATATATATATATATATATATATATATATATATATATATATATATATGATTATTGTGATATTTTTAACAAAATAATATATAAATATCTAATATAGTCCAACATCCTCCTCAAACTAAGGGTCGATTTTAAGTTTGGAAAAATAGATTGTAAAAATAAATTGTAATAAGTGCTTTTTTCGGTAGCTATTAGCACATCACAGTATCAAAGATATTATATTTCGTTTTAATTAATTTTAAAATTATGTCTTTTACTTTTGAAAGACAATAAGTGAATATATATATATATATATATATATGAGCTATTTTCAGCTCGACCTGAGAATAATCTATTCTCAGCTAACGTCTCAGTCGTTGATCTATTTGATCTAACGGCTGAGATTTAATTTTAACACTTAATGGGATAACGATTCACGCCGTTAAGTACTTAACGGCGCTTAACGGCCCGAATCGTTATTCCGTTAAGTGTTAAAATTAAATCTCAGCCGTTAGATCAAGCAGATCAACGGCTAAAATATTAGCAGAGAATAGACTATTCTCAAATCGAACTAAAAATAGCATATATATATATATAATTATGGTCAGCTACACTACAAGAAATCACTCAATACGGTAATAGACAAAAAATATTACTAAATGTTAAGAAACTATCGACACATGCCTAGATTTGTTCGATGCATGCATCTAGTTTTGCATGTCCCTTTAGAATCACTCTTAGCCAATAAAATTCCATTCCTCAAACAGTGGACTGAATCTTTTGGTCGGGAAGGCCCCTGTGATAATATTCTAATCATATTGCAGCAAGGGACCAGGATTTTGATTCCTCGAACTTTATACAAAAGTGGAGTGAATATAAGAATGTTAACCTATGGATATACAAATGTATGAATCCATGTCAGCAAGTGATGATAAGGATTCTAAAATAGAAAAGGAATCAAACATATATATCACAAGAGCGATAATGAGGCACAATCTTTCGTACAGTAAATACCAAATTATTTCAGTGGACGTAATTTTTCAACTACAGTTCTTAATTATGGTCAAAGAATAAAATTCCAAGCATACATTATTATCCAACATATAGTTGAATTCAGGCGCATATCTGTTACAACTTTTAGAATACTTTTTTTCTAAAAATTTAAAAAAAAAATTATCCCACATTGCAATTGACAGAATCAAACTCATAAATGACGGCTCATAAGCTATCTATCCCACCAATTAGGCGACTCCAACCGGGACGATATTTCAAGAAAGATCAGCATTAGATTCCCCCAAAAAAAGAGTCATTTCTTTTAGTCCCCAAAAATTGGCAAAACAGCAACGCTATTCCAAGTTCTCCATTTTCTTCCAATAGCCGCCCCAAGCATCTTTTAAGGGGCTGTTTTCATCAAGATCCATAAGGCACCAACTCGCTGAGGACTCAAGGCACAGAGACCGCTCCCGGCACTAATATTTTTTATAGCGGTGTTTTATTCAGACTTTAGAGAGTGGCACGCATGTCCACTACTCGCAGAGTGTGCTATCCTCCTTCCTTTGGCATAAGTCATACCGACAATAGGGTGCTAGATGGAATAAATCCCAACCAGTACACTGTTGGATTCTTTCCAGTGTTGGGATACTTATATTCGACTATACCTGTGTTGATAACTTAATTACACTCAGATTCTTAGTTCTTTGTGATGTTCTTTATACTGCCTACTTTATCGTTGTATCTCATAACCAAAGTTTTCAATACAATGAAGTCAAGTTTGATCTTTGCATTTTCCAACCGTACCGATATAATACATTAAAAAATAAAAATAAAATATTTAATAATTTATATATATAATTTTCGGCACGTATCATGTCCGTTCATGTTGTGCGGTTAGTACCGTAAGTCTGTATGTAAACTACGCTCATAACTCAATCAATACCGTGCCAGGTCATGTCATGCCGTTAACTACCGTTAAGGAGGGATTCACTTTAATTGTTGATTTTAACAGGACTAGTTATTAATTATCCTCCTAGATAGCTGGGAATCAATTCTCTTTTTTTTTTTTCATATCAAGAGGCGGCACTTTTTTACACGAAATAATAGATAATTTTAGTGTATATAACTTTTTAACTGAAGTTCTTGGACTATTATCAGATAGTAGAATGCTAAACGTGCGTTGCCTTCCAACACGCCGCCGAGTGTGTATATATATATATATATATATATATATATATATATATATATATATATATCACAACTTTTAGATTTTTGATTTTTTTACCTAAAACTCAAAAAGAGTTTATACCTTATGTTGGAGTGGGCGAGACTCAAACTCGTTAATGATGATTTATAAGCAACCCACTCCAATATCGTTTAATGAAATTTAGTGCCACGTGTTATGAAATTCATTGCTCATTAGCTTTATTCTTTTTTTGGTCTTGACTGTCGAGTTCGATTCTATCCTATATCTCGACTGGATACCGAGCGGTAAACGGTAAATCCTTTTAATCAATCATTACTTTGTTTTTTGGTATTATTCATATATATATATTATATATATATATATATATATATATATAATATATATATATATATATATTATTTTGACCATCGAGTTCGTTTCTATTCTATATCTCGGCTGGATACTGAGCGGTAAATGGCTAATTGTTTCAACCATCAGCTTTTTTTTGGAAAAATGACCATTCCCTTGCTTTTCAAAAGTGTACGCGTTCAACCCATCAACTTTGCACTTTTTATTTTAGCCCATCTATCGTAATTCGAGCCAACTCATTTGACTACTGTATTAGTATTTTTTAGAGAAATTTTAATATGAAAATTATAAATTTTGATTAGATCTATAATTTTTATACTAATTTTTTTTTCAAAAAATATTTCTAAGTGGATGTTTTGAGCCTCTGAAATGTTAACGAGTTTTGGATCCGATCCGTCAACCCGTTGAAATTTTGAAGCCTCAAAATACCTATTAAGAAATATTTTTGGAAAAAAATTTAAATATAAAAATTGTAAATCTTATCAAAATCTATAACTGCCATGTTAATTTTTTTTTTAAAAAATACTAATATATTGGTCAAAATACTGTAGTACAAAAATTGATGAGGGGCCAAGATGAATTTGGTATTTTATATGGGCTGATCTGAAATACCTTTGCCCTTCTAGGGCGGAAAAAAATGCGCCCCTTTTTTTCGGTATTACTCATAAGCTTTGAGTAGTGCACAAGTAATAGGAAACCATCGATGTTATCCATCGCTCCATAGTCAATCTTTGGTGACATTGGTGATGATCGGGATGGGTTTAATTAAGGAGATGGATCACACTTCGATCAGCATCAGTCTTTAATCAATTGAAAGCTGCTCCATTCATGCATCCTAATCCTGGACTGATATGTGATATTGATAATCTCAGAACCAACCTAGGTTTCGGCATACCGACCGAGCTCGCCTGACTGAAGTAAGGAAAGTCAAAGTCAACTGCTCAACAGTAACGTGAATCTGGATGAGTCAGTTATATGCTGTGCTGTATCAACGAACGTGAGAGCCTACATGGCGTGTAGAGAGTACTAAAGATTTGTAAGATAAGTTCTGGACAATTATATCGAACGTTTTGATCGTAATCGATCCAACGGTCCAAATCACATATGTTAAAATATAATTTTAACCGTTGTTCAATATGATACGGTTTAATTGTTGATCACAATCAAAATACTCAATTCAATAATTTATGGCTCACCTTATGGATCTTATTTTTAGGCTGACCCTTATATATATATATGAAGCTGAAAAGTTTTATATGGACTGCTTAAGAAGAAGGGGTGAGAAATGTTATCTCGAAGCTGTAACAATTAACATACAACAAATGACTATGTTGCATGCAAACTCATGGCACAATGCATGGCTCGATCGAACCTCTGATCTAAAACCATCCCTAATATCCGATCGCCATTAGATAATGAACGTTACCTCCTAAGCACCCTACTGGGACTTAAATAATTTCATAATTCCAATATAAATATCAACGTTAATTTACATCTTGTGGTTCTCATCTCTGCTTGTCTTCTGATTCTCTCCCCGTCTCTTTCCACTCCCTACTTTACTCCGTCTATATAAGAGAAGCAATTCTTCTCACCGATTCTTCATTCTTAGAAACTTCAAAAGCTTTCAGTCATGGCGGCAAGAGCTACCGGAGGCGTGACGTGGACGTCGAGGGAGAACAAGCAGTTCGAGCTGGCGTTGGAGAAGTACGAGGAGGACTCGCCGGAGAGGTGGCAGAAGGTGGCGCGGATGGTCGGTAACGGCAAGACCGCCGACGATGTCAAGCGCCATTATGACTTGCTCGTCAAGGACATCGAGGACATCGAAGCTGGCCGTGTTCCCTACCCAAAATATCGCCCCGCCGGCGGCCGCGCCGGTGGCTATTCCGTGGCCGACGAGGAGCAGAGGTACGTGCTTTTAAAAGTGAAGGAGCTGCTATTTCCTGTATGGTTATTTCGGTTAGGCCCTGCCGCCCTGGTATATATATATATATATATATATGTTCCAGAACTAAACTTATGTGTTTAACACGTAGATAATGTGTTTAAACTTAGTTGTAATTGATAAATATCTAAATTTAATTACATACGCAGGGGCGGAGGCAGCTCACTGGCTACCCTGCCTTGGCTGCCTCTATATATATATATAAAGTGTTGTGTACAACTCAGCGTAAGAATAATTGTAGGCGGAGTGGTTCTGTTAGTTTCTGTCGTCGTACAATGAGAATTTGAATCCACCTGTATCGTGCGGAAGTTTTTTTTTTCTTTTTTCTTGAACGAAGTAACTCACTCCTAAATTCTACTACATTACACCCGCTGTCGGTCAATTTTTTGAGCAGTAAAGTATCTGTTTAGAAGTATTTGTTAAAAAATATTTAACATTAAAAGTAATTTTTATTAGATTTATAATTTTTATGTTGAAAATTTTTTTCGACATAAAATATTTCAATATAGGTATTTTGGGACTCCAAAACTTAACGAGTTTGAGATAGGTTTCAAAAATATTTGTAAACTTGTTAAACTTTAGAGTCGCATAAGATATTTTCATAAATATTTTTTAAAATAAATATTAACAAAAAAATTGTAGACCTTTATAAATGTTGTAAATCTTATTAAGATATACAATTTTTGTGTTATTTTTTTTTCAAAAGAAATGCTCACATAAATTTTTTTTTTTCTGATAATTTTTTTTTGATGTATGGTTGGAGTGTAAGGCATTTCTCTTTTTTCTTTAACAGCACAATATTTTAGCTCGTAAACTTTTGCATATAATATTTTATATTTAAACACCCTTTATTTAAAATTTCTAAGCCAAGCGGAAATACAATTTATTACCATTAAAAAAAAAATATTAAGACTTTAAAATACCGTGACAACCCAATTTTTACTTTACTCTTAACTATATCAAAATATCGAGACACGTTGGTCGCCACAGCTGCAGCTGTGAGTTCTTGATTCTGACTACCCTGCGGTAATTTTCTGAATCCGCCACTGTACATACGTGGACTATTGAACACTCAGCATGATCTGTTATACAGGCATAAATTTACTGCAAAGTTTTGCAAGTGCTCCAGTCCTAAGTTTAGATACTTACACCAAACTTACTAAAACTTATATTTAAAAATATCTTTAGAAAAATATAAAACTGTTAAAAAAAATAAAATGTATTATTTAGTTCAAGATATTTTTAAACTAAATTAAATTATATATCTAATAAATATAAAAATACTATGCACAAATATGTTAATATGTATACTAATACTATTGATAATCATTTTGAGAATTTTATGATATTTTTTAAAATAATTTGATTTAAGTAACAAAACTTACACCTATAACATTATAAATTTTTCTGTATACTCAAGATACAGCAGTGTATTGTATAATTCCATAAAAGGCATTAGGGGTCAAATCATATCAAAATTTATAATCAGATAGCAATATGCAAAATAGCAAATTTGTCAATATGTTGTTTTAAAGATGCTATTATTTGATTAAAGTTAACGGATCTAATCCGGACCCGCTAATGAGTTTTCTCCTTGTAAATATTACTTTTGCAGGCTGCGATTTCTGAAGCTCCAGTGAACAGCCCAAGATCAATTATTATTAGGAATAAGCTGCATGCAACGTGTTGAAGATGTTAAGGAGATGTGTAATTAAATTGTAATTTTCAGAATATTGGAAATTTTAGGTTCAAAATTATGTTCCAAATTAGAACCTGACCTTCTGATTAGTTTGTATTCATAAATATTTTGTTGGAAATAACATTCTTTTTCTTATATTTAACAGAAATGACATTCTTAGAGAGATCCGGATGGTCATAACATAATCATTATATACAATACATCGAGATATGTATTATACAGTATTCTAATGCACTGTGTGCTGTTCTATCTTGATAGTCTTGAGTAATAACAATGCTCGATAATTAGTAAACATCTTCTTATAATTTCTAACAAAAATGAGAACGATAATATTGTGTGTTTCCGTCATATTTGTATCTTTTGAGGTCAAAATTTTTATAAAGAATATTAACAAATGTGCTTAAAAGATTGCCGATTTCATACTTGAGCCTCCTTGCAAAAAAGGCCACGTCATAATTCATCGCTCTTCCAAAAATATGAAAAGAATAGGTTTTTAGTAGACTTAGCAAATGGGGGAGCCGAGCCGCCTACAGATTTATGAATCACATGAGTATGGATATATACTTAAACGGGCTTTGGTATCCGTATCCGTCCATAGGTTTCACGGTGGATGCGTGGATACCCGAATTTGGATGTGGGGACCAACTCGGATGGGTCGCCGCTGGAGACAAAAGGTGGATTCAGATATCGGCAGTGGCATCGTAGAGGCAAACGGCAAGGTAGGGAGGGGTATCGCCGATACAGGGGAGCCGGGGAAAAAGCGGTGACAAGAGACGGGGCAAAAGGCGGGCATGCATGATAGAATGCTTGCCGAATTTGAAGGCATCACAATTAATGGACGGAACAGGAAGACAGAGAGAGAGAGAGAGAGAGAGAGAGAGAGAGAGAGAGAGAGAGGACAAAGCGTCCATTTGAGAGGAAAGATATAAAAAATCTAATGGCTTTCGGCCTCTTAAAGCCCAAATAGTTCTTTTTCATTATGGCCTCCATGGATATCCGTAAATTTGCGGTTACTCGCCAACTTTATCCACATTTTATATGTATGGGCGATTACTATCTGCATAATTATTTTTTTTAATATTTTTCTATTCCAATATTCTCGACGAAGCTCAGACAATAAACTTATGTATTTTTAATGATATAGTAGCAAAGTATAAAGGGAGATTTGTTTATTTTTATATCCTAATATAATTATTTAATAATTAATATAAATTTAAATTATATTGTAATTATTATAAATATTGTGTTATTTATATTCTATATAAAGTGATAAAATCACCATTTTTTTTCTCTTCTTTATTTATATAATTTCAAATTTATGAGAAATATGATATATAATAAATATTTACAATGGAAAGAAATAAAAATATTTTTAATTGTAAATTAAAAAATTTTAAAAATTTATTTTAATTATTTTTAGTATATGTATATTATGGATGTATCTCTAGTATATATATCATCACGATCTTTGAATTATGATCTAAAATAAAACCAGACGAGCTTTCCTTGCTTTATCACTTCCTGCCTTTCTATACCGATCAGACCATAGATCGAAAGAGTGGCATCCGACACAAATCTTCGCTGCAATAGTAATTTCCTTTTCCTACTTTACTGCACGAGATCAACCGAAAAGTTTGCCAAAAACTGCGGAGTTTGACTTCATAATTCGAGTTGATAGATTGTAAAAGCTGATAGGAAGATGGAATCGGAAGGTGCTGCTTACTTGCAAAGCCCTAGTTTTTTTTTTGAGCGATTAAATTCGCCTCTAGAACGCAGAAGTAGAGTTTTTCTGTTGATTTTGTGTTTTGTGTTATTGATTAACTAGGGCAAAGGTCGGCCTCGAATCCGGCTCTGTTACTTTCCCAGTTGCTAAGCAAGCGGGAGAAGCTCCAGGAGGATCTGCGCAATATTGAGAAGCAGGTTGATTACTATTTCCTCATTAGTTACCTAATTGTGTTTTATTGTGATTTCTTTTTAAAAATTGAGATTATGGTGTTTTCTAAGGTTAATCGTGTAATGGATTTAAAAAAAAAAAATTAAAATGGAGTTACATCCAAGCAACCTAATTTATTAGGTAAAATTTATATGCTGTTTTATTATGCATATTATAATGTCTAACCTGCTGGCCCTCTTTCCAACATCCACGAGATGTATCAAAGAGTTCGCCTTTCTGATGACTTTCGTATCATTAGCATATCATTCTTGCACCAAGACGATTTTAAGATGTAATTAACACTGCTTTCTAAACCGATATGGGGTGTGTTGACTGTTTGATTGCAGCTTGCAGCTTGTAGTTTAATCTTGCTCGTGCAGCTTGCAATTGCATACTACACCATGTAGCAAGTGGGAACAAGCTACAATTTACCTATTTACAAGCTAAATTTGTGAACTATGAACACATTAATTTACCAAACACAGATTATAATCTAAATTTAGATTGTTCTACAATCTACTATATGTTTCAACAAGCTGCAACCTTACACAGCCATGATACTTTCATGTTCGTTGTTTCCAAAATGCGGATAAGCTAGCAAAAATAGTTATTCCTTGTCTGTTTGGTATATTTGCGTATTGTTTTTGCTTAGTTCACTACGCAAGGAATTAAGAACTTTTTAATGTTATGCTATGATGATACTAGTTATTTGTGACCTTTTCTTAAATTTATGTGAAGTATGACTTGAGCTTTCTAAGTGTAGAGAATATAGGATATGTATCTGGCGGCATAGATTTACTGATCGAAAATTCCTAATACATGTGTTATAGCCTCATTGAAGATTGGTATGTTGAACTTTATGCCAACAAATGTTTTGCATGATGGGGAAGTTGTTATTTGCTTTACAAGCTAAGATTTTTTTTTTTTTGAAACAGAGAAATACGCCATAGACTTTCAAATCCACTTATTGGATTATAAATAATTATATGCATTAATGGAACTATTTCGATTTTTAAGATATTGTAAGTCTATTGGCAAGCTACTAAGCTACTTACAAACTATTTTGATTTTTAAGATATTGTAAGTCTATTGGCAAGCTACTAAGCTACTATCTAAAGAGAGAAACAAGAGTACTCGATGCTGTCATGTTCTATATTGTAGTTATCATATAGTTTGTTTGTTGATATGAAGCTACAAGATGCCAAAACTAGAGGACTTTATGAGTGGTCATATATCAGCTACATTATATCTGGCCTTTCAAAGGACTTTAATGTCTAAATATATTGTTAGAATGTCAGTACATCAGCTTGCACAAGCGTTTGAGACTGATAAACTATTAGAAGATCAAAGCAAGTTCTTGATGTTGGATGTACAGCTAGGCATTACAGAAACCACAGACATCATTTGTTTAGCAACTACGAGGGAGTTAAGAGTATATATAACACATGGAAATTACACTCATAACATATTGAAAATCTATGGTCATGAATAAAAATCAAGATCGTATCTTGTTATGCTTGGAAAGTACCGCAAAAATCCCTACATCACACAGTTAACTGTATTTTGAAACCTAAATTTGCTAAAACTGGTCGATTTAAATAATGTTGCTCATCTAAAGCCAAACCAGCTGAATCAGGCTTCATCTCTCTATATTTATTTATTTTGGATAAGCAGGAGCAAAATGTTCAAAAAACTAATGCTTATGGAAAAATATTTTATTGGGAACTAGAAGGTAGCTGCTCTCGAATGGTTAAAGGCCTTACATAAACGCCCAAAGAAACCAATGAGACTAACATCTTTCGAATAGCAGTCGTAGTCCTCTGTTGGTTCTATTTATTGAATGTAATATAGGTGTATTATATAAAAAGGACAAACATCATTCAGCAGAATTGGGCACTAATTGTTTAAGAATTAGTATATGTTATGATGTTTGCTTTTTTTTCATAAGCGCATGTACAGAAAGTTCTTATTCTCTTCCTTTATTTTTGTTACCATAAAATTGTGCTATTTTGAAGAATGAAATTCAACTATCTCTGTTCTTTACACACTATTTTGGATATATATTAGGTCTACGATCTAGAGACGAGCTATTTACAAGACTCTAATCAACTTGGAAGTATATTAAAAGGTTTTGAAGGTTTTTTATCATCATCCAAGAGTACTATCAAGTAAGCTGGTTCTGGTTTCATACGTAGGTGCAGAACTGTTTTCATTAGCAATCCAGAATTGACTGTCAAGTTATCTGGTTAAATTATTTATAAAGGTAATGGTGTAATGTAATAGTAGTTAGATTATCATGCATTGTGCTCTCTTTTCAGCATATCGTCATTTATCTAACTAGATTTTAACCTGCTATATGCATGGGACTTCTAAAGATTAAACATAAAACAAAACAAAATATCACATTGATGAATTTAATAAATTAGAGCAAATACAGAAGTAAACACGTGGCAAAACAAAAATATGATTGAAAATCATTCTCACGTTTTCTTCCAGTAGGTAGTTGGGTAGGATGACTAGGAAAATGGATGTTCTTAACTGTAAGCTATTTGTCAGACAAATACTTGTACTTCATTGGTACTAATTGTATAGTAAATGATTTCTCTAGAAGAAGAATGTCATAATGGAGTTTAATGGTCATGTTCTTAAAAAATAGAGCTGGATGTCATAAGAACATATAATCTTTTAGGTTGGTCAATAATATCAAACGACATAGAATGGTTTTATGGCTCCGACCTACTCATAGCCTCTTAACACTGGTGGTTTTACACCCTTGATGAAATATATCTAACGCATAACCTCCAAAAGAAATGAATATTAATTTGTTGAAATACAAAAATTTGAAACTTGAATATGGAATTAAGGCTAGATGTTGGTGCAAAGCATCACCTCTTTCAATCACATGAAATATTGTAAAAAGAGGTTTTGGTTATGAGGCTATAAAGTCATTGGCCTTTCTATATGTTCACGATCAATGAAAAGATGTCTCTTCTGGGAAATGCGAAGCTACTTTTCTCAAAAGCACTTATATTTCCACAGAAATGATATATTCTTTTATGAGTTGTATAGTTTGAGCAAGGCCGTAATTGGATGGAGTTAAGGCTAGATGTTGGTGCAGAACATCACCTCTTTCAATCACATGAATTATTGTAAAAAGAGGTTTTGGTTATGAGGCTATAAAGTCATTGGCCCTTCTATATGTTCACGATATGAAAAGATGTCTCTCCTGGGAAACGTAAAGGTGCCTCTCTCGGAAGCACTTAAATTTCCACTGAAATGCAAGGTTTTAAGTGCCGTTTCATGCCGAGATTCGGTAAATTCAAACTCGAAACATGCTGACCGTGCCGTGCTCGCCGTGCGATATTATTCTTCGGAAAATTAATTAAAAATAAAAGAAAATTAAAACACATGATAATTTATAAAAGTTCCTCACACAATTTATCATAAATTAAACGTACTAAGTTTAAGAACTACCACTTAGAGTGTCTGTGTGGCTGATAGAAAGAATTTATTAAACCCTTAGTTGTCAAATCTACTCCATACATCTTGTGAACGTAGAACACCTAGCTTTCCCAAGTATAAGCGAGGTAGTACTCCTTATTTATTCATCGTAATATTGTCGACCACGATTGGAGGAGCTGTTAGCGTAAGAATCCATCACATATTGTGTAGGTGTAGAAGTGGGCGGTTGCATATTCCACGCACTATAAGAATACTCCCGTGATGGAGGCACTTCCTGCATAACAAATCATCCACTATATGCTTGACTTGGCATTTCTGGTTGATAAACAGGGTTGCTCTCACTTGGAGGTGCACCTAAAGGGTCCTGCTATAAACTTGGAGTATTCGGACTGCAAGGCTGATGATCTGTCTGATGATACAAATGCGGATCTTGATGAACTAGCAGATGACTGTTTAGGCTTAGATGCTCTCTGAGCGTATTTCTTGAGTCGCCTATTGGAGATTAGAATGTCTCCAACATTCCTATCTACAGGTTCCGTGGACGAGACAAATGTGTCTCCATACCTCTCATGTGTATTACGCGCATGTCCGCTTTTACCGCTATTGGAGTTCTCGCTTTCTGAAGAACTTGGTTTATTAGAGCTGTCATTTGTTGTGGGCGTAGGCGATCGGTTGCAATGACGAAGAATGTTGCGAAGATCCTCCTAAGCTGTTATCACCATGTGGTTGCCTACCTTGATGCATGTGAGCGAACTTTCTCTGAGCGAATTCATTAGGATCAACTCTAAGCTCCCGAGCAGTGGCTTCATTTGGCATGGGCGGATCACCAGGCTGCTCGAGTTCCATCTCATTCTCTTCCTCCGCCTCGAACCACCATCATATTCGGTCATCTTCATTATTTCTTCCTCCATACAATGTTGCGTCAAAATCTAAGTTAAGAGTGTTGTTTCTTACTCATGTGCTTTAAAGGCAACTTCATATTATAGGAAACATATACCAACTTATTCAAACGTTACCTCAAGAAGGCGATTCCGAGGTTTGGTGTGGATAAGGATAAATGTTCTCCAGTTTCTCTCACACTCGCTGGAGGACACCTGCGAAAGCACTCTAGTAGCAATCTTCCTCAAATTTAGAGCAGACGTTTTAAATTGTAACCACCACTCAGCTGCATAAATTAAAATACATGTATATGTAATAAATTAAGATAATTTTTATAACCAAGATATCTAACTATTAATAAAAGAAATTTTACAAGGTTGCATCCTTATTTTTGATGTTATTACTGCATATTCTCCAAATGAGCCTTCTTGATATTGGAATAATTTACCCTACAATAATGGGTAAACAAAATAATTGCATTAAAATCTTATGTTAATGAAACAACATACAATTAATATCATACCTCCTTGATGGCTTTTGATTGTGCCCTTTCATCTGGTTCTACGCGGATGATGACTTTGATAATACGGTGATAAAATTAGTGTTGGTTCTTAATGAGTGCTGGTACTAAAAACGGGGTTGAGATAATAATCTGCAAGATGGGTATCTTGACCCATTTGATTATCTCATCCTGCTTCAATTATTTTACAGTACTGGTACCCTTTCTCATTATTTTTTTTGAATCTATGACTTCGCATTATGAATTAGATGGTTGAAGTAAATCTCATTTGCGGCACATCTTCGGAGTCTACCTTTCTCAGCAAGCATAAAGTAGAGCAACGTTGTCCATAAATACAGTCACATTTGTCCAGAACCGCCTATTAAGTATGATACCTTCAACTTTTCTCTCGTCACTCATTATTTGATATCTAGAATCAGACCACCAATTTTTAGGAAATAAAGCTTTTAGCCCGACCTCTTTTTCCTTTAAACTTGAGAGTATTGAAGTTGGTTGCAAATCGAGTGATTCCGGGCCTAAGTAGATTACCTCTGATCTGCTCTCATTTGAGCAAGAAAGGCCCATGATTATAGATGAATTTGGTGATAGTCTGACCTTTTTGAACGAGCTTATGTATGTGTGGGAGTCTTCCGATATCGGCCATCATCAAATCAATACAGTGAGCAGCACGTGGTGTCCAATACAGATTTGGATAGTCGTTCATCAGGGACAACCTTGCATGTCTATAATTGGACCCATTATCAGTTACAACCTACATTTTTGACGCCAACTTCATTAATAAATTTCTATCTTCTCTTTCGTGCTTCGAAAGATGCACAAAACCATCACTACATGAAAGATGCACGGTGTATATTTTTGATCGGTTGGTCGGAGCCCAATTTTTCAGGAGAGATTCATGGATACCGAAGCTTTCTTTTTGCTGTGTCCTTTTTGTCGTGATGCACTGATCAGAAGGTAATAAGCTCTTGCATGACATACGTGCAATCTTCATCTTGCAAGTTCTTCTGAACAACTTATAATTTATCCCTTGGCTAGACAAACATATTGCTATTGTTGGCCTTTCAGTTTTTGAAGAGTGCAACAATGGTTGTGACATTGCCACAGCATACGAATTAACAAACTCGACACTTGATGGTGCTTTTTTTATTAGATGTTACATTTAAATATAGTATGCCAATATCTATTCTAGAATAACTTAATAGCTAGTCTATAATTTCTTAATTACTTTGAATTTGTTTTTGCAGTCTCAAACGGTCCAGGAAGTTTCAAGCTGAAGATAGACTATTTTCCTTGTCATCGATCACCTCACCAGCGGTATGTACCTGATGTAAATGTACTACAAGGCATTTTATGTAGTCACCTTCTTGAGGATTATCATACGTGACAAGAAGGATAATTCTTAAGCTTCTTTTCTTAAGAACAAGCAAGGAAAACACTACCATTTTAAAGATTCAGATCTTGTTAGTTTTTGTTGTTCATATCTAAAGTTTGCTTTATCTTCTGACTGTTGTCAGGTTGAGGAAGCTGGTCGTGATGGTGGGTTTGTGCTAAAACTTTTATAAAAGAATACTGGGGTATTTGTCAAAATATGCCATTCTAATTCAAAATTATCTTTTATTGCCTCTTTGATCTTATGAAATGACAAGATTACCTTATCCTTTTTATTTACAAAGGAGGTCGGTTAGTTTGGCGAGGACAATTTCGTCATTTCACTTGTCAAGAGGACACTTTTTTTTTTTGGGAGGGGGGGAATACTTTGGCAATTTTGAATTATATAAGGCACGTTTTGGCAAATATCCGAAGCATTCTAAAACTTACATTTTTAAAGACTTTAATGCCATGAATTTCTCTTGATTTTTCTGTCAGATGGAAGGGCAGGCTATGGCCTTGGTCGTTCCAGAGGTGGTACTCCTGCAAATGGGCAGTAAGTGAGCCAAAATTTTAGTTTTCATATATCTCGATAACTTAGTTAAGCTAAGAGAAATATTATTCATGATAGCCATCAAGACTACTAATGCAATCAAAAACTACTTGTAGTGCAATATATATTCCAATGCACTGCGTATCGTTCTAATTGTTTCAGGATCATCAGGTTTCCTGAACAATGGTATTTTGTTAAACTAAAGAGTTCTACAGCTTAAAACTATGAGAATTCATCTTGGCAGTTTGAACCTAACGATTCAATTTGTGTGCAAGACTACATAATTTCTTGATACTGTTCTGAATGTATTAGTATTTGATATGTATTGCATTTCTGTCAGAGGAAAACCCAAAAAGGGTGGAAGAATTGCGCTGAGAGAAGGGAAGCGGACGCGACCAAACGAACAAGATGATGATGACGATGATCCTGACCTGAGTTCATGATCTTCTCATGCATTGAATGGAGCATTAACATATCCAAAATCCTCCTCTTCCGATACTTACACGAAGTGTGTATTTTTATTTTTATTTTTTGGCATCCTATGTTGCATATTGTGCCAGAACTTCAAAATTTAGTCCAAGTAATGCTTCATGTCATGTTGCTAACGACTGTTATATTTCACTTGGTGTCGTGTTGATTCTTATCCATCCGATTCACTTATACTTACTTTTATATGATGTAAATAAATAAATAACATATATATATATATATATATATATATATATATATATAAATGTTGATGATTTTCGATTCTTAGTTTTGGTAAGCTAACATTTCAGCCGTTGATTTTTTTGATCAAACGGTTGATATTTAATTTACATGTGGCACCGTTAAATACTTAACGTCATAAATCGTTATTCTGTTAAATATAAAATTAAATTTTGATTGTTAAATGAAGAAGATTAACGGCTGAGATGTTAACTTATTAAGAATATTCTCAGATCAAACTGAATATATATATATATATATATATATATATATATATATATATATATATATATATATATATATATATATATATTAAAAAGAAAGGTGTTGCCAGATGCGGCCCACGTACAAGCAGGGATACATACACAAAAACTCGACATCTTTTAACATGTAATGATCCGGCACACATACAAAGTAGAGGAAATGACGTAATTTTCACAGCTCATTGGGTAACTTTTACACTTTTTTTTATTAGTTATGTTCATCATGTTGTAGTGATTTGAATTAATGATCTTGTGAATCTTGATTTGTATGTGGCTGTATATTTCTAGTTTTATCTAAAAGAGGATCGTTGTAATATCTTGATAATTAGTGGAGATTTCTGGACTTCGGTTCCGTGATTTTTTATTTTCGAATTTGGAAAGATTTTCCACATTAAAATTGGTTCATGTTCTATGTGTGATTGTGTTGATATTCGTAAGCATTTATTTGATGGTTATGTTATAGTTGTGTGTCTTGTCCTTTCTTGATTCGACAAAATTTGGAAAATTAAGTTGTGCCTACGGTTGCTGTGTTACAGTAATTATTTTTTCGATGTACCGTAGGTATTGTTAGAGGTGGTCACATACCGGTCCGGACCGAAAAACTGGACATGTCGGTTCGGTCTAGTCCGGTCCGGTACTAATTCGGGCCTGTCCTTGGTCCGAAAATTAAACCTTAATCCGATTTGGTCCGGTCCAAAACCAAAAAATCAGTAGACCGGATCGGGATTGATTAAGCCCAAAAATTTTATATTTCTAGCCCAACTCATGCTACAATTAAGCTTATAAAATATATGTTCCAAGTCTATAAATTCTATGTTTTCGGTCCAACTCGATTAACTTGATTCTATTCGATTCAAATCGGTCCGGTCCGGTCCATCACTTACTTGGTCCGATCCGGTCCGGACTTGTTTGAAATCGGTCCAATCTTCGGTCAATCTTTTACCTCTTGTTCGATTTTCGGTCCGGACCTAATAACCACCCCTAGGTATTGTGGTGTTGTATTTTCCTGTCGGCTTGTGATTGCCATTATTTTAATCCATCCGTTTTAAAATTCAAATTCAAATTTCAATTTCAGAAATATTGTTGAAATATTAAACTCAAAATATATTAATATTAAAAATTGAAAAATATATTTTTAACCTGATATTAAAAACATAAAAATATATATTTTTAATTTGATGTATTGCAACAATAGTTTTTTAGATAATATATTTTGTACAATAAAATATTTAAGGTATTTGTAAATGGATTACATTGCAGCAATCAGCTAACCACATCATCTAAATTTTAATCTATTATGGCTAAGCTCTATATAAACTAAATATTATTTCTTATTTAGCCAAAGTGAGATTAAATTAAACAATTCTTAAAATTTTACTATATATAAATTTTGTCTCGCATAAATTTAATCTCTATAATAATATTTGAAAAAATTAATTTATTCTTAAAAATCGAATGGGATGTACTATACAAAGGCTATTGCACCGAGTTCTATACCGATTTGGTCAAAGATGATATTACAAATTAGCGTCGAGGAACAAAAACACGTCAATTAGCCTTTTGTAAGGCGCCGCTTCCGTTTGCTATTATGGTAGAATAATTTATAAAATAATAATTAAAAATTATATTTTCTTACAAAATTATTATATAAACTAATTTTGTTAAAACTTTAGTTGTCAAATATATATTTACTATATGGTCTACTACACATTAATTTTTAATCATGATTATTAATTATATCTTCTTAAAACATTCATGAAAATTCTTTTAAAAGGAATACTCGCGTCCTTTTTTAACCAAATCCAAAAGTCCAAATGTGAAGACTCAACCGACCTGTCCCCGCCAGATTACACCTTTAGAACGCTCCACGTGTCCCCACCCCATCTCGATGTCTCCGAACCCACGTGTCCTCTCCGCTGGAACCATCTTCCGGCTCCTTTTTATAACCTCTCCCTTCGTCTCCCTTCCTCAAGTAATTGATAAAATTGATATCGAAACAGAGCAGCTTCTTCATTGTTCCAGAGAAAATCATCGGGCATTCGGAAATGGCTAAGTATTTTATGGGTATGTTAATCATGGCGGTGCTCATCGTCGCCGTCTGTGGGTCTGTGCAGGAGACGAAAGAGCAGCTGAGCACCAGCGCTACTGGCCATGGATGGAGCGAAGCAGAAGGCACAGTCATGGTCTGGTTGGGCCAAGGGCAGGATCGACAGGTATATATCTCCCCTGTTTTTCTTCTTTTTTTTAGTGATCTTTTCCTGAGATGATTTTGGTGTGACAGTGGAATGGAGATGTGGCGTAACATGGGGAAGAAGATATCTGGTGAAAGCAAAGGGAAAACCTCTGATGTATCAGCCAAGACTAAAGACTCTGTATCAGGTAACATCTATCATTTTTTTTAAAGATTTTGAAATAAAGTAAAAAAGAAACTTTCGTTTCCAAGTTTGTACAAATCTCCTCTTTTTTTTTAAAAAAAAAAAGAAAAAAATATTATAGTTAGAAATTTGAATATTTTGGACTAAAATATTTTGGATGAATTATTTTATTTTTTAAGATGAGCTAAAAATATTTTGGACTTACTATATTCATGTTTTGGTGAGCTAACCTAAAATGTTTTTGTTTAAATTATATTTGTAGTTGTAGGTCCATGTTGGAATAGGGACCGATAATTTCTTTTTCTGGTTGTAAGAGATTATTTTTACGTATTAAATCCACGATTTTTCAACTTTTTATCATCAGGAAACATAAAAAACAAAAAATAAAAATTGCTAAGATTTGTTGCTTATGATTAACGTATTGTGTTGAACAGGTGCTGCAGATACATCATCCCAGAAAGCAGGGGAGAGCAAGGAGGCCGTCAAGGACAAGACCGCGGGTGCAAAAGACTCTGTTTCTGGCAGAACAGAGGACTTGAAGGGAATGGCGTCCGAGAGGGCGGCTCAGGCCAAAGAGAACGCCGGCAGGGCTTACGAGGAGGCCAAGGAGAAGCTCGGATACAAGGGATCCGAGGAGCTGTGAACAGCATCTCTTTAGAGTTCCTGCTATTTAGAGATTGAATTAGGGTTCATACATCTTCTTTCTTTTTATTTTGCTGTATATTTAATATGTAATTCTATTTACGATGCATGTACCTTGTGTATGTTGAGATGTAATACGATACGTATATTATAGTTTATTTATACTCTTGATTCGTGTTTGTCTTTTATTAATATTTAATAGTTATGCTAATATTATGGCTGAAAATCCTCTTATCCTGTGAATTTTTTGTCTTATAAAAATGAAGATCAATATTAAAAAACTAGTTTTGTACCCGTGCGATGCACGGTTATAAGTCATATATATAATCATGCATATAAATAATAATGTTAAAAAATTTTTCTACATGATAAAAATTTATCCTAAAAAATTAATATTAAATAATAAATAATATAAAATATAATTATTTTTATACTAACTTTTATTATATTTAGATTATTTTTAGTAAATTATTATTTTAATTAAATATTTATTTTGTAA
Organism: Xerophyta viscosa; assembly: GCA_002076135.1. Taxonomy (NCBI): domain Eukaryota; kingdom Viridiplantae; phylum Streptophyta; class Magnoliopsida; order Pandanales; family Velloziaceae; genus Xerophyta; species Xerophyta viscosa. The sequence continues at coordinate 158,430 of MJHO01000103.1, read as the reverse complement.
CATTAGACTTTCCATATTCTTCAAATAAGTTATATGACTTTATAAATTCCTATCAATTAATATATATGCCACATGGCTTGTTTAGAATAAGAGTAAATGCCACATGACACATCAAAAATTATTCAAAATGCCACATGGCATAACGACTTTTATCTTCCAGTTTTATATATATGTATATAGATTACGCTAATATTGTGGAGGAGAATGCCGTCGTTCAATATACAGGATGTGCTGTGAAATTTTTATTTATAAAATGAAGCTTCAACAGATGAATTTTGTAAGAGATTATTTATATGCATGTGAAGAAGATGGTTTGATCGGTGACGGCACCGGAACGGCTGAAATGGTTATTTTTTGGCATTTCGGCCGTCTCGAAATGTGCCGACCGTTTCGGTCGGCACGATGTGTTTGTGCCGACCGTTTCGGTCGGCACGGTCGACATATTTTTTATTTAATGGATATTATTATATTTATTTTTATTATAGGTAGGTGGATGTATTATGTTCAAATAATATATATGATAGGTTTATATATTTTAGATTTTATTTTATTAATTATATCGATATTTTATGGTAATAATTTATATAATATGTAATTTAAATTTTAACAAATAAATACTATTTTTTTAATTTAACTTTTATTATTTTTTATATAATAAATTTTATAATTTTTTTTTTAATAATTATACGAGTCGGTACGTTTTGCATTTGAATTTATCAAAATTCGAAATGGTACTACAAACCTTGGCGAAGAATGAAACATTTTTTTTTTATATATATTTAGTAGAGTAATACAATTTATTAGATACTCCTCTTAATATTTGGATTGTGAACTTTTATTGGTTAAATTTAATTTATTGTATAAAAATAAAAAAAAAATGATTTCGATTAGGAATATTACGTATTCATGGTTACCTAAACAATAGGCGGAACGTAGTTGCTCATAAAGAAAATGCCCTAAAAATAATTTCTAATAATAATCAATAAAAGCTGAACGTTAAATTAAAACAATTAATTAACAATATTAAATAATATATTGACAACTATTTCAAATTTAGTATTCTAACTTTACAAATAATATATATATAAAATAAATAAATAAATAATATATATATATATATATATATATATATATATGAATAAGTGTAAGTTGTCTAACTGTCGGTTCTAGATCGAAAGCAAATATTAGGAGAGTCTCCGCTTCGGTGCCAAGTGTGAGAAGCTACTTGTACAATAGGTACCAGAAAATTCTTAGAGTTAATTACCTACGACATTGCTTTCTAAACAGCTTATAAATTAGTTATTTATTTGATTTTTTTATAAATTAGTTTCTATTTAAAGTTTGTGCCCGAACAGAAAAGAAAAATTGTAAATATAAATAATTATTGATGTAATTAGTGTTTATTTTAAAAAAATATATATTTTTTAAAGATATTTTGAAATTTAAAAATGATTTAATTTACAAAAATATTGTTAAATTTTTAGACTCAACAAATATATATTGAAAAAACTGTTGATATAAGAAAATATATTTTGATTGTGATCTATAATTTTTATAGGAGTTTTAAAAAATATTTTAATAGATATTTTAAAACAAAAAAATTATAAGTAATAAATAAAAATTTTACTTATAATACGTAATCGATGCCGGGTCTAATGTATCACTCTCCCTAAAATTTTCACGTCTTCTTCACGTACATGATCTTGAGCTTTCCAGACTCAGCTACTTGACAAAAAAAATTAGAGCACATTTTTTTTTTCAGCCCTCGCAGCGCAAACCTCGTCGTGTTGAGCTCCTGCATTTTACCCAATTCACTTTTAGCCCATTCTCGATAAGCATGCCGCGTCGTGTTTTATCAGTATCTTTTTAAAATATTTTTAGCATAAAAATTTTAAATTTTGATAAGATTTACAATTTTTATATTTAATATTTTTTTAAAAAAATACTTTTAAACATATATTTAATTAGGCTTTGAAATTTCAGCGGGTTAAAAAGTCAAATCTAAAATTCGTCAATATTTTGGAGTCTCAAAATATCTATTTAGAAATATTTTTTTGAAAAAATATTGAATATAAAAGTTGTGGATCTCATCAAAATCTAAAACTTTCATTTAGAAACTTTCGAAAAATATTGAACATAAAAATTATAAATCTTATTAAAATTTAATTTTAATTTAAATTTTTTTTCTAAAATACTAAAAGAAAAATTAGTGGTGGTTACTCTACTCGGAGTAAAAGAAATGTAGTAAGTCAGAGTTTCGCTCTTCAAGAAGGAGGTGGTGGAATATCTGTAGCAAATGGATGAGGGTTCAGAAACCATTCCTATCAGACACCGAATCTTCGTTCCATAAGTTTGATATATTAATTGGACGAGTGATGATGCCAATACGAACGTGCATTCCTATTGTGCGATAGAAGACTTCATCAGAATATCGAGCCTAAAATAGTTTTCTCCCGATAGAATCGAATGTATAATAAGCGCAGCGTGCGTTCTTTAAAAAAACACTGTCAGAACAGGGAGCGAAAAAAAAATGAATTTGGATCCATTATCGTCCTAGCTTGTTGGATTCTCGGAAGTAGCGAGTTGCAAAGTCGCTCAGTGATTTCGGCCAAGCATAACGAAACTATTAGTAGCAATTTCTTGATACAAGAAATAAATAGATAAATAAATAAATTATGGCAAGACTAGTCGTTATTTGTGCTTGAACTAATTCTTTATATTGGAAAATAAGCCACAGTATTATTTCCAATGGACGGTATCAGTACTGTCTCAATCACTTATACTATTATTTATTTTATTAGATTAATGTAAAAAATTCTATCTATAAGCGATATATTTTTTCTATCATCATGATAACAGATAAACTTAAAAAATACATATATTTATATTCTACAAAACAAATAATCTTGGTAGTAATAAGGTGACATTGATCGCAAAATCAGATATTGCTAGAAAGTTAATAGATCTTATAGAAAGATTGCAGGAAAATCGATCTCGTAAAGCATACCGACTGCAGCCAAACTTATTATAGTAAGCGCAAAGATAATCGATCCTCATAACAATCACTAGAATCACCAAATATCATCACAAGTTTACGATAACAGACTTTTTTTTGTACTATGATTACAAAAATAAGCATCTGTTGCCAATTCAATTTCAGGAGCATAGGCCAACATGTTATAGTCCACTATTGTTTGTTAAGGGTAGTCAGTCCCTTCGTATTTTCATAGGATATTTTTATTTTTATAATCCTATAATTCAAAATTATAAAAATATACTCTCCTAATTCATAATGATATTCTAATAATCCCTTGATTATGTGATGACGAAACTGTAACACTCACATTTTTCCAAAAAAAAAAAAAATGATATAACAATTTTATCAATTTATAAGATCAATGGAGCATAAAAAAATATTTTAACTTAAGAGTATAGAAAAGTAACTTCAATTATATGGAGCATAAAAATACAAATGTCCCTATTTTCATCATAACTTGTAAGAATAAATACGGACAGGTAGCAAGTAGAATGCAACTGCATGCTCCATACGGACATTCATGGCTCAACGGGACAATGAAGAACAGAGAATGAATAGCACATTTTGCAACAGTCACGAAGAACATAGAGAGAATGAGTATCCTATTTTGCAACAGTCACGAAGAACATATAGAGAATGAGTATCCTATTTTGCAACAGTCATGAAGAACAGAAAGAATGAGTAGCACAATTTGCAAGTCACAAAGAACAGAGAATGAGTAGCACATTTTGTAACAATCACGAAGAACAGATAGAGAATTGAGTAGCATATTTTGCAACAATCACAAATACCACAGGATCTCTTCAATAGTATGCGTCGGAGTCATTTGATAAATATGAACGGAGCAAAAACAAGAGGATTTTACAAATATACAATCACATTTGCATTTCTAAAACATGGTCGAAGATTCTATGCAATATATGTTTTTGACAACTCCATAAGGCTTACTGAAGTAAAAGTTCAGTTCATATAGATGTATATTTTTGAACAAGTCCCAAAAATCTGCTGGCGACTGATGTTGATGTTCAAACATAAAGGAATAACAAGGTGATATACAACAAAAAACTACAACAACGTACTAGAGCGAGCCTAGCGGGGCAGTAGTAAGAATCATCTCTCACAACGGCACTGGTGCAAATTAAAATTCTGTCGAAGACAGGATGAAAAATATCCTCAGTTAGAAGCAGACATTGATATGTATGCTGTTCCCCCGGAGCCTCAAAATAAAAAAAAAAAGAAAAAAGAAAAGAAAAAGAAAACTCTTACGAGTTAGCGGATGACGGGAGTGGCCTTGCATCCTAAGTTCATCTTTAGAGTGAGGCCTTTCAATGGTAGGAAAGACATACCAAGAATTTGGATTATACATACGCAATAAGGCAATTTATATCCCCCTTCTCTTTCTTACTTGTTACAGCTAAGTATTGCCAGACCGCAATTACGCGTAACTAAACAATGACAAACCTGATTGGCCAATTACCCATAAATTCACAATACAGGCAAACATTTCAATATAACAATACTTTATAGCATAGTAGATAATCATTTGATGGGTCAATTGGTGGCCTGTAATATTTCAATGTCCATGCCTGTCCATCATCCATCCATCCATCTACCCATGAGAATCACAAAAAGAAAGCTAAAATGTTCTAAAATGCCAGTAATAAATAAATCAAGCTTCAATTTCTGACAGATTACTTTGTAATTGCAAACAGTACATGTTTGCAGAAAATGGTATAGCGAGGAGCAGATCCACTTAGATGAGTTTGTTTAAAAAGATAACCAACTGTTGAAGCTACTGCAATAGCAGTAAAACAATGTGAAAACCTAGTATACTGTGGCTGAGGTAAAATGCGTTCCTGCCGTTACAATTCATGGAATAACATCTTCTAATAAATTAAAAAAATAATTTAAAAAAAAAAAAAAAACTTTTCCTTCTTTCTAAGGATGCAAACAATCCATAGGCAGTGGTGACGTTATATATCAATGTTGCTGATCGCAAATAAATAGCACAGCTTCGAGTGCAATTTGCCAAATAAGCGAAAAAAGCATAGAAAAAAGTTCGCAAATTAAGAATTTGACTCCCTTTGGTCGAATTAATCCAAAGCTCTGTAGAGTTTAAATCAAATATAAGCTCATAAAAGTTTGTTTTGAGCAACCATTTAGAGGGCTGAGCAGAGCTCGGATTGACCCGAACCCCAAACCTAGCACAAGCCGAAATGACATTTTTCAAGCTTGGTTCAATTTGGATTCAGATTGCAGATCAATTTTTTAAGAAATCAGGTTACCGAGTTCCAGTTCGAGATGCACATTTCAAATTTGGTAAAGTTCAAGTTGAACCGATGGTGTGTAGATATAAATAGTGAAGAATTCGTACTTCCGACCCCATTGTTGAAAGAGTCTAGGGTGTTGGGATTTCCCCTTGTTCTTTTATCTATGAGATCCCATGCATGTGTTTTCGGTCGTTTTCCTTTCATTTCCACTTACTCCTTTTGTTTGTAAGTTATGTGTTCTTACATCTCTATCTTTGATTGCTTTTGGCAGCGTGTTTTGAAAATCTGCTTTGTGTGCGTGTATGCTTCATTTCTTCCCCAAGTCGAGTGTCCTATTAAAACAGCCTCCTTCGAAGCTTGACTACGTACATAGTCCCTTCACCAGACCCCGTATATGCAGGACTTCTCGCTGGCTTATTGTTGTTTTAGATTCGAGTAGCTATGAGTTGAGTGTTTTTGGCCTTCTACCGTTTATTGAACCGGTGCGCCATCCACTTTATCCATCTCCATATCTCTTTTTCTTCAATCTAACTCGGCCAACCTATTCAACTGCCAGCGATGAGGCAGCTATCTCACCATTTTCACCTCAATCACACCAATCTCGTATGAGATCTCACCAATCCATCTCAATCACAACAATCTTACAATTCTTGCTAGAGAAGTAGAAAAGGTAATCTTATATAACATGACAAACTCAAGTATACCTAGTGACTTTGCACTTAACAATAATAAGTAACACCAACATAAACAAACTCTTAGAATATTTGGCATGTTCAAAGACAATAAGCAAATTTGGCAAACCAAATTTTCATCTTACCATTTGTCTTAATAATGCAATATCTTGCGGTAAGAGTTATCTAGGTATTATCTTAAAGTAGAAATAAGATATTCCTTTCCATCTTTTTTTCCTCCAACTATAGCCAAAGCCCAAGGTTTACATGAATCTTGCAAGAATGATCAATGTAGTTCTAAACCACTAACAAAACAAAGAAATTTCTCTTAAAATTCAAATTCATTCGTATAAGAGACTACCTCAATCTAGTACTACCATAAGAACAGAGTAGGTAAGGTACTAGCTACAACATAAGCCAGCATTCTAGAAAACAGCTAATTATTAACATATCTTCTCACAACAGAAAACCATTCATTTGGTCACAATTTCGACAACAAATTCTGGTAGAAAGTGCCAAGAGTATTTTTTTGAGAGAGAATTATCATATTATTATATAAGTTCCCATAGTGCTCTGATAAGTTCACCATCTCACTAGTAACACATATAAACTACACTGCTAACAGATTAAAGAAGTAAAAAGAACAAAAAGAAATCACCGACCAGCTTGGAAGATCTATCAGCTGATGTTAGGAAGCATATGGATGGAATCCATTATCGGATGCTGCAGCGCCACAGCATCCACAACTCCTGCAGTGATAGCCGGGACAGTTTGTGGCACCGTACCGAGCGGTGGAGCTCCCTTGGACTCCGCTAGACGCCACATGTACCACGCGCCAACCGATCTGTAAGGCCGCCACCTTTCGCACAAATTCTCCATTTGTGACGGCCTCGGGACTTCCTCAAGGCCATAAAGTATCTGAACCCCCTTCCGAAACCCTAGATCCCCCACGGGGAGGACATCCGGGCGGTGGAGTGAGAATATCATAAACATGTGGACCGACCACGCCCCTATCCCCTTCACCATCGTGAGCATCGTGAAAAGCGACTTATCGTCCATGGCAACAACAGCGGCGTCGGAGAGTATACCGGTTGTGTACTTCCTGGCGAGGTCGTGGAGATAGGAGGCTTTTCGGCCGGAGACGCCAATCTGTCGGAGCTGGAGAGGAGCGAGATTGAGGACGGTTTCTGGAACGACGTTGGATTCGCCGCCGCAGAGGGAGAGGAAGCGGGAGTAGATGGAGGCGGCGGCCTTGTAAGCGAGCTGCTGGTAGAGGATGGAGCGGGCAAGGGCATGGAACGGGGGGTGGAGGGACTGGAAGGTGGGGAGCTCGTGGGAGTCGATGACGCGGGCAAGGGAAGGGTCGGCGGCGCGGAGGTGGCGGAGGGCGACGGAGAGTTCACCGGCTGCGGACAGGGGGCGCGGGAGGATGCGGAGGGGGACGGGGGCGGCGGAGGACGAAGGAGAAGGGGAAGACCGAGAGGAGGTTTTGCGAGATTTGCGGGGGCGGAAGGGGATCTTGGAGGGAATAGAGGGAGACGTGGATGGAGCGGATTCGAGGAGTTGGGGCTTGGGTTCGACGGAGGAGGGGGAGGGGGGTTCTCCCATGGAGGAGTGGGAATCGAGGAGGAGACGGAGGTGGTGGTGGTGCGGCGGCCACAGGAGGTGGTGGTCGTCGTCTTGCTCGGTCATCTTTGTCTTGCTTGTTAAAAACTAAAAAGGTTTGCGAAAATGATTGGTGGGGCTCGGCGGCTGTGGGCTACAAATCTGTTCACTGTTTAATATCTCAAAGTTGAAAAAATATTTAAAAGTAGGTATTTACAATTGCTTTTTGAAAAAGTTACCCAGCTCGCCGTAACGATGTTATAAAATAAATTTCTTATTGATAATATATGGCAATTTTGGCGAATCGGGCCGCCTCTTAATTGGTTATTGGCGAACATCGCCCCTCTAATTAATTTTGGCCAAATCGCGCCCCTTTACGCTGAAAAATGACTAAAATACTCTTATTTTAATTTTTCGAGCATAACTTTTTGTATAGTACTCCAAATGAGGTGAAATCGGTCCCTTTTGAAACATATTTGAATTATCTTTCAAATGGGACCAATTTCACTGCATTTAGAGTTTTGTACGAGAAGTTATGTTAAAAATACCGAATCAGCATCAAGCTGCTACGGTATTTGACGGCGTTTCGGTATTTTTAGTATAACTTTTCGTAGATAGCTCCAAATGAGATGAAACTGATCCCATTTGAAATAGGACTCAAAGATCTTTCCAACAAGTATAAAATCAATACTAGGACATTCCGGCGAACGCCTGCGAACACCGGCGAACACCTGCAAACACCCGCGAACACTTGCGAACGCTTTTCTACATAACTTTTCGTAGAGAACTCCAAATGAGATGAATTTAGTCGTGTTTGAAAGATACTTAAGTTCAATTTCCAATGGAACTAGTATCTCAGCATGTGGAGATACGTACAAGAAGTTATGTCAAAAATACCGAATCTATGTTAAGCTGCTATGGTATTTGACAGCATCTCGGTATTGTTGGTATAACTTTTACTAGAGAGCTCCAAATGAGATGAAATCGGTCCCATTTAAAAGAAGACTCAAATATATTTCTAAAAAGTATAAAATGAACACTATGACATGTTGACGAACACCTGCGAACACCCGCGAACACTTGCGAACACGTTTTCGTATAACTTTTGGTATAGTACTCCAAATGAGCTGAAATCAGTTCTGTTGGAACGATATTTGAATTATCTTTAAAATGGGACTTGTTTCACTGAATTTAGAGTTTTGTACGAGAAGTTATATAAACAATACCGAACCAATGTCAAGCTGCTACGGTATTTGACAGCATTTCGGTATTTTTTTATAACTTTTAGTAGAGAGCTCCAAATGAGATGAAACTAGTCCCATTTGAAAGAGAACTCAAATAGAATTCCACCAAGTATAAAATTAACACTAGCACATATCAGCGAACACCTGCGAACACCTGTGAACACCTGCGAACACCGCGAACACCTGCGAACACTTGGGAACACTTTTCTACATAACTTTTTGTATAGAACTCCAAATGAGATGCAATTAGTCCTATTTGAAAGATATTTGAGTCCTCTTTCTAATGGTGCTATTTTCACTATATTTGAAAATACGTACGAAAAGTTATATAGAAAAGAGTTTGCAGGTGTTCGCGGTCTCGCGGGTGTTCGCAGGTGTTCACCAGCATGTCATAATATTCATTTTATACTTGTTAGAAAGCCGTTTGAGTCCTCTTTCAAATGGGACCGATTTTAGCTCATTTGGAGCTATCTACTACAAGTTATATAAAAAATACCGAGATGCTGTCAAATACCGTAGCAGCTTAAGATAGATTCGGTATTTTTTACATAACTTCTCGTACGTATCTCCAAATGCTGTGATACTAGTCCCATTAGAAAGATAACTTAAATATATTTCAAACAAGACTAATTTCATCTCATTTGGAGTTCTGTACAAAAGTTATGTAGAAAAGCGTTCGCAAGTGTTCGCGGGTGTTCGCTGGTGTTCGCGGGTGTTCGCAGGTGTTCGCGGGTGTTCGCAGGCGTTCGCCGGAATGTTCTAGTATTGCTTTTATACTTGTTGGAAAGTTCTTTGAGTCCTCTTTCAAATGGGACCATTTTAATCTCATTTGGAGCTATCTATGAAAAGTTATACTAAAAATACCGAAACGCCGTCAAATACTGTAGCAATTTGATACTGATTCGGTATTTTTAACATAACTTCTCGTACAGAGCTCTAAATGCAGTAAAATCGGTCCCATTTGAAAGATAATTCAAATATCTTTCAAATGGGACCGATTTCAGCTCATTTGGAGTACTATACAAAAAGTTATGCTCGAAAAATTAAGATAAGGGTATTTTGGTCATTTTCCAACGTAAAGGGGCACGATTTGGCCAAAATTAATTAGGGGGGCGCTATTCGCCAATAACCAATTAAGGGGGGCCCGATTCGCCAAAAATGACATAATATATTATTTTTTATATTTAAAAATATTTGAATATAGATATTAAAATAAAACTAAAAAAACAATTGTATTTAAATTTTTTTTTAAAAAATATATCTAAATAAATTTTTTTTTTTGTTCAAAAAGGGAGGGATATAATTCCTTAATTCTTTATTAATCTTGGAATGCCAATGCCTTTTACATCAGATTGTAAAATGTCATACAATCCCATAGGTGGTGTATCGTACATATGTAAACCTAGGGACAAATCGAAAGCCCTCACAGTTAGCCAATCAGCCGAAAGGTTTGCCTCCCTGTAGATATGTCGAATCTGAATATCCCACGCTCTTCGTAACAGTCTAATACATTCTGTAGTAATATTTCTAATTTGTCCCTCTAGCAGGTTCCCTGATTTGAGATATTGAGTAAGTAACAGAGAATCCGTTTCAAGAATCACCCGACGGTGTCCCATCTCCCAAGCCAGTTGCATAGCTTTGAAACATCCCCACGCTTCCGCCTCCTCTACCGAGCAATTACCCAACTTAAGACTAAAGCCTCTCTTCCATTGTCCCTGTGAATCCCGAATAACTCCCCCAGCTGCTGCTTCTCCAGTGCTTCTTCGATATGCCCCATCGCAATTAACTTTCACCCATCTTACCGCCGGTCTTTCCCAGGATACCTAGACAAATTTAGCTTGCCGAGTGGGCTCGTTACAAGTTTTATTAAAGTATCCATCCACCACCCTTGCTTCTGATAAAACCTCCTGCACCTTGTTAGACACAGAGCACTCCGTACCTTCGAATACGTATTTATTTCTATACCACCATAGCTTCAGCACAGCTACTCCAAAAATGATGCTCCAATCCACCTCTACATTCCTACCCGCCTCGACTCGTAGGTTCCAATCGATCCAGTCTCTCAGCTCGAGTGATTGAAATCTGTTCCAATAGTTTGCATGAATAAGAGCCACAAAATATATATATATATATATATATATATATATTATATATATATATATATATATATATAATTATTTTTTAAAAAAAATTGAATATAAATATTATAAATTACATAGAAAATCTATTTATTTTACATTTTGTTTTTCTAAAAAAAAATACGTATATAATAATGAAAATGTTATTGAGACAAATTTTGGTACATAGGTTGAATTGTTATAAAAATTTTGAATCAAATGATTGATGTGTAAATAGTTTCAAAATTAGGAACAGCTTTGTAATTTTCTCATTACTTTTAGAATTCAGTAACTAATATGATATCTTTCCTTTTATTTCGGACACTTATATATCTATTATTGCATGCGATTGTGTTATACAAATTTGTCTTTTTCTAATTCCATTTTTTTCAAAAAAAAAAAAATATTGATTAAAAAATAATTTTATAAATTATGAAGATATGAATTGATTTGCAAATATTTGAAAGCAGGGTTGAGTTGCAAATACTTTTTAAATTCAGAGGTGGATATTGCACTTTTCTTTTATTCGGCTTATTTACATATGAGCTATTGCATAGAGACTGCATGTAATGACCCTCATAGGCTCATAGCCGATTTACCCAAGAATTATTTTGATATTTTTTTCTTAGGCCTACCGTAGGGCTTGAGATACGTCTACAGGCCGCACTTCAATGTGCTTTCTCAGGCCCATAATTGAGCCATCTCTGTTCTGCAGTTGTGGACGTGTTTCGATTCTATGGAATCGACTGCACCGTTTCACTAAAACACGTATTTATATTTTTTTTTTGTTAAAATTTTTAATATAAAAGTTGTAGATCTTGATGAAATATAAAATTTTTATATTGAATTTTTTTTTAGAAAATATTTCTAAATAATTATTTTGAGATTCCGAAGTTTAACGGGTTCAAAATAAACTTGCAGAACCTGTTAAGCTTTCTAGCCACAAAATATTTATTTAGCAATAATTTAAAAAAAAAATTAACATAAAATTTTATATTTTATCAAAATTTATAATTTTTATTTAATTAATTTTTACAAAAAAATATATATTTTGACCCATATATATATACAGAATGGGTACTCTTTGTGGACGGGGGTTGCTGTAGGTCCCGTACACCGTCCCGAATATGTAGAGGTCCGACGTCACAACAGGTATTATTAATATAGATGTCATGACTTTTGCGTGACACCGTCCGGTGGTACCACAATCATTTTTATTTGTGGGCTCTGCATGAAGTCCAAGTTGATGAAGCAAACTTCGTTAACCACAACAAATACACCAAATTTGTAATCCATTTAACCAAAATTTAAAAAAAAAAAAATTTGAAGTAATTTTTTGAAACTTTTCAAGTTATATATTCATGAGATTACAATTTTTATATTAAACATTTTAATAAAACATATTTACAATTAGATTGTTTACTGCTCCACAATTTAACGAATTTTTTACTACTTCCAAAATTCACTTTAAATCCGTTAAATTTCGGAGTTCTAAAATATCTCATTAAAAATAAGTTTTGAAAACAAATATGTTCAGTATGAAAATTATAAATCTTATCAAAATTTATAAATTTTATATTATAAGTTTTTTAAAAATATCTTCTAAAATAATTTTTAATTTTTTAACTAAAAAAATATTAAATTTTGATAAATTTATTGGTGGTACGGTAAGATGCATTAGAATTTGTCTTAAAAAAAGAGGTTGCTAACTTGTGAGTACATTTCCTTGCAAAAAAAAAAAGATAAAATAAATAAAAGTACATTAGTATTTAGTTTTGAAAAAATGCTAGGATCCTCCTAAAATTTTGCCTATTAATATTTTGTGAGATTCTTAGATGTAATTATTATACCACATCACTTTGTATAACAGTCTAAAATTTTAAAAAATTTCTCAACATTAAAATTGTAAATTTTGACTAGATATTCACTAAAAGTGAGTCAGTTGTAGACAAGGAGAAGGCTATTCTACAAATTTTGGAAGCCATTTGACAATCATATTGAAGGATATTCACTACAAGTGAGTAGTTGGTTTCACAAACTTGTAGACAAGGCGAAAGATCACGACTCGAAAGTCACAACTTTCTAGTTATTTTTATCGCATGTATCGCGGATGCACCATCCGGTTTTATATATATATATATATATATATATATATATATATATATATATGCGCGAAAGACACATCTCAGTGCTAATAGGATTTGAACCTAGGAAGCACAAACATACACATGGGTATTATGACATGACACAACACGGACACTAGCACGGTAATTTTTGAAAAAGTAAAATATATTTATGTTTCAGATATGGAAATAAAAATATAAATCATTTAAAAATAACTTATATATAATATTTGAATATTTAAAGATACAATAATATTCAATAATACAGTTCACACATAATATAATATTTTATATTCTTAAGATAAATTAAATAGCAACCGTCTAACTATATAAAAAAAAAATTAACGGACATTTTTATTGAAGCCAAAAACGGGGGAACAAATTGAAAAAAAAGAGATAATTTTACTGTTGAGAAAACTGTTGAAGATTGTATGAGGCAACATTCCCGAATATATATATATATATATATATATATATATATATATATATATATATATATATATATATATATATATATATATATATATATATTGTAATGAGCTGGAAATTGTTCATGTTCTATAAAGAGCTCAAATTTTGAAACGCAAGAACAAATGATTGAAATTGATGTAATAAATTCATATTGAAAAGAAATTTGCTTTGACCTGCAAATTTTTGTAGGGAAAATTCTGTTGTAAATTTTTGGGCATCACCTGTCTGTTATGCTGCAGAATTTTCCTTTAAATATCAAAGATCTGGTTGGAAGTAGGGCATAATACGACCTGAGCTCGAGCGGAGTACTATCTAACTCAAGCTCGGCTCGATTGATATTGCTCGCTTGAGCTCGATCTCGACGAGCCTTAACGGCCGAGCTCAACTCGGCTCGCTTTAGAGAAAGTCGTGCTCGAGCTCGGCTCGATTGCTTCAGTTCGAGCTGAGCTCGAGCTCGAGTACCTCGACAAGCATATCCAAATTGCTAGAATTCGCCGGCACCATCATGCGGTAGATTCACCTTATTGGCATGCAACAGTGACTGATTCTACCAGATTGAGCTCAACCAGCAGTGACTTCTGGATTTACGACACTAGGGTTAGCCGACGATTGAGAAAAATTGGGGGATTTTTAAGGAAGGGAAAAGGGAGAGGAATTGTGGACCGAGGACTACGTCTCTAAATCAACAAACTGTGGATGCGGCGGAACGAGCTCGTCTCCATTTGCAATTATTTGAATATCTGCAATTGAACGAGCTCGTCTCCATTTGCAACCACTGTGGATGCGACGGAACCTGGAGGAAAAAAAGGGGAAAAGAAAATTTCAAACCTAGTTTGAAAACAATGGGCACGTGACAATATTTTTAATTTCTATCATAATAGGTCTGAATTGTAAACAGTTACACATTTTGTTAAGGTCAACCAACTTATAACAGTTTGAGCTTGATTAAAAGATTTATTATCAACCGTGCTCATATAGACTAACGAGTCTAACGAGCTGAGTATTACAGTGCTCAAGCTCGGTCGTTTAGTTAACCAGGTCTGAATTTGAGCTCGATCTCGAGTCGAGATTAAAGTAGTTAGCTGGGCTCGTTTTCAGACCTAGTTGGAAGTGTAGCCACCTTGGCTAACTGGTTCGTCTCGTCGATTGTTACAATGACTGCAACTCTGCTTCTGGATTAAAGCAATGGAGGTATCTCTCTCTCTCTCTCTCTCTCTCTCTCTCTCAATACACACACAAACACACACTAGTAAATGACTCTATATAGTTTTTTTTGAGGACATGGGTGCAGTCCCGGAGCTAAAGCACCGTCCGCACCTGTTTCTAACATAGCTCAACCTTAAAAGGTACTCCAGAAACCCACGCGGGGTATCCGTCGTATATGAGGGAGCGCACGTGTACGTTACCGCTAGCGTAGTATTCGAAAATGCGCATAATCTAACAGTATAGAGTTTTGAAGTTGGGTGGGTAGGGTTCTGTTCTGTTGCGATACTCGGTCACCCCTACTCTCGAATTTGTTGGAAACGAAATATTTGCACATGAGTTAGCAAACAGTTGATTAATTATTGCTCTTACTCAAGTGCCCGAGATAAAGAAATGAAATTTAGAGGTAAAATAAAATGGTCCTTCAGATAAGAATTTTATTTTCAAAGGCCAGTGAAAATACTTTTGGTGATCTTATTCTCATGTCAAAACCATGAATGCGATTGCCACGCAGCATTCATAGTTTTGACATTCTTAATTGTAATTATAATTATAATAGAATTATAATTATAATTAAGCGAATTAAAAAATTAAAAAATTTGAAAATGATAATATTATGATATTATTAAAAGTAAATAATATTTTAGTAAATAATATTATTAATATATATTAATACTAATATCAGTGGGTATAACACCACTGATCGTTGTACATGTAAGTTTATAATTTATTATGTTAAATAATTAAGTAAGATAGTATCGGAATGAACACATTTATAGTATATAAATTATTAAGTAAGAGAGTATTGGAATGAACACATTTATATACTATAAATGTATTTTTTCATGCTGTGATCATTGGAATAACAAATTCATATCAATTCCAGATGTCCATTGTAAGCAAATATGAATTGATGCTATAGGAATTAGAGTTTGCGATCAAGGTTCTGTATCATGCTGGTATTAAAAATTATTATTATTATTATTATTATTATTATTATTTAAGTAAAGTCACTACTGTACAGCTAGTAGAACATGGTAGTTCGTCTTGATCACCGCAGTCGGAGCGAGGGTAGGATACCCCTACCATGATATAAATAAAAAAAATAAAAGTTCAAAATATAGAAGGATATATCCCGACCTTCAAAATCTGACGATACAAAAGTGTTAAAAAAAATACAAAAAAGTATGAACAGACCAAATCCAAGTAACCAGGGCACTTGAAATTGCAAGAATATTGTAAAGTTGATGTTTGAAATTGATTATTCTATATTTTCAATTGTAAATTTACATAAGTCAGGGTAACTTTAGTTTACCTTTTCATTTTTTTTTTAGGTCTCGACTGTCGAATTCGATTTCTATCATATAGCTTGATAAGCTACTGAACGGTAAACGATCTCGTTTTCATATTGAGTAACAATTTTTTTTTGGGTATACACTTAATAGTTCATGAAGTAACATGGGTTTATAGTAGGAGGCAGTAAAGCCACAATGAGTGCTTTGCCTAGGGCAGTCTACCACTTCCTATAAAGCGCTCTAGTTATCCCCTTTAACCACCTTTTTACGGACTTAAATCCTCTGCCCAACTCTCTATCCGTCATCTGTTCTAAACTCTCAAAACACATATTTATAATTATTTTTTGAAATTTTTTTTTAATATAAAAGTTATAGACCTCATCAAGATTTATAACTTTCATTAATTTTTTTTTTTTTAAAAATACTTCAAAATATATATTTATAAGCCTCAAAGTGTTAACGGATTTCAAAACAGTTTTAATATCCGTTAAGGTGTTAATATTTTGGAACCTAAAAAATATATATAAGAAATATTTTTTGAAGAAATTTTTAATATGAAAGTTATAAAGCTTGGTGAGATCTACAATTTTAATGTGAATTTTTTTTAAAAAAAATATTTGTAAATATATGTTTTGAGGGTTTGAAATAGAAGACGGGATAGAGAATGTGGACAGAGGATTTAAGTCCCCTTTTTACTTGGGATAAGTACGATTTTTGACATTAAGGCTAGGTATAAATGATGAATGTTTGAGATTTTGAAAGGGCGCTAATAAGTTGATGAAACTTGGTCTCTAGTCGTTGTTAAACCGGACCCTTTTTTTTTTTGATAATAATAAAAACTGGACTGTTTTAAATAGTTGTGTATGTTGAAATTACGTGAACTGATTATTCAACCCAAAAACGGTAATCTAACTTGCTTAATATTTTATATTAATGACAAAAATATAGTATAATCTCCCTATGCTTTCGTAAATGAGCCGCTAGAATGCTAATAGTTTAAAAGTGTCTGTAATATCTCTAACCTTGAAAAAAAAAGATTAAAAATATAAAGAAAAGAGACAAATTTTGCCCTCAATGGGATAAATAATTTTAAAAATTAATATTTGTGCCACGTCAGTTCGGTTTGTACCAGCCATTTAAATGGAGCAGATGAAAATTCTGACCATAAGATTTTCACGAATATTTTTTTTGAGATTATTACATGCACATTTAAAATGTCGCTTTTGTACCACTTTATTTTGTACCAAGTGTATGGAAATAAACCTTTTTTTTTTAATTATCATGATAAAATTCGTAATACGAGCGCATATTTTTATAGGGATCTCAAACTCGCTAAAAATTTCCTCGTCTAGCTCCGACTAACAATCTAACTATAGATCTTTCATGAACGCAGATTTCTTCACCGAATACAAAATATTTTCCTACAAAAAATTATGTGGAAAGTTTTATTCTATGTAGATTTTAATCGGATGGTAACGCTTTCTGATATGTCATCTATCTGGTCGAGCTAATTGTGCTATGCAGATGATGATGTATACTATTTGAAAGTTGACAGCTAATTCAATGATATTTTTATGGATGTTTAGGAAAATGAATGTCACCCACAAAACCATCAAAAAATCGAGAAAAATAAAATTGCGAGTATTTTTTAAAAAGCTTTGTACGAAACAGATGAGATATAAAACTTTAATTTTAAAATTATTTTTTAAAAAATATTTTTAAACAGATATTATATATTAACGGATTTTAAAAATAGTTTTAATGTTCGTTTCAAATATGTTAAAATTTGAAATCACAAAATACCTATCTAAAAGTATTTTTTTCTAAATTAATTTAATATAAAATTATAAATCTCAATCAAATATATAATTTTTATATTAAAAATATTTCTAAAATTCTATGTAATTATCTAAATCATAATAAATTATAGTTTCGTAATTTTTGGTGCCTCAGTGGCTCCGGCATCACTCTCAAGTATATAGTCTAATGTTGATGCATACCTATTTACCCTGGGTAAATTACCTATTTGGTACCCCGACTTGTACCTATATTAACTTTTCGTACCCAATTTTGCAAACGCACCTCAGCGCATACCTCCAGCGAGAATCCGTTACGGCGCCGTTAACATGGATGACGTGGCAAAATGGGTTTTTTACCCGTTAACATTTAGGCTCCAAAAATACCAATTTAGAAGCGTATTTAGGAGAAATTTTGAATATAAAAGTTGTAAATTTTGATGAAATCTATAAATTTTATGTTTAAATTTTTTTCAAAAAATACTTCTAAATGTGTGTTTTGAGGCTCCAAATTTTATCGTAGAGGCCCTCGTCATCTCCGGCTCCTGTATCGCCTTGACTGATTCGATCTGCAGCACGTCGCTCAAACGTACTGGATTCAAGTCTTTGTCCGATCTTCTTCTTCCCAGCTCCGTTAAGGGGCTGAAGGAGCTGATGTCCATTGGCACATACAAGTTATGGTTCCCAGACTTCTTACACCGGCACTACCTTAAGGTACGTTAATGCTACTTTACTCTCTAAATAAATAAATAAATAAATATCTCTAAATACTGACACTCCTAATTCATCAAATAATGAATTTTAAAGCTGATCACATAACATTCTTTGAACACTTTGTGTAGCGTATAAATAGTATCTTCTTGCTACCCACAATCCATAAAAGTTCTCCTTTTTTTTTTAATATCTTGAAAAATTAAATATGTATGTAACTGGTTATTTTTGTGTGATTGTCGTAATATATAAGGCTCATGGGTGGTATTAACTAGTTTCTCACCAACTGAAGAGTTTTAATATTTCGTTCTGAACAAATCCGATGATACATATTATGCACCACGATTAAATTCGCCACGTCCTTATCGATAATAGTCAACTATTTGCGTACACACACGATTAGCATTTTTTTTTTAATTATCATGGAAAAAAGGCTTTTCATATTAGGTCAATTTTCTGTGATCGTAATAACAGATAAAATCATCGGAAGTTAGGGTTTTTGAAATGAATTGTCTTTTAACATTTGTTGTGATGCAGATAATGTTCAATAAAAGGAAGGAGATGGAGGAGTTACTGGAAGGCATGGTTGTAAACGACCATGATGCAGTCGTCCCTGTATTAACTCAGGTTATAATATTATTTACTCAAGTTTCTCTAATTAATCCAATATTATTAACTCAAGTTTTTGGGCGGAGCTCAAAACCCTCGCCACCAAGATTCGACTTTTAGTACCGCTAATGCTCTAGTTCTAGTTGATAGTAATGCACACGTGTGACGAATGATCCTACTCATGGACGGTCATGAATTAGTCTCTTCCAAATAGAATTTGTATACCATGAGGAGTTCTGATCCCATACGTTCGTGCGTATGGGATTCATGGAAAAAAAAAAAAATTGTGATTATTTTTTGGAAAAAAAATTAACATAATTGTTGTAAATTTTAAAAAGATTTACAAATTTCACGTTAGAAGTTTTTCTAAAAAAATACTTCTAAATAGATATTTTTGGACATCAAATTTTAACCGGTTTGAAGCGGGTTTTAAAACTCGTTTCAAACCCGTTAAACTTTGGAGCTCCAGATATCTATTTAGAAATATTTTTTACAAAAAATTTCAATATAAAAGTTGTAGATATCATCAAAATTTATAACTTTCAATCTAATTTTTTTTTAAATAACAATCACAATTTTTTTTTTCTTTTTTCCATAGGCACGAATGTATGGGATCAAAATTCATACCATGAGTGCCCTATCTCAAAAAATTGCCAATACAACGGTCTAAAATTTGGGTTTTCCACGTCAGATCTTAGTATTAGATCAGATACGGACCCTGTATTTAGCACTTAAACATGGCACCATCTTAGAATAAAGTGAGATAAAAAAAAAGTGACTTTCAGAGGGCCATGCAGGGTCATGCAGGGTATCGTTTTAAGGGGCGCGGCTCCCCTACTTTGGAGCAAGCAGGAAGTAGGAATTGCGCCCCATTCCGCCGTCCATCACAAACAGCACGGATCTCAAAAAATCATATAAAATTTCGTCCGCTTATTTGATATATTTTTAAGTATTCTTAGTAAAAATTTTTAATTATAAAGTTATAAATTTTGATATAATTTACAACTTTATAGTTGAAAGTTTTTCATTGTACCAAAAAAATAATAAAAATTTGATTATCTTTTTGACACATTGGTTAAAATTTTACGAAAAACTTTCAACTACAAAGTTGTAGATTTTGATATGGTGTATAACTTTATAGTTGAACTTTTTTCGCAAAAATATTAAATAATATATAAAAAAGATTATCTAAAACTTTGATCATCTCTTTGGCATTCGTTTTGTATTTTTTGAAAAATCAACTAAAAATTATAGATTACATCAAAATTTACAATTTTGTAATTGAATGTTTTTTCAATTTTTTTTTAAAATTATGTCAAATAAATAAAGGAAAGTTTTATACGATTTTTCGATATCCGTGCTGATTATGATGGAGGGCAGAGATGGGGCGCAGTTCCTACTTCCTACTTTGCTCCAAAGTAGAGGAGCCGCGTCCGTTTTTAAGATTAGGTTGATAGTCTGATACATTAAAAGCCATATGCTGTCGCCAGAATGTATACAAATTATGGTTACATTAGGGTTTCTAGTGATTTATAAATAGTAGTACTCTTTTTCCAAATGAGGGGTATTATATTCAAGGACTAAATAAAATCCCTAATTATTTTTTTTTAATCATAATTTAAAAATTTTGTTCATAACCGATCCACTTTGATACCATATTATAACATATAAACTTATATGTGATATTAGCTCATATTAAATCAATCGTAAAGTTCCAATCTTTCTATATAGCATGTTTGAAGGCTGTGTCAACATCTATACAATATCAGGGGAACAAATTTTTTATATTTTTAATGGTTGTACTTGCTGGATTCGAGCATGATAGCGGAAGTTTATTTGACTTTAATAAATTTGTTGATATTGTTGAGATTTATAGAACTTTTGTTTATGCAGAAGATACTTTTGCTGTGGGGTGAGCATGATAACATGTTCACTATGAAACATGCCACCGAAATGAAAGAGTAAGTCAAATCCAATGCTCTCTTTTTTTTTTTTTTTTTTAAAAAAAAAAAAATCATATTTACATATTCTTTTTTTTTTTTTATAATGCCCGGGGTGACCTGGCTCATGTTATGATCCCAGTTCGGTAAACTACGAGCCAAATCAAGCTGAGTGATCGGGCAATGCGTGCTGGCACGACCCGCATTATGAGAAGTGAACTCATACAATTCTCCTTTATTAATGTCTATTAAATTGAAGAATTAGTTGCTATTGCAATACAAGATAAAAAAGTTTTCTAAATTTTTCAAAATTTTTTTTGAAAAATGTAACAAGCATGCGCATATACTCAATGATGTTAATGTATGACAGGAGTTTTTCTTTCTGATCACAGTTCAATGATCGTGGTTAGAAAACTATGACCAACGAAATAATATAATATTTATCGTAGTTAAGGTTTCGGCTCGTTATTTAAAATGAAAATGAATTAGTTTATCTTTGGGATAACTAAAAATCAACGTCTAGATTTTTTTAGTTGCTGCTTAAATTTATAAAAAAAAAAATTTTCTCATGATTTTCGTGTCCGAGCTATTTTGACCATTATATAAGTATTTTATGGAAAGATTTTTAACATAAATGTTGTAAATTTTTATGAGTTCTATAACTCATATTTAAATTTTTTTCAAAAAATATTTTCAAATAGATATTTTGAGGCTTCAAAATCTAAGGGTTTTAAAATTAATCTATTAACATGTTGAATTTAGAGTCTTCAAATATCTATTTAGAAGTATTTTTTGAAAAAAAAAATTAATATGAAAGTCGTAAATCTATAACTTTTATTTTAAATATTTTTTCTAAAAGATATTTCTAAATATATATTTTTGATATCAAAATTAACAGATAAAATAAAAAATTTATTCGTAAATTTTAAACAGTAGAGGGACTAATTTGTAAGTCCCCTATTTATTGCAGGCAGCTAGGAGATAAGGTTATGATACAAGGAATAAGTGAAGCCGGTCACTTGGTGCACATTGAGAGACCTTTTGCATACCTTCGCAGGCTCAAGGAATTTCTGGCCCTTGTTTATGAAGATGGTCCCAAGGAGTAAACTAGTTATACAATTGAATTTATTTTACTTTTTTTTTTTTCATTTATTGAACTTTGTTTTGGTAATGTGCTCGCCTTAGCTAGTTCTTTGTGATGTACTAGTTTATATTCTAATTATCGGATTTTTTTTTTTTTTTTTTTTTTTTTTTTTTTTGAGAATATTTGCATATCAATTCATGTAGGGCTGATTCGTACAAATCAGTCCATATATTTTAAACTTATAAATCAGCCACTCTATGGTGTACTCTTTTATTATGTGATGATTGAATTTTTTCTTTTTCTTTAAAAAAATGTGTTTCTACATATCAGTAGATGGATTTTTATAAATCATATACTTTAAAGTTACAAACTAGCTTCCAAAGAAGCACGGACACGGACACGGGGGCAGGGACACGACACGGCATGACACAGGGACACGGCAATTTTCAAAAAAGTAGGACACGGGTACGGCTGAGACACGGTAATAAAAAAATATAAATAAGTAACTTATACGAAATATTTAAATATCTATAAATATAATAACAATATAATATTCAATAGCAAATTCATATAAAATATTTTATTTTATTTTTTTGAGATAATTTAAATACCAAAATTTTAATTATATCAACTAAAATAAATAATAATAATATTTGAGTATGTAAATATATTATATTACTTATAATTAGTTATACATAATATTGTATTTTTAAAATATATATATATATATATATATATATATATATATATATATATATATATATATATATATATATATATATATATATATATATATATTTAAAAATTAAAATTTAAAAAAAATTAAAAAATTAAAATAAAAAACGGATTCGCGTGTCGGACACTTCTGCCCGCGTGTCCCAGCCGTGTCCGATCTTATTTTTTTATTTTTTTTTCTGGACACTTCATATGGCGTGTAGGACACGTGTCCGAGGCGTGTCCGTGTCCGACACTGCACCGACACTGCACCGGGGCGATTTTCGGGTGTCCGTGCTTCCTAGCTAGCTTCTCCCTGGTGTGCTTTTTTCGTATTGTGATGATTATTATTTTTTTTATTTTTTATTTGTTTGTGAGAGTCTCTATATATCAACCCCATACGGAATTGATTTCTATAAATCAGTGGTGTACTCTTTCATATTATCATTAGTTTTATATTTTGCAGTTTCTGCATATCAACCTCGTTACTTCCAAATCGCCAGCTAATTTGTAGGGGATAAAAAGAACATGAACTCATACAATTCTCCTTTTTTTTACTTATTCCAATAGCAATATGAGTGCCAGACTGCTAGAGACTTATTTTAGGGTGTCTTTGGATGCAGCTTTATTACGGCATTATGTAGTGTGTAGCTAGTAGAAGAAGCTAATTAAAATTATTATTTGCGGTTAATAATATAGCTAATTAGTTAAGCTTGTAGCTTTATTGGCGAATTAGATAGACAAGTTTTATTTGTTTTATTTTATAGTTTGTCGAACTAATTAGAAGTTTGTTACGGCTAATTTACCATCATATCCTTCAAATTTGTATAAAATATTACAAGATGTCTTTTTTTTTTTTTTAATAAAAAGGCATTACCTATATATAAGAACTAATCACATACCATATGAGTCCTACCCCAAATGCACACAATAACGGCACATATCAAGTGCAAATACCATATAAGTCCCTAAATTTATCTAATCATACAAATCAATCCGTAAATTCTTTAATTTACTATTTAAACTTTTTTTTAAAAAAATTCGATATACGTGCTTAAGGCATTTTGACTATTTTATAAATATTTTATGAAAATTTTTTTACATAAAAGTTATAAATTTTGATGAAATCTATAGCTTATATATTTACTATTTTTTTTAAAAAAATCTTTTAGTAGGTTTTAAAATTAATTCATTAATATGCTAACGTTAGAGCCTCAAAATAGATTTTTAGTAATATTTTTTGAAAAAAAAATTTAACATGAAAGTTATAGATCGCATCAAAATTTATAAATTTTATGTATACATTTTTTTTTAAATAGTACTTTTAAATAACTTATTTAGGATGTTAAAATTAAAGATAAAAATGAGTAATTTATTCGTCAACTTTTGAATCTCCCGGCTGATATGGAAGTCTCCCACATATTAATCCTCCATATTGGATAGCAATTACTAATTAAGCCAACATATATTGGATAGCAAATACTAATTGAGCCAAAAAAAAGGGAATTACATATCAGTCCCCTATTTCAACAGTCACATGATTATGCCCTCCGAAATACAAAAACACGCCACTTGTGGTGCACGAGCGCCGCCACATCACCATGGAAATGTATTTCATGGAACTAATTCACAAACTATATTATATAGGGGTTGATCTATAATTTCCACCCAAAAAGATAAAATTAACAGAGAAAAACAATAGTGAGCCAAAAGCACCGGTAGACCCGGGCATGGGCGCGGCCGGGGGTAACTCATTACCGACATCAGTGACATCGTGAGGCACTTGTGTCACCTCTGTCCATGCCAGCTTGCATAAAGTCCTGCCCAAAAATATAAGAGATGCCATTTTTTAACATTATACCATCTATTTTTCGATAGTCATGCTTTTAGATAACTGAATAAATATATACTTAGAACAAGTTTTTTTTTTTTTTTTTGGATTATGAAATATAATTTGTAGGTCCTCGTTCCCTTGGATTATGAAATAGATGATATTACCTTTTAATAAGCAAAATCCCTTTATTTTTTTTGAAAGTATCGTAAAAAAATTATACTTATAATTGGTCCACTTTTATTGATCTATCATAACAGATAAATTTTTGGATATCACCGATCAATATTCTACCAACTGATAAGTTCTAGTTTTTAGATCTGAATATGATATAAAATTTGTGTTACTGTCCATATAACATAAAGGAATAAATTATCCATATTCTTACGAGTACGGTTGCAGAATTCAAATATGAGATATTCATTTTATGAGACATATGCCATATCGTTTGTCGTATACGTCCTAGACATTTTAAATGAATTCCATTATAAATGTGAGGTCCGTGTTTTGGTTTGCTATGTTTTGAGGTGTTGCATGCATGTCTAGGATGCCTAGTTAATGTGTGTTTTGTTGCGTGTCGTAGGGTGATTCGACGCGAGCGGCTTAAGTGTTGTATTTGCTTTATTTTTGGGTTGGCCGAGACTTTCGGTCGACCGATCCCATTTTTCGGTCGACCGAAACCTGCGCGACGCCCGTGCATAAATACAGCACTTACGCGATTTCGGGTAGGTTATTTCATTTACTGCCTTGGCCGAGCTCCCCCTTGTTCCCAGCTGACCTAGGTAAGTAAATGCCCTCATAATTGTTGATTCCTACCCCTCCTTAGCCATTAATCCTTAGAAACCTAATCTCCCGGTTGTTCTCTTCGCGTAGACTTGAGTTGTTGGGCGCGATCGTGACTCCCCGGGGTTTGGACGTGGGTTTCTTGCTTAGCTTGTGAGGTGAGTGGGTTCTCACCGATGTGTATGCAATTGTGCTTGACCGTATGCTATGCTTATGTGCATGTATTGATGTGTACGGTGTATGTCTAATTTTGTGGGTAATAAACCCTAATGATGTTGTGATGTGGTAGAGATCATGCTATATATGCTATGATGCTCTTGTATTGCTATTTATGCAATTTGGTTGCTATTATGCAAATTTGAAATGAGAACATGATATTTATATATATATCTATGTTGTAGTTCGCATATGTATGAACTATGTTGTGATGCTTAATGAACATGCTAATTATGTTTAGATGTTATTGAGCATGCTCGGATGTAGAGGACACCTCTAGGGACATCCGTTTTGTATGTGACTTAATAGAACACTTGGGTGCTATACGGTCGTATCTCTGCCAGCCACTCGAGTAGATCCGTCCAAAGGGACTAACCCCTGAGGGCGAGGGCTCGGGGTGGAGAGGGCGGAGAGATCAGACTAATGCACATGGTTGTAAAGCATAAGACATTTGGCCTAGTATTCGTAAGTCTTGCTTCCGCCTTATCCGTGGAGGCCGTGGGCCTGGATAGAGGTGTCGTGAGGAGCGTGGGAGACCAGAATACTTAGGTGATGTGGTGCCTCTAAAGAGGTCAGTGAGCGCGGTTCCGATCACCAGTTGGCCGAGGTGGTGGCTGCGAGTGCGAGGCTAGGTAGCATACGGCATAAACCTTAGTATCCCCCAATAAGCGCTGTGGGGTCGCCTTCACTGTCGTGTGGTGTTGGTGTCGTCCGGAATCGATACGGCGACGTGGACCAAGACCTTGGTATTGTGCGGACGTGTCCGGACTGGGTAGCTCCCGAGGTTCCGATGGACTGGGTGTAGGTGTCCTAGGACTAGGGGCTTGCGCTACTCATAGGGCCAGCCTTGCCAAAACTGTTACATAACATAATACTGACAATCCGTTGGGATTAGAATGTCACGCTAACATAACCAAAGAATGCATAAGACATTGGTTGGGTGACATTATGCGATTCGAGATAGCATGCTTCTTATGTTCATACACATGTTTGTATGGTTATTGTCATTGATGTATTTACATAGTGACTTATGATTGTGATTGGTTAAAGCTATATTGCTTTACTTGTTGATTGTGTGCTTGTGTGCGGTGTCGCGTTGGTTGCACCAGGGGAGGTCGCCAACGTGCCGCTCACTGAGTTCTATTTAGGACTCACCCCTCCTGTTGCCCTCTTTTCAGATCCGAGCGATAAGGGCAAGGGACCGGCGTAGGTCGTCATCGAGTAGAGCAAAAGGGATAGAAGGTATCTTTTGGGATGGGAGCTAGACTTGTTAGATACACATTTTGTACTAAGTCTTGTAGCTCATTTTGTATTCACATAGTATTATAGTTGTAAAACCGAAGCATTGACCTACACGTTTTGTATTTTGGATTTGTGGAGCTATTAGAGTATAAACTCTAGAAATGTGAAGTTTAGACTCTAATAGCTATAGTTATGAAAATGGTTTGAAACGCTTGTATTTGAAAACAAGTTTTATATAGCTTTTGTTATTTGTATACAAAAGTGCGATTTGTGGAAAATGTGGTTTGAGCTCTTAAATGAGTTGGAATGGTTTGAGCATGTGTATATACTTCTATATAAGTTGTGCATGCTATTGGATTGGATTGGTTGAGCTTATTTTAAAATTTGAGGTGTTAAGCTCTAGTTTTACCGTATTTTGGTAAAAATGTGTTTTTGAGGATAACTCCGTGCTCCGAAGGTATTTCGGATGCTTGGAAGTACTCGCACGTGTATCTTTGGATGATATGTGTACGTGCGGGGTTGATTTCCAAGATCCGGTGGAAATACGCGAATCGAGGCATTGAGTTTCTCATTTCTGAAAACTGTTTTTGCTGTTACTGGTAAGATCGGTCGACCGATCCACATTTCGGTCGACCGATCCACATTTCGGTCGACCGATATTTGTGATGAACGGGTGAATACATACAGGTTTCGGTCGACCGAAATCTGTTACCGGTCGACCGAAAACCTCTCTGTATTGCACAACTAAATAATATTTAAATGATAATTAAAAATATTTTTGAGGGTTTGGGGGTCTCTTATACAAGTATTTAAGAGGTTCTATGCACTCGAATCTTTTAGAGAAATAGGGTTTGGCCGGAATTTCGAAAATGTGTTTCAAAGGTTATGTTTTGAAAAGAATTTAGTTTGGGACCTTAGTTTGCTATCGATTATTTGATATCAATGGGGAAGATTGATGTCTTAAGATCTTTTGCAACCTATGCCGATTGGCAGAGATTTCGTCAGGAGAAATCTCAAAAGGAAAAGAAGGGAAAGGCCAAACAGTGGCCAAAGAAGCGAAAGAAAGAGGGCTCCGCCGACACCCAGGCCACTCCAACTGGGGAGGGTGCTCGCCGGAAACCCAAGACAGATGTGACTTGCTACAACTACCAGGGGCTGACTTGTTTTTTTTTTTTTTGGCAAATCAGTTCCCTGAAAATGCATTTTCAGGGGGTAATTTGTGAACCTCAAAAAATAAGGGCTGATACGCAATTTCCCGTGCTTTTTATCCATACGATCAAATCAAGCTACTTTATCTGTACAAAAAAAGCTGAACGTAAGAGTCAGGTAGGGGTAAATCGTTTCTAGCCCCTGCAGGGTGAAAACATACCCCATTCAGCCCCTTTAGTTTGATCTATTCTCGTTGAGCCCCTAAAAACTCTTGCTTTTTCAATTTTAGCCCCTAAAATCGTAGCTCTTTCCCGGGCACCCTTTCCCGCGTTATACACTCTCTCTTCCCACTATTCCCGCCATCGCTCTGCCCTGCGCCTCTTTCCCGCTTCCTCTCGCATTATCATCCCTCTCTCTTCCCGTGGATCGCTCTCTCCGATCCAAATCTCCTCCCTCTTTCTAGTTCACGTCAATCCGCAATTAATATCAGCGTCTCCGTCGCAGTCAGCCACCCGAGCAAATCGGATTCGTGCCGCCATGAACATTAACAAGATCGTCGGAATCGTATCCTTTGGCACAGAGCGCCATATCATTGATTTCACTGGTAATAGCTCGCTAGACGACTTACTCATTCATGTGAATACGAGATGGCCGGAGCTTGTACCGGCGGCTACCCTGTTGAAATTCATCACTCCCGATAGCGATGGCGACCTGATCATTCTAAAGAGGGACGTTGATGTAAAGAATATGCATTACCTGCATCAAGCACTCTCTATCCCCAATGCGAAGCTAGAGGCATCGTTGATTCGACGCACTGTGCAAGAAGTTCAAATTCGCGAGCCGCCTATTCCACGGGAACGGATTGACACAGCTATCGGACCTTTGGCAAGGTAAATATATGTGTAGTGTAATATTCTAGCTAGTATTGCGTAACATTTTTAGGATGTTGATTAAAGTATAAGATTATGCATAAGTGCAGCAACGACCAGACGGACTCCAATTCGTGTAATGAATTAACCCACGAAAACATAACAGAGGTATCGAATACAGTGGACTTGCAAAATAATGGACTAGATTCATGGCAGCAATTGCTTCAGGGCGTTGGTCAGAAATTTGAGAATACCAGCCATTTTCGTGAGGTTCTTCGTAGATTTGGTATTAGTCATGGTCGTGACTATTTCTTTATTAAGAATGAGCCCGAACGGATCACCGTTGTATGCAACAATAGATGCAAGGAGGAAGTTGTTTGCAAATGGCGCGTTCATGCTTCTAAATCTTTAAAGGATGGGATATTTGCCATCCGAAAGGCAAATTTGACACATACTTGTGAAGTTATAATGTGTGGCAACCGGCACAAGAAGGCCAATGGTGCTTGGGTTGCTGGCATCGTCAAAGAAAAACTACGTGATTCCCCACTTCTTGCTCCAAGCCAAATTGTAAGAGATGTATTACGTGATTATAAAGTTTGCATTCCTTATCGGATTGCATGGAAAGGTAAAGAAGTTGTGATGCAAGATATACATGGTAAGGATGCAATGTGTCATAATAGCCTTCAGTGGTATTGCGATGCGATAAAAAATAGCAATCCTGGGAGTGTTGCAGAATTCGAGCTCACAGAGGAGAACCGATTCCATCGGTTGTTTGTAGCCTTTGATGCATGCCTACAGGATTTCTGTCGTGGTTGTAGGCCATTTCTTTTTGTAGACGGAACGTTCTTAAAGAATAAGTACAAAGGTGTATTATGCGGCGCCACGTCTTTGGATGCAAACAATCAAATGTTTGTAGTGGCCATAGCAGTCGTCGATGGGAAGACTGACGATAACTGGAGATGGTTCTTTATGATGCTTAGATCATGCCTCCCACGTGATAGAGCCTATGTTATTATGTCGGATCGGCAACAAGGCATTTTGAAGGCTCGCCAAATTTACTTTCCAGATAGCTACCACCTGTACTGCTTTCGTCATCTTGAACAAAACTTTAAAACCGAGGTTATACCATATGCACCTTTAGAATGTATTTATTTGCTTAAACATCGTTAAGTTCTTTAGTATAATATAGTATTGTGTAATTCAATTGAATTGCAGGTGCTAAAGTTCTTCCCTAATGAGGATAAACCATTATGGATTAAGAAATTTGACCAAGCTGCAAAAACAGTTGATAGGGCCGTCTTCTTAGAGAAATGGTCGTTGATTGTTGGTAGTTTAAGAACCGCAAAGACAAAAGAGTTTTTTGATTAGGCGGCTCCAGATCATTGGGCCAACGCGGTGTACCGCGGGCCTCGATGGGGACAATTATACAATAACATAACAGAGTCCTTTAATAGTTGGATAGTAACTGCTCGCCACCTTCCGGTCCCTTCTATGGTGGATGAAATTCGCGTTAAAATAATGACGCTAATGAATGAACGCAAAGAGTTATCGGAGAGATTAGAAACAACTCTCTGCGAAAATCCAGAAAAAATGTTGATAGAGAACATAAACGAAGGTCGAGGACTAGAGGTGAGATCATCCACCAACTTGTTATACGAGATCCGTGTTGGTAGTGCAGTATACGCAGTGAACTTGGAGACAAGCCATCGATCATGTTCATGTGAAGTATGGAGACTTGAAGGAATACCTTGCCCCCATGCGTGTGCGGCCATTCATAGAGCAAGGTTAAGTACTTATCAGTTCTGCGATCCATGCTTTACAAGTGCCGCATATAAAGAGGCATATAATGAGTCCATTAAACATGTACCCATATCTAATCGACCGGAAACTTCGCATGAGGATATTATCAGGCCTCCCGTGACTAGGCCAATGCCAGGACGAAAAAAGAAAAAGCGGTATAGATCAAAAGCGTATTCATACTCGATCACGTGTGGTAGGTGTGGTGGTAAAGGTCATAACAAGCGGGCGTGCAAGCGTCCTATAGCTGATGGATGATGGGTGTGCGTTTCTTTCTTTTATTAGCACTTGATATCCTTTACTTGTATTCGGTTTTCATTGACCGAATTAGTAACATTACATTCAACTTTGTTGCCGAAGGTATGTTGCAGTATTCTACTAGACAAATGGTTTTCCTGTAGTGTTGCCTGATCCAGAATATGTATCAGTACACTCTATCATATCTGCAACAATTGCATTCAGAACTACAACATTAAAGTGCAAGCTTGCCCTTACAATATAGATTTTGCATAGAAATACTTATATCTACGACAATAACAATTCCATCCAGATAGCGTTAAAGCCCTACAGGATAGTGTTCTAGCAACATATATTTGTGTTACAGCACCTCCAAAAATATATCCATATTAGTTACAGCCAAACCAGAATTGTAACTCTGGATAAGTTCTTCATTCTTAGATCTGGAGTTCATTATCTGCCACATAGCGGTGTACTCTAATATGACCATTTATGAACTGCTGAAGCTCACAATTTTTATGTCTAAGTATACTTCCAGCAATGCGTCCACGCATCCAGCTCATATTGACCACTCCATCCCGCATACCTTCCATTTTCCTAGCTAACTGCTCCGCATAGAACAACACCCATGCACCGCAAATTAACGAGTGTCAGTTTTGTTGTTGTTAGGGCAATCTAGAAATGCTGGACATGTGCTCTGAAATTCAATATCCAAAGTCGGCAAGTGGGTTATAATTGATCCTGCAAGGAGAGATTTCATCAAAACCAACTTACGGAGTTAGTGCGAAAGACTGTGAATTTGGCTTACAATATAATCTGCTTTAGTCCTTGACGTCGGCGACCATTGCGAGTTGTAGTGCTTGAAACTTCTTCTCCTCCATATCTGCTACAACAAGGCAATGCCAGTGACTGTTGTATCACTATGGGGAAATATATATCTTGAGGCTCGGAATGGTCTCAGATCTATATCCATATTTTCACTTCTTCAGGTAGGAACTCATCATTTCCTCCATCCTAAGCACATCCTTCTTTTGGAAGATTCTAGTCTTCCAGAAAAGATGCTCATGTAACTTAAAGATTTCAACCTGTAAACACGAGCAATGAACATGGTTCATGAATTCAAAATAATGTCGAAAATAACTAAATAGTATCAATAAAAAGTATACCGCTATTTCGCAACGATAGAAGCAAACTGGATGCAAGATTCCGGACTCTCGTTCTTGATGGGATTCTAGTTGCATAATCCGCAAATAAATATTTATAACATCATCCTCTATCATATGAGACATTATTAAACCTTGAAGACTGAGCTTTTGTATCTGAAAATAGCCATCGTCCTCCTTCCATAGTATGTCCCTATAACAATTGATATAGTTGATGCGTACGAAATGTCATTAACATAATCATATTGTACCAAAAAATATTGTTGGCTTACTTAGAAAGAATTCGACTAATTAGCCAACAAATGGCCAACTTATCCTCCTCATCTGCATTATCGGTTACTTTTCACTTGATCATCGGTGACATTGATGGTCTTCTTTTGTCGATTCGTAAGTGAAGATGATACTTTAAGGACATATTCTCCTTGTTCAGTCTTGTCGACAATCATTGTCCCATTTGATTCCGATCCACTGTTGATATATCCTGATCCTTCATTAACCTCCACCTGCCTATCACCAATGGTTGTTTGCATAAGCTCATCATCATCCTCACCATCCTCACTGTTAGCCTGCTCTTCATCATCCTCTTGCTCTTCATCACTCCCCTCATCTTCTTTCACATCGACCCCACTATCGCTGTCCTTCTCGGAGCTCTCTTCATCGGAACTAAACATCTGAACTCGTTTCCTTTTACTTAGCAATCTTTCCAGTCTTATCACCCTATTTCCTGTTCTGTAAGCGATTCCATAACATCTGCCAACATCGACCTCATTTGGCTCAATGTTTCCAACAAATCCTACAATGCAATAATTTTCGACTAGGTAAATAAAATAAGTAATGTATGATTACTAACGAAATACAAATTGAAAATAAGCTACCTCTTTATTAACTACTCCTCTGGACTGCACGGTTGTTGTATGGATCTCTAATTCCCTTCTTTCCTTTCTTGAGAAATGTATTTTTTCCTCCACTTCATCTTTTTGTAGTTGGTCTAATCTGATCTCAGCTAATTGCACCGTTCCAGGGTACTCCACCCCTCCCCACTTAAACAACCTTGGATATCTTGAGAGATTTTTGATCCAACGAAATTAGGCACGTGCTCGAAGAACCATGCCTACGATCATCATTAACAAAGTCAGTTTAAATTTAATTTGAATGGACATTGAAAATTTAAAAAAAGGAACTGAAGCTTACTAATAGAGCTACACAACAACCCTCTATGTATCCTTTACTGTCCTCACGCATAACAACATCTTTAGCACGGGCCATATGGCTCATCAGATACTCATAAGCTGCCTTACCCCAGTCGTAACTCTCAAACTCATCCACATTATCCAGGTATGGTAAAACTGCCCTCGATGCACGAAAATTCTGAGTAGGGAATAGAAGAGCTGCAAACACTAGCATGTTAAACAACTTCACAAACATTTCAACAGAATCAATGTCTCTTTTGTTTGCTAGCATCATTAGTTTAGACTCTATAGATGCACGATTAGCGTCTGAGTTGAAACCATCCCACAAATCAAGAATATTGGCTTTTGTCTTTTGACCATTAAGGACCACGCGTTTTCCCCCGCATCTGAGCCCTAAAATAACCGACATCTCTTCCGCTTTAAACTTGATTAGTTTACTACCCAGCTCAATGCCTCCCTCCTCCACGTTCCAGCGCCGGAGTAAGGCAATTAGAAGGTGGCTGCTAATAGTGATTCTAGGAATGTGCAGAAAATGATAGAAGGGACTACTACGCTTCAAAGCTTTACGAATAGCTTTGCTCATTGCCATTTTCAATCCATTTTTTTCATTTTTCCGGTTTAATCAGGGGTTCCATTGAACACATCATACAAGTATCTAGGCGAACATCTTGTAGTTATTCTATCTTTTACAACATGCTTTATCTTCACCTTTGTGCCAACCTCCTCTGTGTCAACCTTCTGTTTGGCCGAATTAATCCTTACTACATTTTAATTCTCCGACTTTCTTCTCTTTGCTGCTGGAACTTCTTTTTCATTATTTGGACGTTTTCTCACGTTTTTTAATCTCGCCATTCCTGTATGGGCTGAAAAATTTGGAGGTTTTGAGAAATTCGACATAATTGCTTTCTAACAAGGCCAACAAATATGCAGGAAGAGGATGGTTGAGATAAACAACATACCTGAGAACAAACCGGCGGAAGAGAAAGGGGTGCCGGCGCAGAAGTCGACAAATTGGGCGACTGGAACCGGAGATCAATGGTGGGCGAGAGAGCAGGCGGCGGGAAACAAACTGATTGAGGAGAAAGGGATACCGGAGCAAAAATCCAGAAATTTGGCGGTGTGAACCGGAGATTGACGGTGGGCGAGAGAGCAGGCGAGCCAGCGATCGACGTTGAGCGAGAAGCAAACGACGGCGAGAAATGGGGCTAATGCACTTGAAAATGTCGTGTGACGTCAGCATTCGAGGGCTGAATGCGATAACCACAAAATACGGGGGCTGATTGCGAGAACTTTACAAAACGAGGGGTTGTCCGCGATTTATCCCAAAAATTCATAGCCCAATTGCAGGTAATAAGGGCACAGAACACAAGTGCCTCGACAGTTACTGGAATTTCACCAAAATCTCATAATAAATATAGAATATTAGTTTTAAGCACGTGTGATTCATTAGTCATATATTTATATAATTATAATATTAAAATATTAAAACTTTTTTTATTTTTCATAATTTTAAAAGTATATCTAAGTATATTTTGAGATGACACGTAATTAAAGAGATGATAACTCGATTTATACAAACAAATCTATATTATTGTTTTTTCTTAAAAATGGATAAAATAGCCGAGTATGGTTAGTTCATCTGGTTGGGAGGTACCTAGAAAACGTCACCATCTAAGAAACATCACCATCTGAGGCGAAAAAGTGTTGTCTGATAATGTGCCTGCATTACGCGTTTACTGTGGTTGTAGAAAAACTGATGGTTGCGTATTGCAGCACTCAATGTCTGGTCCGGAGGCGGACGTCAGGCCAGAGTTTTACTCCCATACGTGCACCTGCGTCCAAAATGATCCTATAGGTGTGCGTATAAAGCTGTGGCCTTGAGTTAGCGGAAACACATAGAAGACTTTGTTATCTCCAAAAAAAAAAAAAAAAAAATCACCATCTGAGTTTGAGTTCCCTTGAGGTTAATCATCCACATAATTTTTTTCAAGAAAATCATCTTTACTCCAGACAGGAGCTCCCATTTTTGAGGTTCCGTACTCGGATCCTAAAGTGTTGGTGGGGTTAGATGTGAACGAAAATTTGAGGTCCATATGAGAGCATATACTCGCATTACATATTCCACTATAATAATCACAGAAAAATGAAATAAATATGGACAAAATAATGTTCTAAAATTATTACTAATTGATATGTAATTTAATTAATTTCTGTTAGTATATATATATATATATATATATATATATATATATATATATATATATATATATATATATTCTTTAATAAATTAATTAATATTCTTAAAATAATATTATTTCTTATTAAATTTTAATTTTAGATTTTTTATATTCTTTAAATTTATAAACATCTTCTTTAAACTTTTTATTTTTAAGATAAGTTACTGAAAAGTTATAAACATCTTCTTTAAAAAGATCATATTTTTTAAGACTGCATCAAATAATTTTTTTTTTATAAAATTTACAAAACTATTCCAATATATATATATATATATATATATATATATATATATATATATATATATATATATATATATATATATATATATATGTAATTGAATATAAAAAATATGGTATCTATATTTTAAAATAAAAGTTATACAAACATTATAGTATATATTTATATAATTCTTTTAAAATGTATTTAAGTATATATTTTGGTTTAATTTGATAATTATCAGAAAAAATTCATTAAGACTTTAAAACTTCAAAATATTTATTTAAAAATAATTTTTAAAAAAATATTAAAAATATAAATTATAAATTTTATTAAAATTTATAATTTTTTGACGAACATAAAAAAATGTAGATATTTACCCTAGGCTGATCTTATCTGCCATCCGGTCAATTTTGGCCGAAACCGCCAATCATGAATAACAGATATTATATTCGGAAAAGAGAAAATATGAATGAGAAGTGGGAAAGATGGCTCCTTTGCATTATTGCATAGATAAGATTGGATTCTAAGAATCACGGACGCGGACATGAAAACACAACAAGGTACGACATAGGGATGTGGTAAATTTTAAAAAATTATGACACGGATACGATTAGAACACGATAATAAAATAATATAAATAAGTAAAAATAACTTATACGAAGTATTTAAATATCTATAAATATAATAATAATCTAATATTCAATAGTAAATTCATATATAATATTATTATTTTTTTGAGATAATTTAATACCAAAATTTTAATTATATTAACAAAAATAAATAAATACAATATTTGAGTATGTAAATATATTATATTACTTATAATTAATTATATATAATATTGTATTTTTCTAAAAAAATATATTTAAAAAATTAATTTTTTCAAAAAAAATAAAGAAAGAGATTCGCATGTCGGACACTTCTGCTCGCGTGTCCGAGCCGTATTCTAGACGTGTTCGACCTTATTTTTTTATTTTTTTTTGACACGCCATGTGGTGTGTCGGACATGTGTCCGGCCGTGTCCAACACTGCATCGACACTACACTGGGGTAATTTTCGGAGTGTCTAGATTGTATATCAATGCTTAAAAGTTTTCGCCAACCAGCTTGGTCCCCACCTTTTTAAAACCATATAATGAAAAAAAGAAATCTACTTATCCCAATAAATCACATATTAAATAATACATAACTAATATTCACCATACAATCGTCTTATGATCTACATATTTATCTCGTGATTCGCACAAATTATCAAGATTACAACTATACACATTATAGTATATAGTTATGATATTGCCACATAGATATGTGGTTTATTGTGTGATTTTTTAGACGAGCATAGCAACACGGTGTTTATCGCAAGTGAGGGAACGCATGTGCGCGTTTCCACCAGCTCCGAAAAAGAGAGTGCTCGCAACAATAGAAAGTCGAATATGACTAGAGACGGTTCCTGAGCTCCCACACCATCCATTGCGATATCTCCTGTAACGTCACGTACCTGTCCGATCCATAATTGGTTCAACCTCCGACCACCCCTGTCGATCGGATAGCATATAGATATTTCTTGTATATTAATCCAAATCTTCACTTTAACTATTTGATGTGTGGCTAAATTTATCCCACATCATTCTTCTTGGATCCCTTTCAGTCTAATCGTTCTCCATAGGTCTAAGATCTTTCGATATGGATTATGGGGTGTTATATATATATATTTTGTATCTTAGGATACGACACTCTCGTCATAGAGCAGGTCGGAACATATGCTATCAACTTAGTACTATCTTTTTTGGGGCCTCCGATCGTTGGGGTTGGCCAGAAGTTGAGCCAGCTATAGATCGAATCAGATATTCTTTTCGCTGAGCTTGTTGTGAGTTCCGGGTGAAAACATTGTAAATGGACTTTACATTGTAGAATGCTTCGCTACTTGTTTCCCTCCTCAGTGAGTGATTATGGCTCAAACGATTTGTTTTTTTTTGGGTTACAGCAAAACAAAACGAGGCTTTGTCCAAAAAGCCCATGATTTTTAAAACCTTGACAATTAACAATCACTTTTTTAAAAACTACAAAATTATTCAAAAACACATATATAAGTATATTTCTAAAAATTTTAACATTAAAAAAAAATAGATTTTTTGTGTGTTCTATAATTTTTGCATACATTTTTCTTTGAAAAAATATTTTGAGATTCTAAACTTTTTGTAGCTGTAACAAATTCGGCGCCTTCAAATACATATCTAGATTTAAAGTACATTAAAATCTAATATTTGAAATTCAATTTTTTTTTTTAAATTTATATATATATATATATGTATTTTAGCTTGATTTAATAATTGTCATAACAAATTTAAATTGGAAGTTGATATGGTATTTTCTGTTATAATTTCAGGGGTGGTTGGCATTAAAATTATGTTGTAACGTTTCACTTGTTAGACCATTAACCACCTAACCTTATCCAAAATGCATGCTATCCATTAATGAAGGATCAGATGCAATAAATTCCTTAGTTATTACAATTTATAATTTTGAATCGTTGCAATTTACAATTATATTTTATTATTATAACTTTATAGCCTATTATATTTTATTGCTGTTGTTTTATTTTTATAATTTAGTTGTCATCTATATTTTGTTATTAATATTATGGCTGTTGTAGAGTTTTGCATTCGAATTTATCTTTAGGGATGAACAATTTTTTATATATTTTTTGAATAATAATTTTTATCACAGATATTTTTAGCCCTCCCAACCGAAAATTCTGGCTCCGCCACTGCACATAAGCAATATTTCTATTATATATGTAAAGTAAAGGTAATCTCAGATTTTATGCCGCATGGCAATTCTATGAACTCTCGATTATACGACATGTGGCAGATACGTAATATACAATAATTACTTATTAAAATATTTAAATTTATTGCATTCTAAGATAGTTTTTATGTCTTTTCGTATTCTTAGGAGACTTTCAGTATTCTACATTCATGTATGCCGAGAAAGTGATTCCAATAACAATACCAAAAAAAATATTAAATTCAATATATTGCCTCTTCATATTCTCTCCTCCTATGATATCTTCTCATCTCCTACCCATTTCTTTATTATTATTTTTTTTTTTTAAAATCATGCAGAAATGATCCAGAAATAATAGTAATGGCTTTCTGTGCGGGATTGACTGGTGTTGGCAACCGTAATAGTAGCTCAGCCATGCTTTCTCGTGATATCTTGAAGGTCAAACCTCTGTGAGAGATGGATAGTAATGATGACATTTGCCAATTCTATTTTCCAGTCCTTGGATCTGTAAGATCTGACCTCCTGCTACATTCTCTCGTACTTACTCTGTTCGAAAATATGACTCGAGTTGTGAAAAATCAGGAGATTGGGTTCATATTTCCTTGTGAGGCAATTGTGGAGGATGATGATGAAGTTACTGATTAAAAATAAGGACGTTTCTTGATGGGAAGGTACGAGCAGCAAATAAGGACTTTCCATGCCTTCAAATATTCATCTTAACAATTTCAAACTCAATTTTCAGATAACAAAATTAAAATTCTGTTATTTTTTCCTTTTATGTGTAGGGCTCTTAATCTGAAGAAGCTGCAGACACCCCTGTATGAGTTCTTCAATGTTGATTATAAATCAAATTTAAAGTTTATTTTATTATATATATTATTTTATTTTAATTGTCAAGAAGGGCATTTTGGATATTTTACCAAGTCAAAAAATTCCAGCAAAATCTTTGTTGGGATCTTTTCATGTTTCCCATAAAATCTCATTATTTTGGCTTACAAAACAAGCCAATATCCTCTCTCAAGAGCTTAAGGTGTGACAATGAGAGAGGGAGAGATAGATGGTGTGTGCAGTGAATGATGTGAGAGTTTTATAGTTTTGCTTTCCTCTCCGGAACGTAGCCCCTTCTTTTTCTTCCTCTTCTTCTTCTTTGGAACAGCAACACCCTTCTCTCTGGATGAACTTCCTTCTTTTCACAAATTTCATTTAAACATTTTCTAAGCTTTAGTGCGAAACTATTTTCAAAGTCATTTTCAAAGGGAAAAACTCGGTGGTGTCTCAATCGACCCAAATCGTGCAAATCAGAGACCGAAGGGTCGTTGTATCTCCGTCGAATCTGCTAGAGAGACCCTTGCACGGGACGGCAAATATTCGATTGGCACAAGTGCTACGCACGCCTCGACCGGTTAAATTTCTAACCTTATTTTTATTTTGAGTTGTTGTCTTGTAGGTTATTTGGAATATCTTGAAGTGATGATAGTTATTGGTAATTCTTGTTTAGTCATTATTTTATACAGAATTTTCTGTATTTATTTGTTAATTTAAAATTTTATTTATTGTGTATTTCTACTATTTAGGCTTAATAATTCCATCATTCAATTCGTTGAATAGCTCCGCTTCACCATTCATGGAAGAAAAATGTGAAGAACTTGCTGTGAGCAACAAGAAGCTTCCTCCAAAAGCACCTCAAAGTGGGAAGTCTTCAAGGCTACTTATCTTCCTCTATTAAAAAAAAGAGTGTTCATCTTTCCGTATTGAGCTAAAAAGTATTCATCTTTAGTATTATAAAAGACATATTGATTTTACGATTTTTCTTTCAATTGTGCCAATGCGTTGACGTTATAACTTTAGAAAAAAAAATAAAGAAAAAAGGTCTCAATGAAATGATTAAATTATCAAATTTTTAATACTTTTCTACTACTTAATCCTAACTTTATAATTTTAAATACAAATCCGTACTTAGCACGGGTTATACACTAATTATTAACAATAAAGTAACCATCCCTCGAAGTTTTGCTCCGCGCATGTCCCATCAGCACACCATTCATCTATTTGCACCCATCCCAAGTCCCCATAGTTATACACCAAAGAGAGACCAACGATGGATTTTTGGAGGGGGCTACTAGGAAGGATATATAGATACTAATATTTACTTTTACTAACCATTAAAAGTAAAAGGCCTAACAAGCTTACCGATATCGACAGTAAAGCTGGAAGACGATACAACGGTGACTAATCAAAGATCATATGACACTAAACCTAGACTTTATCGTCGAGCTGAAGTGTGATGCAATTGTTGAACCCGCTTCTTAGCGCCTGTATCACAGTAAACAACAAATAAACATATTGCAGTATATTTTGGTCATATATATGGAAAACGGCAAACGAAACGATAAATGGTAGCTGGAAGTTCAACATAACTAAAAAAATATTATACGATTTTTCTAATAATTAGTAAATTATGAAATAGTCGTATCCTTTTTTTTTTTATTAAATCTTGATTATGGAATGATAATTCAACCAGCCTACCACTACTTTTTCTCTTATGAAGAACGGCGTCCTCAAAAATTTCCTACAGCGATGAACCTATTAAACCGCAGATCGCATATTTGAATTTTCAACTAAATTTGTTAAAGTGGTGGCTGGATTATCTACAGTATTCTATATTTTGGTTCAGTGTTGATACTAAGTCAAAGTTTTACTTTCTGACTAGATTCAGATCTAATATTGACTGATGGACTTAGTTTATTAACGGTACTCAGTGAAATAATCATTACTTATACCCTGAAAATGTTTTGCCTTATTACCTAAAAAAGTATATGTAGGTCAAATGAGAATACAACATCACTAACCAGAAAGCAATAATCTATATTTTCATCAATATTTAGCATATGCCTTTTTTTATAATCTTATTATGCTAGATGATAGTAGTCAATGTTTAATTAAATAGTCATATAAATTACTTAAAATAAAAATAATTGTTTAACTCTTTTTTTATACATATACCTTTCAAAGCAGTTTATAGTGATGAATATTGTTATATAGATTCACTTTAAATCTTTAAAAATATAAACCTTACAAATATTATTATTTAACTTTTTGATAATGCCAAAGTCATCCTGGGAGTATAAAACCAGTTGACAATAATTGCAATTGTAGGAAGATTATTATTTAAAAAAAAAAAAAAAACTAGGAAGACAGTGTACTTCGTCGCCCTAATCAATGCCTTCCAACATTCTCGCTATTAATTTATATTCAAATTTTTTTCAAAACATACATTTAAATAGATATTTTAATACTCTAACTTTTTAACAGATTTTAAAAAAAAAAAATTTCGTTAAAACTTTGGAGCCCAAACATATATTTAAAACAATTTTGTAAAAAATTTTAAATATAAAAATTATAAATCTCATTAAAATTTATGATGTTCATGTCAACATATATATATATTCTTAACAGATTTAAAAATATTTTTTTCGGTTAAAATTTTGGAACCCAAACATATATTTGAAACAATTTTGTAAAACATTTTGAATATAAAAATTATAAATCTTATAAATTTATAATGTTCATGTTAAAAATATATATATATATATACATATATATATATATATATATATATATATATATATATATATATATATTTGCTATGTCCGAGCAATTCATAATATACTACGCTTGAGCGTATGGGATGGGAACTCCGCAAGAGCTATGAATTGCACTCTTCCCTACTCCTATGCGCTTGCATGGCTATTATAGCCTAGTTTATGTTAGACACGCACCAATCCGTTAATTATACTTATTTTCAGCGAACAATGCTCTATGGAGCTAGATTGTGTGACAATGGAGCGCTCTATGTTTATCCCTAACTAAAGTATGTGTTGCAGCTAGCGAATGAACAATATAACAGGATTTTGTTAAAAGAACTCTGCTTTATAAAATTCGAATAAATTTTATCTTTAAATAAACATACTAATATTAGTTTTTCAAAGAAACATTTTTTAGTGCGACACAAAATAATATTTTTAGCTTGCGAGGAGCATTCAATCCGTACACTACATACAAAAATTGGCAACACAACAATAGCCATCCGAAAACTAAACTGTATGAAACACTTAGATTTACGGCCAGGAGTTTTTTATAGAAAAGTTGAAAATACATGTTGATTTGTATGAATTTTGAAAAGTGAAGCTGTTTTGACATTATTCCAAAATATAATACAAGCAAAAACTCCACTAAAAATAACACACATCATGCGATAATTGCAGTAACACAATTAAGATAAAGACGAAATTTTACTTTCATATGCATAAAAAAAAACCACAGTACAAGAAGGAAAATTTTGTATCATATATCTTTATATGAGTAGCATGTCATTCAAGTCTTTAGTTGCTTTAACAAGCACTGTCTTGTGAATTGCACAAGTGCTCAACAATTAAGAATTATGTTATAAACAGATCAAGTTAAGTACAATCTCACTCGATATCACAAAAATGGCTTTCATGTCTTCTTCTTGTTGCTTGTGTAATGAAGAAAAATACGCCGCCACCAAGCAAATCATGAGCGACAGCTCTGGCCCTTCAGAAAAGCAGAACGCTTGCGTGGTCTCCGGCTGCTGACACTTGTCATTTCGTTCTGAGAATTTCCATATGATATATAATGGTCCATATGCCTGGCATATGGAGATTATCTTCTAGCGAAACCGGCAACGTCCGCTTTATCCTTTTTATGTTTGTAATCATCAATCTTTTCAGGGCTTGGCAGCCCAGCTGTCTTCTCATACTTGATTTCTAAGGCCTGTTACCAACAACATTAAAGATTCTAAGCAAGCAGAAAAGGATTTATGATATGAAGGA
Organism: Xerophyta viscosa; assembly: GCA_002076135.1. NCBI lineage: Eukaryota > Viridiplantae > Streptophyta > Magnoliopsida > Pandanales > Velloziaceae > Xerophyta > Xerophyta viscosa. Next base: position 114,967 of record MJHO01000103.1, on the reverse strand, counting down.
TTCTGGATACAATCACCTGGTCTTAGCCAGTGAGCACGGAATATTTGCATAACAAAAAAGACTTGATATACTAGATCATATATTCTGTCGCTAAGTCAGGAACAGAAATGAGAAGATATCGGAATTTAAAGATAGCAAATTTCCACATCCATACAGTTAGACATATGTACGTCGAGAATGTTTCTTGACCAAGGTTTTAGGTGCCGAGGCTGAGCTGACTCGAGTTTCGATCAACTCAGACCTTAGAACGTTCCCTCCGTGCTGACCATGCCAATACGCATTTACAGTTATTTTAAAAAATAAGACTAAAAAATCCAAAACTAATTAAAAATCATAATATACGATTTTTCGGCCATGCTGATAATTGCGGAAACAGGTACATGCTGTTTAGCACAAGCCATGCTAACCGGTACGTAAAAATATATTTTTTTGACATCTTCAATTCTCATAGAAATTCTCAACGTATAATTTATGGTATGGCCTCTGATATTGTGCTCGCGTAAGTGATATATGTTAATTGAATTTAGAATGATCCAGCCACTTGCCTCGTGAAATGACATTTGTGTTACTGCTGCTTTTCCACCAAGTTTTGCTACATACTTAGTGCAAACTAAGTTTAACAAGTCATTCAAACATGTACACTTAGAACTAAGTGTGTGCCTGTGTGGCATTAGAAATAAGTGTATAACACTACTAAGTTGGGAATATTTGGTTCTAAGCATATAAACTTAGATTCAAGCACAACGCTCTTGGCTGTAAACTCAGAATTAACCACAACACATTTGGCTGTAATAAATATGTAATAAAAAGCTAAGTGTACTACACTCGGGGACCGTTTACCTCACATGAAACTAGCGGAACTGGAATGTGGAATCTCATTTGTCATTTAGAGAAGTGGTAACTTATTTTTCGCTGTTTACTTAAGCTGGAACTAGGAAGTGAGATTTCACTCTCGCTGTTTACTTCGTCGCAAAGTGAATGAATTTATCTTTTCACCGTTTACTTGGACTTGAACTGAGAATGAGAAGCTGCTTACCTTTTACTTAGCATAGAAGATAAGAACTTAGTTTTACCAGTTTCTTCAGTTCTCAAATTAGCTAAAATTGCGTAACAAGCAAGGTTTTAGGTGCTAGACGGCACATGCCGAATCCCGATTCCCGCATCACGTAGACGGCCAGGGTGGATCAGGCACACGCAGCACGGTATGGCCATCTGCTTTGTTTTTTTGGGGTTATGGGTTATTGTTCATCTTCTTCCTATCTACTATTCATCTTTTGCATCGGGTGCAGTGACACAACCCCTACATATTTTTAGTACGTAATTTAGACTTTTGTATATTATAGTTTATTAACTTTTTTTATAAATATTTATAGTATTACTAAAATAGTACATGTCTTATAATTTATTAAAAAAATTTAAAAATAAAAACTATACAGATTGGCACGGCACAATCAACGCGTCTCGAATTTGAAATTTACGAAACTCGGCTTGGCAGACAAGTAAAACCTTGGTAACAAGTCATTTGGACAAATGAACCATATCTTGCTAAATTCAATGGAGGGTCAATCGTGCCAAATCGCAATTTCAGAGGTTCATTTTTGCAAAATATGCAAAAATGTAGAATCATTCCCCCCTCTTGACAGGCCACCCAACACCAAATTTCTCAAAGAACTTCCATTAAAATGTAATGCTGTTGAAAATTCATGGTACGAAGCATGTGAGATGTTTTTTCTAACCTTTAACTCTGAGCGTATGGACTCACGTACATCTTCCAACATTCTATCAAAAAATAGAATACCCTGCAGCATTCACAAAATCAAAATCACAACGCATGCTTAACTACCATGAAAAATAGGAAAACAAAGCATGATCATGGAAATACCATCTAACTTAGCAATTGAAACCACAAAAAAAAAAAAAGAAGCAAAAGATGATGTACCACGTCTTGTCTTGCTTCATGTGCAATCCTGTACATTTCATGGTTTTCGGTACCGGACGGCACATGCCTGTTCCGACAGTTGTCGGCATGGCAAAAACCGGCATGGCACGTCTCAAAAAATTTATATTTGAATTTTTAAAATAATGTTTTATTTTATTTTTATTTTTTAAAAAATAACAAATAAATATCTACTGGCACGATCGGCACGGTTGGCACGTGCCGGGATCTGAGTTTTACCGAAACTCGGCTCAACTTGGCACATAAAACCTTGGTAGATATAAACATTATTTTCTCTTTCTTTCCCTCCATGCCTTGCTCCTCTCTTCGTTCCTCCTTGATCTCCCACCCAACATTTCCTTGCACTCATCCCCCCACCTTGTACCACGTCAATCCCAAAACAACTAGTGCTGCTTCTCAATAGATATTCAAATTTAGTAGCAACTTAAAGTTAGCTGGATTTAGTTCAACATCCGTAGGCACTCCAGACAATAGTCTTCCCTACAAACATCCTCTAACCAAACATTGTTAGGCATAAGTTTACTTTCCTGAATGGAAGGATTCTATGACTTTTTGAAATACATATAATACTTATATTATCTTTCCTACCCTTGTTTAGTCCTATTTTTTTCCATAAAATATAATTTAGAGGAAAGATAACCTTCGACATTTTATGGTAAGAGAAACAGACTTATATTACTAGGATAAAATATAATTGCAGAAAGAAATAGGAAGCCGTCCTCACATATATACAACTAAGCATACTCAATTTATTTCCAAAGAAGTCAGATGTTCATTTCACGTGAGCAAGGAATTCAATTAACCATTTCAGAGGAACTTCTAAGTAACCCAACACTGGAGGCACTTGTTAATATTTAAGATGATAGTGAAGAAAGTGAGCATCTAGGTACTAAACCTGTAAGTGATCAAACTCATGCTGGAAAACACGTGCAGGTAGGCCAGACAAATTAACCCGAAACCTTCCACCGGAAATATCTCGAGCATCAACCTTTACTGACGCAGGCCTCTGCAATGACGCATTAGATGTAATATTTAGGATCCGACCTTCGTTATGATGAAGAATTGAGCATTGAATTGGTAAATATTATTCATGTCCAGTTGACTTACATAAAGTTGTACTGAAACTATAAAGGTTACAAATTTACCAGCTGGATCGATGTAAAACAGAAAGAGGGGGAGTCCATCATATTCATAGTCATGCTTCCTGAATAGCCAGGTTATCACAATTTTTTTTTTAAAAAAAGACAGCAAATTTTTTTAAAGATAAAGCGTCTATCTGATTTTAATATTTCTAAGAACAACCATTAAATATGGAGAAAATTGAGTGATTTAAGTTCAAGTCATTATCAATATAACATCAGCAACTAGGCCAACAAATACGGAAAATTATGTCAAACTAAAACTAGGCACAGATCCTCTACTGTAACTTTGGAAGGATAAAAACGGAGAACATCCTTACTGTAAGGTGCTTATTTGGAAGGATAAAAATTGCGAAGAGTCAAAAATAATTAGGAGTGAATTGTTTAATATTTTCATTGTTCTTTGATTGTATTATGCTTATATAAGTGAGTCGCAGCATATTTTTATTGACATGAATAAAAATCATATTCTCTCATCAACATACTGATAATAATATACAAGTATCATCCGTTAAGATTATTGTAGCTATGCACCACCCCTATCATGTAGTTCTCTATCACAGAGATGCAGTGTTTCAGTGTTCCATAAAAGCCTAAACTCCTGTTAACTTACATGGGTTCAAGCAAAAAGAACAAATTAATCTTTTTTTATCACATTACTTATCAAGAACCATTACCCAAGTGTACATGTAAAATTAGTACAGCATAATACGTTAAGAATGAGTAAAAGATATAAATCATTGCAAAAATGTTACTATTCGGAAATATGGGCATTGGATAAATTTCAAGTTGGTTAGACATAAGATAATGGTTTTGATCTACATAGTATAACTAAATGTCCAATTAGTTGAGTCCTAAACTGTTGCTAGTATTCCATAACTAGACAAAATTTGCCATAGAATTTAAGAAAATTAGTTTTCCTTTTTTTAGCCATTTCAGAAATCACAAAATAATTCAATATACCACAGTTATACTATGGGGAGAGTTATGTGAAGACAAAGATTGAAGTACTAACCTCTACATCTGCATAGATACCAGGAAATGACAAGCAACCCTCATTAAAAAGCACTCCCTTATTTGAGTATTTGAACACAACTGGATTTACAAGCACAATTTCCTCTCCTACACCAGGTTCCCCGGAAGGATTAAATACCATAAGCTGAACATTAATGCCAACTTGAGGGGCAGAAAGCCCAATACCATCAGTTCTGTCAAACAAAAAGGAAATATCGTTTTCAAATTACCGAACGAAAATAATTCCTTCAAAGCCAAATCTATAAGAATGTACCTAAACAAACCAAGAAAAAAGTCCCATTGAGAAGATACAAATATGGTAAATTGTGTATCAACCCCCCTATTTCGGGGGCCGAGCAAATCAGCCCTTGAAAATGCATTTCCAGGAGCTGATTTGTTAGGGTCGAAACTTAGGGGGGCTGATATGCAAAAACCCCAAAAACATACTACATGAATACAGGATTGTTGAAAGTCCTGCTAAGATGGCACTTTTACTTCAAGGGACAATAATAAATCACATAAAGGCGTACCCGAACGCAAGTTTCAAAATAACTTAACCAAGATGTCGAAAGGTCACCTACTAATCATGTTTTCTTACGCAAGAAGAGAAACCTTAGTAATAATGATTACTATACCTAAGAAAGTTCAATCATCATTGTTGATTTCAAAGGTCATGCTTATCATTATATCCCTTGACTACTTCAAATATACTAAATTTATTGTAGTCAATAAACGTTATAAAACAACTTCAATTATGTCCGGATACGGTGACATGTAAAGTCCTGGAGAGTATCTTTGATTATGAAAGATTTTGAATAGTCTATATATTCCTATTTGTATATTAAAAAGTATACCTTAATTCGCACGAGCTAGAGCCTCTCACCTCGGGTGATAGGAGGCCTTGGTGTCTTAGAGCGCCTTGCACTTTTATCAAAACTGCGATGGGATACCTCATCCAAGAGCGCAGAATCGACAAACTAAGCTCCGCCAATTAGATAGAGAGCTTTCGGAATGGCTCCTACATGAACATACAGTGACAAAGTTAATCTACATAACTCCAATTGACTTTGCGACAACCAAAGACTCTTGAGCAAACCCCTCGAGCATCGCCAACTTCCCTAATAATGCACATCAATGCAATGATCGATATGAGTTTATGACGACCATACTCCACCCTATTCCCATGGATATGGCACACTTTTTACATTTTACTTGATGTTGCACGGAAGTTATGCAGATGGATTCACAGGAAACACAGACAACTCCTACAACTGGTGAAACTACACACGTTCAAATGGAAGCTACACAACTAAACCCGTGTAAGTTGAATAAAATCACCCGTTTACATTATAACCAGCTATGAATAAACTTAACAATCTGGAACAAATTTGTTTGTGCAACCTCCTTATTTCGCGAGCTTACGACTTCCAAAGTTTCAGCTACAAGAGGGTATCAGATTACAAAAACAGACTATGGAACGTAGAACCAATTGTCTGTCCAAATTCCCATCAAAGTCTATGAGATAAATTCAAAAAGTAAGATCCTGCCTACTCATTGTAAGTTAACTGCAACAAAGAAAGATACTGGCTCTCTCAGGCACAATACTATGACTTCAGTTAGCAAACTATCAATTCGAAGAAAAACAATATAAGTTACACTCAGATCGTAAGAAAAAATGAAAGGCAATTTCAGTTCAGTCCCTATAGCATAATTTTATATCAAGTTGCCCACAAAAGTTTCACCTTTCCTATAAGTCTGTGCTGAGACAGTGTTGGATTTAACGAATCGAGTCTATCACATTATCAACAGTGATAAGTTTAATGTATCACAGTGCTCCACAAACAAATTACAAAATCGGGAACAGAATCAAAGTGTTCCAGGCATAGAGTCGCAGGATCTTTTTCTAAAATTCAAAAATTTGTAATTCTCAAATATTTAGAGGCTGAACTGCAATTCCCAGAATAAAAAAAGCACGGTTAGGGAATTAGAAAAATACTTGTACATAATATTGAACATCTCGCGGACAAGTATCTTCAAATTGTCATCGAACGTGTTGATTCGTTTGTTCTTCGCTCTGAGTATGGGGTCTGGATACTCCACTATCTTCAGCGGCAACTGGAACTCAATATCCGCAGCTGAAGTCAAACCAAAAACATCAATAATATGTAACAAAAATCTTTATAACCAGTTAGGGTTAGGGTAAATACGGGAGGCGAAGTCCTCATCTTGGAAGGAGAAACCGCGGCGGGCGGCGATGGTAACGAATGAAGAACGAGCCGTAGAGGCGGAGGAAAGACCGCGCCAGAGGCTCCGCGGCGGCGGATGCGGCGGCGACGGCGACTGGCGGGAGAGGAAAGGAAGCAGCGTAGTGGTGTATGAGAGCGCGGGAGTGACTTGGAGCCGCACCGCCATTAGCCGAAATGCAACGAAAAGATTGAGGCCACGAACGAGATCGGTTGGGGGTCTAGATTGGTTTAAGGAGACTTCCAGTCCCAGCCTCTCCCATTTTTGAAGTCGAGAAATATATTTCTCATTTTTATTTATTAATTTTAATAATATACATATTTATTTAGAGTAGTATTCAATATATAAAAATTATAAATTTTAATTAGATTTATATTTTTTATGTTACTTATTTTTTTAAATAAATATTTTGATATTCTAAAATTTAGCGAATTAATAAATTAATTTTAAAATAATTAAGATTTTGAACCCTCAAAATGTTTCTTTAGAATTATCTTTTAAAAAAATGTTAAACCAAAAAATTGTAAATCTTATTAAAATTTATAATTTTTATTTTAAAAATTTTTCAGAAAAATATTTATACAATCAAAATGAATTCAGTACGAATATCAAGAGAAAAATTTTTTGGAAGTTAAAATAGTAATTAGAAAATTTAAGAATTTATTTAGGTAAGTAGGAGAAACCTAGGATCGCATTTGCACTTGGTTTAAAGTGTTCCTGCACTACCTAGTATTGTGATTTTTTAATACAAAATAAAGTAAATTTATTTTGTCTAAATTAATTTAAAAATTATAAAAATAAAATTAGGTCGTCATTTTTATTGACCATCCACCTCCAATATTGCAGTATGCATTTTTAGACTATCATACTGACAAAAAGTCACCAATTAATTTGGTGATCAAAACAATTTCTAATTTGATACTTTATATTAAATATTAAATTATAAATAAATTTTATATCATTCTATAAATTTTAATTAAAAATTTCAAAAAATTATTAATAAATTTACCGAATGGTCTCAGATTGACGCATAGCTAATGGTTTGTTATCTTATTTGTCTTTTTTTGTTTATAATATTTTGTATTTCTAAACGAAATGAAGAAAAAACTAAACTATATATTGCTATATATTATTTGAAAGAAAAATTATTGCACGCATCGGGTTGACCACGTCATCCCGTGCACTGCATACATCTACAAGCATTTTTTGAAAATATTTTCAAAATAATTTTTTTTTTCAAAAAATACTTCAAAAAATATTTTCAAAATAATTTAGCCCAAAACTTCTTCTAGAAATATTTCTTGAAAAAAAATTTCTAAATAAAAATTCTATATCTCATCAATATTTGTATTTTGAAAATTTATCGGAATAAAGTTTGTAGGTGTATCCGGTGCACGGATGACGTGGTGCACCGGGTGCGTGCAATAACTTCTCTATTTGAAAAGGTAATGACAAACATGGGAAATAGTCCGGCAAGTCGGTACTTAAATAATCATTTATTATGGTATGTGGCCCCATTTTTATAATACTTAGTATCTTTAAGTGAATGATTAACTAATATCATTTTATTTATTTTCTATGACTTTATAGTTTCAGAATTTTTAAAGAAAATTAATAGACATGCAGATGATCTATTATAGTATTCAGAAAGACGTGTACATTATCTGTCATAGACTCATAGTTAGAACGACGTGTAAACAACAATATTTATCAGTTCTAATATTTTCTCTTTATTTTGTTTAAAGACGCCAATTGACATGCTAAATGTAATTTTTTTCGTTTGTAATTTAGTTTAAAAAGTTTAAACTATTGGTATCTTTACAAAAAGTTTAAACTAAAATATCGTATCAAAAGTAAAGTTTTAGTTTTTAGTCATTTAGTTTAAAAATACTAAACATTAAAAAAACAGAGGCACAAATTGTCATTTAGTTTCTAATCACGAATTGTTATTTACATCATTTTGTCAATCTGCAATTTAATTAAGGTCTTGTTTCTGGCTGCTCCATTGACATACCCATGTATATATATATATATATATATATAATATATAGCAAATTATCAACGTAAGTAATATAGAGAAATATTTGATGCAGATGTTAAGCTACCTTTTTTTTTACTGCAGATATAGTCTACACTCATCTTAGAAGCTGTTACGTACTATCACATGCACGCATGCATTGCTCTCGTTCACGTTCCTCTCGCTTGCAAAAACGAACACGTACATACTATATATTTAAAGTTTAATCAATTAAGGCTAAACTTTTAGGGTTTGCTGTGGATGAATTTTTTGCACCCTCTTATTGTGCTGATAAGTATCTTTTTAACCTTTCTATAAGGCTAAACGTTATTTAAGGCTAAACCTTTCTATAAGGCTAAATGTTATATATTATACAGTTGAAAAATACAATTGTCGATATTTGATCGGAAAAGTAGTGTGAGATAGCAGAAAGTTTAATTGCAGGGGCAAACTGATCCCGATTTGTATACGTTAATATTAATATGTTGTTATGTTAATGGAAGTTAGACGTTAATATGTACTTTGGTGCAAATGATATTCTCCGGTCTATAAAACCAACCCAACAACTTGCCGTCTCCTTCACCATCCCCCACTTCTCAGCACTTTGAAGTTATCTACAGGTAGCTTCTCTTAAGTTCCTCTCATGGCGGACGAAGGCGACGGGAGGAACACAGACAAGAGAATCATCTGCAGTGAAGAAGCCGAGGTGAGAAAAGGGCCATGGACTTTGGAAGAAGATCTTATTCTGATAAACTACATCGCCACTAATGGCGAGGGTGTCTGGAACACCGTCGCCAAAGCTGCAGGTAAAATTATATACGTAAATATTTAAATTTCTTCGAAAAGATCTTCTTTTCTCTCTAATATTATCTATTTTTGGCAAGGTTTGAAGAGGACAGGGAAGAGTTGCAGGCTGAGGTGGCTGAATTATCTGAGGCCGGACGTTAGACGGGGGAATATAACGCCGGAGGAGCAGCTGCTGATCATGGATCTCCATGCTCGATGGGGAAACAGGTGAGAATATATAGCCTATGAATTATATAATGGAAGCCAATCGAAGGAGACCTCTCTCTCTCTCTCTCTCTCTCTCTCTCTCTCTCTCTCTCTCTCTCTCTCTCTCTCTCTCTCTCCCCTTCTTTTTTTTTCCTGATCGAATAGAGATGTTCTCTCTTCCTCTATGTAGCTATCTCTCCTCTGTGCCCTCTCTCTAACAAGAATAGGAAAGAAAACATGGCAAGAGGGTGGATTAAACATCACAATCGAAAAAAAAAAAGATCAAATAACTGAAATTATCTTGGGGGGATGAGTTGTACCCACGAGGATTTTTCTTTTCTCTGCCTGGTTTGAGATGGTTAATTATATACATAACCCTACATATTTCCATATGAGGCTGACGTATTGGAGCTGGACAAGTCATAAGTAGCAATAATTTTCAGAAACATATGTGATATCAATAATAAGGCATGTGATAGAATTGCATAAAGCAAGAATATGGATTGCACATGGCATGTTATACTAGGTAGTGAAAACTATATCAGTCGTGCATGTATGAAGCTGTGGCAAGTTATGCTTTTATTCGATGCATTTTCAATTTGTGATTATACGTATAGGTGGTCGAAAATAGCTAGACAGCTGCCCGGGCGAACTGATAACGAGATAAAGAACTACTGGAGAACAAGAATTCAGAAGAAAAACAAACCGGGTGAGCCGATGGATCACTACAACAATCTTAGCCCTATGATGTTGGATGGTGCTAGTACTAGCCAAACAAGTGGTATCGAAGGTGACGAGCAACGGGGTTACAATACTACGCAAGAACCCGTGGTAAACCCCGAGCCGCCTCTTCCACCTTCCTTCTCCGATGAATCAAGTCATAGTTTCTGGGCCATGGATGATGATTTCTGGCCAATGCACTCCCTTAATGGCGATTAAGATGTTACAAGTCATGTTGCACCGCCACATAATTGAGGTACTTGGTTATTGTACAAAGTACGTATCTACGGTCGTTTATATACTCTTAAACTTAAGTGGGTGTAATAAGTTAATGACTGGCTTTATCACTATGAGCTAATTAAAAGCTCATTTCTAAAATTGAGTAAGGGTTCTTATCATATTAATAGGCTATTTCCTATTTCTGTACAGAAGGAGAATTCGGCAGAGTAGCAAAAGCTTATGCCTAGCGACCGAAAGGTCGTTAGTTTGATGCATAAAATCATCTCTTGTAAAAAAAGGATAAATATAGTATCGTCACTAGATAAGAAATTATTCGGACCCTTTCCGGAGGCCCCAACTATATGCGTGATAGCCCTTGTGGAACAAGATATCCCCACTTCCTAGTGTTAGAATATTATTTAGTGTTTCTTATCTCTTATTTTACGTGATATTCCACTCTTAACATTTTTATCCTCAAGATAACCATGCTTAAATGCCATATGTGATACACAACTTAAATTGCATTAAGAGAGCTAACACTGCAACAAGTAGTCCAATGGAGAGGGTAACATTTTAGCCTAAATAGTACAAAATTCAGTTGGTAAAGTTTTTTTTTTTTTATTGATATAATAACTTCATCACCGGATCCTAGTTGTTAAAACCTTCTATAACTAACATGTGTTTGGTCTTGATAATAAGACGTTAACGACTAAAAGTTATTATTTAGTCATTAAAATCTCCCTTCTATGACAAACTTAAGCATACACCTAAATTTAGTTGATGTTAGCATTTTCTTGTTGTGCTACACTGAATTTTGATGTGTGGATTCACAATTTATTATGGAGAAAATAAATATAATTCTGTCATATGAGTTGAGCTTAGTTGAAACAACATTCCAATATCGTTGGCTTTCTTCTTTCCCTCCAATCTCACTTTTCGATAAAGATACTTTGCACACTTCAATATACAACAACAACAACGACAACCATAGTACTATCCGAGTGGGACTTAGGGAATTTAAAATATACGCAGTCATGTTTAAGAAAATATATTGTCTTTAGGACTCAAACAAGTCATGATATGTAGCATAATTAAACAACTTCAAGGATAGCTAGCAGTAATCGTGCATGGATCCTCTCCAATGCATATTCCTCCAATACTTTCCATTGAATGCTCAGAGCTAATTCACTCAAATTTATAGTTCAGATTAAAAGAGGCCCACAAAAGTACATTACTTTACTTTCTCCATAGCTGTTTGGCTGATTCTTAATTTCTACACTTTCTTTATATAGTAAGTTATCATATTTTTATAAAAATATTTTAATCTAATTTATTAAATTTGAGTGAATTAAGTCTGACAACTTAATGGAGAGTATTATTGAACAAATCTGCAATGGAGATAATCATTGTCCATCGTAATTATAGTTCTATGATGGTCATGATGGGGCAGGGCAGCCATCTTAATTCTCTAGATTACTTAATATGGTGATCTTATAATGATGTTTTAGGGTTTCAAGTAGACGTACGGGGAGTAGGAAGAAATATCACCAAAGGCCATGCACATGCACGTGGAGGCAACCCGCGCATGTCTCCTATTCCCTTTTTTTTTTTTTTTTCTTTTTTTTTTGATGAAAGCATGTCTCCTATTCTGATCTGCCGACCTCGGTAGCACTTGTGGAATACCGAACCACTGCTTTCAGAGCAACCATTTTCTGTTCAAATTGAAAGCCATAGTGAAGTTATTGGCCATCTATGGGCCGCCTAACAATTAGGTAATCCGAAGACTATCGTGACCGGCTTTTTGTTTTCTTTTTTTTTTCGAAAATTCGAAAAATCAATGAATTTTATTTTTAAGCAATACATGGTTCAATTTAGGAATAATGTCTAAAAAAGTAATGCTTTTTAAAACTCGTACAAATCAACATCTATCTTTTTAACTTTTTCAAAAAAAAATAAAAATAATACATAGTTGGAAACATAAAATTGTTCCAGACTATTAGTTTAGTGTTACGTAATAATAAGAATTAAGAAGATCTAGATATTTTTACGCCTTTCTGATATAGCATTCTCTTGTTACTGCACGATCATTTCATGTAGAGGAGTGATAGATTATATGCTGACTTGCATCCATTGCACGATTGTGCATATTGGAATCGTCCCATATAGACAAGCATCCATAAGAATCCACTAAAGGGTAGATAATTATAAATATACATGATAATTATATATGCCCTATGCTAATCAAGTTAGAAACCATCGATCTGAAGATTAAGATGACGACACTGATAGTTCTTCACCGCTAACAAGAACATCGCAGAAGATTGTCGGAGCATCTCCGAGTGATGTGAGCACGAGTCGAGATAATTCCAGAACTCTAGTCGTGATATCCTTCATGATTAGAACTGACATGGTAGCATAGCATTGGAGGCTGATACCATATCAATCCCTCTTATGGCAAAAGTTTGCAATTCAGCCCCTGATCGGACTGACATGGTAGCATTGGAGGCGGAAACGCAAAAGCCCCAAGAAACAAACAAGCTACTAAGAGGCTGGATGCCACATCATGTATGCGCTAGAACATATCTAGGAAGCTAACTAGCTAATGAGCAATGTACCAACAAATTTGAACAAAAATGATGTTAAAAACCCATGCTTTTCCAAATTCAAATAAATAAGCACATGTCATGTCAACTTTTTCAAAAAAAAACCTCATCGGAAATTCAAAAGTGTTACAGATGGCTAGTTTAATTTTCAAGATAGCTAGTATAAACTGCCAGCACTTGTATTATAGTGTTAAGAATAAAGTATTCCATGTGAGTTATCTTAGAGTTCTCGCAACTTAAAATATTCCTTGCGAGCCAAAAAAGTGTGCCGGGAAGCTAACGAAGTGTTTTCATTTGATTGGTTAATTTGTTCAGAGTTTACAAAATATGTTTTGTTTTTTTTTCTGATAAAACTCCTCTTTTTTTCTTTTTTTTTTGTATCTTACTCTTTCTCACGATCCCACAATCATTCATGGATCCCAAAGAGACCCAAGTGGCCTATCGGTTGGTTGGTTGGTTTGTGCTCTATTATAATTCATCGTAAATTGTCCTGCAGTCCCTTAAACAATCTCGCGAGCGCTAAGTACACCAATCTCATCCATATACCCCAACACAACAACGACAACACGGTGAATCTAGCCCATCTGCACAGTATGGTTGGGTGCAAGAATGAGTGCGATAGGGAGTCGGCAACGAAATAAGTTGCGGTGGGTCCATCGGTCACAAGGGATGGCGGGCAAAAGGTTTGGAGGAGCACATGGGAAACTTTCTCATCAAGATGGAGTAGTTTTACCAAGGTTGGTCTTGCTTTTCCCAAAGGGGAGCTTATTAGTTCTAGTTTTGGGAAAGAAATGGAGTTCTTTTGATTGAGCCTCATACCGAACTGCCGGCAAACATTGAAAGGCTAGCTAAGCATGCAAAAGTAGCCCCGGCACTGTTATTCTTGACCACGTTTCATTATCCACCATTGCCCAGCGACCGAGCAAGTCATCGTCGCATGCGAAATAGAGAAACATATTTAGGAAAAGTAGTGATGAATTAATAATGGTGAAAGCCCAAGGTTGATGATGATGATGCTGCTGTGGAAAGCATCAAGGTACCGAAGCAAATGATAAGAGCATGATATAGTAGTAATAATGTTATAATGATAGAGATCTCAATTATTTGGAGGGCTCGCTGGTTTTTTCACGTCAAGTTTCACACTCGCCCTCTCTGAAGGGGAAAATTTTATAATGCTCCGGATATAAATTTCGAAACTTACACCACTTTTATTAAAACTTATATTAAAATAAATTATATTTTTATAGTATAAATTATTTTCAAAAAAAACTTAAATACCATGTCAAATAAATTGATAAAAAACTATAGACAAATAAATTGATTTTACATTACCATATTTTGATAATTATTTTTGGCACATATTATGATATTTTATGAAAATAATTTGAACAATAAAGTTATATATTTTATTTTTCTGAACAACTTTGTAGTTGAAATTTTTTTTAAAAAATATCTCTAAATATAAGTTTTAATAGATGTGATGTAAGTCTTGAAACTTATGCCCGGGGCATTATAAAACTTAGGGATAAGTGTGGTTCATGGTCGTGGGATGGGCATTGGAAACGGAGGGACGAGATTTTTTTTATTTTTTTTTTCAAATATTTTTTTTTGGGTCCATAGAACCTTCCTTAGTTCCTTACAGAGAATTGAATCCAGATACTTTTGGGAGCGGAGGTGTTTAAGTATTGTTACTTTAGAGATGCAGGTTTCTTAGCTTGTTTGCATAGTTTTTTTTTTTAGGGCACTAAGTTCTCACCTGAAGTTAGGATTATATCTGAATAAACCTCTCACTGGCTTTCCTAAAAGGACACTTGAGAGTCACGCATCGAACGTAAGGAAAAACGAGCGCGTAATCGTCAACGCAAATATTTATAAATGCGTAACTGACGACACATAACATTGAACCTAAAATACTTAAGCTTTTTGAGATCTTCTACCACTACAACACCCCCAACATCGAGGTACATAGATTGAACCAAGGTGCCTTTAGAGCTTTGAGAGTTGGTTGTATTCTGAATCCGAGTCCCGAGCAACTCAGCCAGATTAGATGTTGTAAATAATCGGTTGATATATTCTTTAGCCTTTTACTATCACATTCAGAAATTAGATATGAAAATGTTTATTTTTGTATATAAAAAAAAAAGAGGCCTGAGATTCAAACCACCAATTAAGCTTCTACCAATAACCCGCTCTTATATATATATATATATATATATATATATATATATATGCAAATGGCTCCTCTTTCATCTACTGGTATCTATTTACTACTCATTTTATACGTACGGTATCTCTCATTATGTTTAATAAATCTACGAGAAACACACACACACACAAGCATATATATATAATATTATATATTATATATATATATATATAATATATATGTGTGTGTGTGTGTGTGTGTGTGCGCGTGCGCGTGCGCGTGCGGGCGTGTGTGGGTGTGTGTTTCTTGTAGATTTATTAAACACAATGAGAGATACCGAACGTATAAAATGAGTAGTAAATAGATACCAGTAGATGAAAGAGGAGCCATTTGCGGGATAGCTCAACTAGTAGGGTAGTAGTTTTTAAACTATCATTCACGAGTTCGAATTCGGTCGTTATAATACGGGGATAAAAAGTTATTAGAGCAATATTTTAAAAATTGTGGCATGCATTTACGTTATCCAATGGGGTGTCAAAAGACAACACACGTCCAAGAGATTTTACTCCATTATTGTAAGCTCTGGATTATGGTTAGAAAATTGTATCTATTGAAATAATATAGTACTTGCAGCAGGAGAGGTTTCAATTCTTAATTGTTTTGAAAAAAAAAAGAAGTATTGGAAAGAAGGTATAAATCACCGAAGGTGGTAACTATATATTATCATAGATTTGTGGATATTTAGTATAGACCATTTTAATTTCGAAAAGTACAATATACATTAATGACTACAACTTTTTGATTTATTTATTTTTAATGTCCATAATGACTACAACTTGGCCTAGTGCAGAAGCCCCAATGGGTTTACAAGCCAGTCCAAACTGTAAACACAAAAAAAAAACACAAAAAAAGAAGGGAAAAAAAAAGAAAGAAAAGAAAAAGAAAAGAATATATAACGACAAACTTTATATATATGAGAAAATATTTCACATAGACAGATGGAGAAAAGCATGGGAGATTTTGAATTGGAAAAAGCTAAAGATCAAGACGGTTTGCCAGAAGCCATCACGGATATGCAAATGAAGCCATCCAAAAACCGTAATTTACAAAAATATGGTCTTGAGATGGGTGTCTTCGTAGATATCTGATGGTTTTCAAAACCATCCTTAATCTCAAACACTGCTTTTTTTAATTTCAATTTCTAAGACTATCAAATAGATGTGGAAGTGAGGTTTTCTCTAGATATATTAGGAATAAACAAATCTCAAGTAAAAAGAAAAGGATGAAAGCCGGAAAACATTGCATGCAAAAATCATTCTTCACGACCCATTAAAGGTCTCTGAAAATATTATAACCGGAACCTGAAACTAAAAAAATATATAATTATTACTGGATGAATCATGCAAAAATTAATTTCAGGAACTTGGATATTCGTTTATTATCTATCAGTAGTGTAATTGATTTTATGTTATCCAAAAAAAAAAAAAGCAATACGTGTATTGAAGATTAAGCGATGAATATATTGAAGATTCATCTTTTCAACTTTGATCCGTCTGATAAAGCCGGGGAACAAAGAGGAACACCGAAAGTAATGACAAACACAAAAATAAAATTTACGTGTTTCAGCTGAAATCTACATCGACGGAAGAGAGAGTGGTGTTTTACAATGAAAAGAAAAGCACAAGGAGCGTGTCTTTTGACAACCCTATTACACTTATATTTATAGCTGATCCCCTAAATTATTGATTCCTGAATCTATATCAGAGCTGATAAATAAGAAAAACAATCTTATTAACGTAGCAGTACAACAACAATGACATCCCGGTCAAGTTCCATCGCGTCGAATCTGGAAAGGATAAAATATGCAATCATGCTTCGAAAAAAAGACTGTTTTTGAAGAACTCCCAGCTTGAGAAACAATTCCAAAATATTTGGCAAGCAAACACACAAGTTCACAAGACAAGAAATCACAATAAACATGTATACTACAAGCACACGAACCATGCAAATATAATAGACTAATAGCTACAGAATAATAAATAAATATAGAGACAAAAATACACAAAATCAAATAAAAGGAAAACATAGGGATAATAGAACATAAAGTTAACAGTAATGATGTTATATTATCTAAACCACGATGTCACTGTTATAAATTCTCGCTGCCATTTACTCGAAAGAGAGCTAAATCTTCATCGACTTCTAGAAATATATATATATAAGATTATGTCCGATAATTTTGAACGGTAGCTAGATTTATGTCAGTATCTGGCCATGTACTTTAGTTTCTCTATATCCCCATACTTCCATGCAAAGCGAGTTATCAAGAAGGCGATTGTGACCGAAGATATGAAGTAGTAAAGATATTGGAGGCAGCTCAGATCTATTTTAAAAATGCAGCAAGTTGGATAGATATAGACCTTACAATCTTACACTTTTTTGAATCATAAATTCTGGATAAATTTATTTCTTAGTTGCAAATGCTTCTTAATATCTATACATCTGGTAAATATCAATTGAATATTTAAAACAGATTTTTTTTTTGGGTACTCCATAATTTTTGTATTCAATTTCTTTTTGTACTTAAAATTTTCTAATATTACTTATATTTATTTATTTATTTATTTTGTAATTATCATAATTTTTTTTTGAAAAGGTACACAAAGCAGGATTTGATATGTACTTATTCCTAAACACCAAAACGTTCTTGTAGGGGGATACAAGACATGTTGTTTCAGCTTTAATTTATGTTCTTGTCAATATAACATTCTGTAACCATGAAGCAATGCTATTCATACTGAGAATGTTTGCTAAACAATTATTCTAGCGAAGGACAAGAACTACAAGAAGGATAAATCGATATTTTGTACCAACCAATATTGCCTAGGTAGTTAGTAAGACTGGATGCTAGAAGATGATTACGTTATGTCCCTCATAAAGGATACGTCGGGAATTCTAACAAGCGTGAGTTAGAAGGGACTGATAAGTCTAGTTTATATATATTCAAATTTAGTATTAATTATACACTATTTTATTATTTGTTGATTGATTGCAGATGAAAAATTTAAATTGGAGCTAAATATGCATTTAGAGATAAAGTGGTGCATCACCGCAAATAAAGAGAATTGAAAACGAAAAGCAAATAATGCAATTATGGACTACAAATAGAGAAAGCATGGAAAATTTACAATGAAATAAGAAGAAAAATCCAGAAATATTGAGAGCCATACATATATAATATATATATATATATATATATATATATATATATATATATAGTACTTGTTGTAGCAAAGAGAGACTTTGGGGACTTGAGCTCTTTGTAATTATGAACTCTTTTTTATATATGATTTATTTCTTTTCTCAATGAAAATTTTTTAATTTTTGAGAACATAATTTTTAGTCATACTATAAAAATCTACATTAATTATCAAGTTAATTTAGATCAAACCCTGGTAATTTCTTATGTTTCAAAAGACATAATATAACTAAGTAATTTGGCCACTACTCAACTATAGTATTTTGTAAAAAATACCACGAACATATGTAAGATAGTGCTATCTACATAATTCGTGCAACATAACAAGTTCATAAAAAATAAATGTATTTTTCTCTTATCAACCTTCATATGAGATATAGTTGGTGGATAAAAGAAATATAGTTCTAATATATCTTGAAAGAGAATATTAGATAATAAAGCAACTTGCTCGAAATTAAATCAAAATTATTCTGACTGCTAGATAATTAACATTAGATTGTCATAATTACAAATTATGTACCTTATCATTTGAGAATTTGATTACATTAATTAACTTTTTAATTCCGGTTGTGAAATCAAATCAAAATTAAATCTAGGTTATACTCAATAAATTCAATCATCGTAGGAACGATTACTTTATTTACAGTATATTACTTGAGCGACTAATATACTTGCTAAACTTTCACACTCAGGGATTACTATATTGTTCCGTTTTTAGTTGAGATAAACGATACAAACTGAACTGAGAGGTACATATCCCAAAAAATCATTGAGATTTTTTGGGGGTTTTGACACAAAAAATACTATTTTGCTAAATTTCAATAAGTCGACCTGTTAAACTAAAATATTAAATTAACTTTCCACAATGCACTAAAAGATAGGATGCCCGGAATAATACAATCCAAAACTATAATACAAAAACTGTCATATTATACTAGCCGGCTGGAATTAAACTAGTCATGTAATAATTTTATATTTCTGATCAAGAAATTCTTGAAAAAGTTAAAAATAGTAGGGATTATTTGTTTTTTAAAATAAAAAAAAGGAAAAATCGGGTGATTTCTGATGTTCGTGACGTCTAAGTTCAGTAAGAAATAACCAATCGCATTCGAAGGCGGCCTTAACATTTGTATTCAGAATTAAAATTGCATAAAAATTTGTAGGCACCTAGGAAGTACGATCATACATACACGAAATGTTAAAAAACAATATTAAAAATAATTATGGTAAAAAGCAAACATTAATATTATGCTTCAGAAACAGGAATAAAAGTCTAACTAACTAAAAATAATTTATATTAAAGGTTTTTGTTCAGCAAAGGTCTTAGCCCCTTACCTTTTCTAGTTTTGTCAAGCTGATGCTGATGACATCTACTTGTAACAGCAAAAGGCTTCAAGTCACGTGTACTTATAATCTGATTAAAATTATAAAAAATAAAAAAAAATTTAGTTTTTTAATGTTATACTTTATATAAAATTTATAACTAATACCAGTGTATCGTACGGACATACAACTGGTATGATTAGTTTAGTATCTCCCACCTGCGATTAATTATGTTGAGCCACCAAACAGGAGTAAACTTCAGCCCACTTTCCGGTAACGTTTGCTCCATGCAAGCTTCAAAGCTAATAAATATTTACAAAGTTCAGCTTCCAGGACAGTGTAAAATTCCAAATTCACACTAAAACCTCCCAGCAAGCCCCCTCGTCATCACCTCCCTGCTCAGGCTGTGGCCGTGGCTTTCTCGAAGGTGTCATCTGAGTTAATCTTAATCTATTCTGACTTCGGTTATATTTCTCGAGTTGATCGAATTCTAACAACTTGATATTTGGGGAATGGTCAAGAAAATCCCTGATCGTACATATCCTGACGAATAAACCCTTCCTTATATTTCAGTTATTGCTTCCTCAGTAAAAACAGAGGCTAAAATGATATATTGAAAATAAGGAGCATTGCTATGGAAAAAAAAGGGCTAAAATGCTTTTTAAAAATAAGAAAAATTGATTTGTAATAAATTTAAAAAATAGGGGGTGATATGTAAGTTACCCTTTGATACATTCAAGGGATAATACCATATCAGCCCCCCATGGTTTGAAAACGTCCAAATCAGCCCCCCATTTCAAAAATCAGTCTTTTCAGTCCCCCAAGCACTGTTTGAATTTTTTTCGGACGAAAATATTTCTATACCTGTTAACAGTTTGGACGCTAAAAATACCTATCTAGAAGTATTTTTTGGAAAAACTTTTAACAATAAAGTTGTAGATCTCGATGAGATCTACAATTTTCATGTTGAAAATTTTTCCAAAAAATACTTCCGAATAGGTGATTTCGGAGTCCTAACTGATAACGGGTCGACCCGTAATCCGCTGAACAGTTCGAACG
Source organism: Xerophyta viscosa (assembly GCA_002076135.1). Classification (NCBI taxonomy): domain Eukaryota; kingdom Viridiplantae; phylum Streptophyta; class Magnoliopsida; order Pandanales; family Velloziaceae; genus Xerophyta; species Xerophyta viscosa. The sequence goes on along the minus strand of MJHO01000103.1, from coordinate 94,274 downwards.
CCAAAAACACCTATTTAGAAGCATCTTTTGGAAATATTTTCAACATGAAAGTTGTAGATCTCGTCGAGATCTACAACTTTCATATTAAAATTTATTTTAACAAATATTTTTAAATATGTGTTTCAGGCATCTGAACAGTCATGGATATTTTCGTCCAAAAAAATCCAAACAGTAAATGTAGGAGCCTGAAATAGACGTTTCTTGAAATGAGGGGCTGATTTGGAATGAAAACTTGAAATGGGGGGCTGATATGTTATTATCCTTACATTCAAGCATGATAGAATCCATTATGGTTGATTGGACATGTTGTCGGTCTATTTGTCTCATAGAATATTCCTGGATTATGATAGCTATGTATTTAACGATATTCCAAACTAAAAATAAAATACTTTCACATTTGAAAAAAAAAAAAAAAAAATTGTACATGAAATGTAACCCTTTCAACTTGAAACTGCTTAACATTGGATAAATTGACTCCTGCTGATCTGCCCTCTAAAGTTCTAGTGTGTTGCTCCATATGTCCAAGTGAAGCGGGCAAAGTATTACGTTCATATTTTACATATTTACTGATGCTTAATATACGACACTAGCACAGAACTTGTCGAAACTTTATATATGAATTATTAAAAATAACTTTAAATTTTCACTTTTACTTTTAAAATATGGTCGGCACGACGCTATTGGCACGATTTGTACGTGCAAGGATATGAGTTTATCAAAATTCAACTTGACTCAGCACTAAAACCTTCTAGACATATTTTTACTGCATACTTCGAGATTCACAACGGATATATAGACGGCACGAAAAGCAAAATAAATTTACATAATTAAACACTACTACCTAATATAGGACAGTGGCACAGAACTTGTTGAATCTTTATATATGAATTATTAAAAATAACTTTAAATTTTCACTTTTACTTTTAAAATATGGTCGGCACGATTTGTACATACAGGGATATGAGTTTACCAAAATTCAATTCGGCTCAGCACTGAAACCCTTCTAGACATATTTTTACTGCATACTTCGAGATTCACAATGGATATAGAGACGGCACGAAAAGCAAAATAAATTTAGATATTAAACACCACATTTAGTATTGATACTGGAAGGTTAAGATACAAAGGTGAAGAGGACTACCCCCTACACACCCATCTTCCAGGGTATATTCCCTACAAAAGACACAGCAAACAAGAAACATACTAAAAATACCACACATTACACACATATTTATACATCTTAAATACTTGACAGTCACACTGTTATGTGCTGTATTTTTCTTCTTAGGCTGCAGATGGTGCAGGGATAAAGTTAACAGTAGGCTCCGGAAGGGTTGCCATGATCGGAGTCTTCGTTAAGGCGTCGCCTTCAGGGACTACATCCTCCGGCTTGAAATCGAGCGACTCGTCGTTGTAGACGTCCCACCATTTAGCCACCAGCATCTTGATGTCCTCTCTATCCATGTTAGCTTCTTTTCCTGTGTACCTCCATGGCTTTGAACCCTAATATAAACGTAGCAAAATATAGACCCACATGTAAGATTATAAATTCAGAAATACCATTCTTAGAAATAAGTGATGGCACTCATATAACTTGGATCACACGTTCTGTATCAAATATATACCACACGTATTCCGATGCACTGATTGTATCAAAAATGTTGATGTGTTGATATATGAGTTGGAGGACTTACTGCAGCACAGTAGTGAACAACTTTGACTTTTTGAAGCTCGACGTTCTCGGGGTGGCGCCACAGCATGGCCAAAACAAGATTGTAATCAAGAGGGATGGGCTTGTAGTTCTTCTCAAAGAACATGTTCAAGAAATCCTATAAAACACAGAGATTGGAGGCAGTGAATAAGATCTTGTATATATTTCAAAAATATTTTCATTACCATTAATATCATATACAACCTATCAAATCTTCTAAGGTTATGATTTATTAAGTTAAATGAATAAAATTAATATTTTATGTACTTTTACTAAAAATTAGTTAAACTTGGGTCTCTAGTGGAATTTTACATTGGAACTTAATATTGTTGATAATATTGATAATAACTACTATCAAGTGTTATTTTGACTTATAGCAACCAAAGCAAATCACAAGAAAAATGATCGTCTGCGAGCGCCAAAATATGTCTCTAAAGGCCAAAACTGGGCTCTCAATGACGCTATGTACAAAGATATTTTTTTTTTGTTGATATAGATTCATAGTTTTGAATATTATATATTGTTTCCCATTATGTTTTACGCCACATAAGTCCTTAGACAAGGACAAAATTGATTGCAAATTTTTGTATTCATATATCTTATTCCAAATTTTGACAGTGAAAGTTCTGTTGTCTAGCTAGTGAACCTCTATCACAAAAATTGGGAAATTGATCGAAAATAATAAGAATAATAATAATAATAAAAGTCTTCACCAATAAAAAAATACCGAAAAAGTTTTTGCCATTTCATTATGAAAAATCGGAAAAACTATTTAAATGCATAATTGTAGAAGATTGAAGGGATATGTGATCCAACAAAAGGGTTGATACCTAATGTGATGTTCATGTGGACAATTTCTATTTAAACTACAATTTAAAGGAATTTTGTATAAACTTGCATGTAGAGAAGAGAAAAAAAAGATATCGTGAGTTAAGCTCAACACATGACAGTGAACCAAGTGACTCTTAACCGGTCATTTGTGTACTTTTAGTGCCACCGCATCAAATTCTACTAAAAAATGTAAATTTTGGTTGGTGCACCGCCATGTAGTAACGTTAACAAGGGAACAAAGTCTTTGTAAATATACACATACGCATTAATAATACCTGTTCGGCGAAGGGGGTGGGCGGTGTGACGCGGAGGGTCTCAAGTAGGCTATCGCAAGTGAGGCGGCTTGGTTCATAAACAAACATCCCTGCATTGAAGTAGAGGGCTGGAGGATTGCCCATGTCCGCGGGCCACTTGACCTTGTCAGGGCACTGCTGGCAGTAGCCGATGGAAAATTGGCGCGAATGGCTCCATGTCTTCTCGCAGAAGCAGTCCATCACCGCGTAGAAGTACCCGTCCGGCATGTCGAAGAGGTGGTCGATGTTTTCGAAAACTTGGATGTCCGCATCCAGATATATCATCTTGCTGTACTCCTCAAACTTTAAATACACATGCAAACTAATCAATTTTTTTTCTCATTTAAGATGGTTGAAAATATTTATTTATTTCTGCAGCTATCAAGCTTATATACCCTTATAATGAATCAGAAACTTCAAAAGAAAAACTAGGAAAGCAGAGAGAGAGAGAGAGAGAGAGAGAGAGAATTGTAATCCTATATACATATATATAGAGTTATATTTAATATGTATGTATACTCACGTTCCAGATGCGAAGCTTGGAGTAGTTGATAACGTAGTAAGCCATGGCGAACTGAATCTGGTTCTCCGGCGGGTACACTGGCTCGATCTCCCTGACGATGCAACCCTGGGACCGTAGGATTTCCCGATGATCTTCGGGAACATCTGGAAGCATGGCCACGATCAACGGGTATGCGCTCTTCACTTTCCTCAGCCCCTTGGCTAGCCCAACGACGCCCTTCCAGTAATCCCCGCTGCCGGCGAGAAAAGTCACGTAGGCACGCTTGGAGTAGCCGGCGTTGGGCACCGCTAGCTTTCCAGCAAAGGTGGCACCGTCGACGGCGCCGGTGATCTCCGGTGGAGCCATTGGTGGAGTGGGTGGTTTTTTTTAAGTGGTGTTGAGGAGGGATTTGAGGCTGAGGACAGTAGTTTAACACACCACTGTAACTGAGCCCCTCGTTCCTGAGCTGCAACAAGGGGAAGTTCCTTCCTTTTATAGACCCCAAATGCATGCTATGTGGACCTAAATAGAAAAAAGTAAATTAAGCATATGCAATGTGTAAAGAAGAAAAATGAAAATATATTATTTTTCTTTTATTTTTTAAAAAAAGTAAATATAATTTTTTTCATTTAGTTATATTTTATAATATTAAAATTTAAAATTTGTTAAAAACATAAAAATATGCATTGCTATGTTAATCTTGTCCTCCCAAGATCTCCTCAGGCGCGACTTATTTCTAGATAGTTGTTGCCGTCGCAGCTAAAATTGAAGTTTAACAAACTTCGATTTCAAACTATCTAATAAATCATAAACTATATATTTATCAAACACAAGCAAATGAATAATTAGTAATTAATAATTATAAACAAAATATGAATATCCTTTAGGCGCATACGCTGTGAGTAAAACTCCAAAGTGGCTCCCGCCGGTATTTCATCAATCGAAGTAGTCCATGGATTAAACCACATGATACACATGATATCGCCCAGTCACCGGGACAACCCAGCGGGGGCCAGTTGCCGATTAAATATGTAATTTAACTTTAGAAAAAAAAAAAAGAAATTGGATAAATTTTTGGCTGCTAGAGAACAATAATGCTATATCACTTTGCCAAATATTGCTGTATTGATGACAATTCAGTCGTGAAGCACGTGAAAAAACATTATTTTATGATTATTCAACTAAAAGTAAATAATTTTGATATTTCTACAAACAAAGGAACTACATATGGTGGAAATTGTCAGGATTAATTTACCACAAAATCAATTATTTATGATCGAACTGGTTTGGATTATAGAAGTTCATACTTCTACGTGGGTGATCACTTGGGTGCATGTGTTAATAGATGATATTTAGTTCTATATATATATATATATATATATATAAGAACTAATAATTGTCCTCGACTTAGCATAAGGGAGCAAATTACCTACAATCTGAAATCTAAAAGCACTCGTCGCGTGAGAAGAGACACATATGAACAATACCGCCAACGCGATATTGTTTAGAAAACAAGATCTGTATTGCACGAGAAGTTGAAACATGGTGAAATGTGTTTCTGCGCTTATACATCCATTGTGGCACTGCGTCACTCCTGTAATTGAACATATTGGAATAAGAAAACTCACGAACCCTAAACTGATATTTGTCTAAATGTGTACTTTTAATTTTTATCTACCAACAAACCTGAATTGCTTCTGAAAAATAGCAATATCAATACTTTTTTTTTTAATCAGCTTTTGGTATATTTACTTATTTAGGGTTTTGTTAGCAACTTTAAATATATTAGAGTTAGGTCCTGCAAGGAAAGTCAGTCAAGCACAAATGAATCTTAGAACATTAGTTTAAGTTCGAACCTTTCAAAAATAATGCATTTGTGTTTAATGCTCCCATAATTCAAAATTTTAGTTTTATGTTATCTAATTAAAAATAACTCCTTTATACCCATGATCCTGTAAAATAACAAAAGTGTTATTATTGTTTTTCTTGAAAGACGTAGGGTATAACGAAACGATGGTATTTTGTCATTTCACAAGATCAAGACTAGTATACGAATTAGGATGACGCATTTTTATAATTTTGAATTATCAATGGACATAAAAATACAAATGCACCAATAAAAGTGTAGAAGCACATCAGTCACCCTGTTGTCGACGTTTTGAATAGTGTAGGGCTCAAGAATAGGCAATTGATTGAGCTGGATAGGACATTTCAATTTTTATACAATAACCTTTCCTCTCGATATCTCAAAAAAATAAATAAAATAAAATAAAAAAGAAAATCCTTACTGACTTACGAATACAGATTAAAGATTACCAGTTAGCAATTTTGCGAAGTATTCATAGATCTTTGTACGTCTAGTATACAACTTCTTTTCTTCTTTTCTTTTTTCTTTTTTTATTTGTGATTTTGAGAAAAATAAATCAGTTAAAGGTGATACCAAACAATAGCAAAAAGACTTACGTAAAATATTCGCAGCATAACCCTAAAGTTAACTAGCACTTTCATGCACGCACAGTTTATCAGAGCCACGTACAAAAAGAAGAAGGAGAAGAAGAAGACGACTACCATTAACAGAGAATCTTTTTATCTCTTCAAAGCTCATCAGATTCAGAAGCCGTAGCCATGGACCAGATGATCAGCGACAAACGTGCGGCTTCGATGAGATCACAGCTTTGCTTTCTCTTGGTGGGAGAGATCAGATGAACACTGAAAAGAAGCGGCTGGCAGAGATCCCAGATGACAAGTGATGAAGCTCCTGCTTGTCACTGTTAATATCATTATTATTGTTTGTTGGCTTAATTATTCGTCTATGCATCTTTGGTCCGGATGGTAGCTCAGCAGGTTTGGTGGAATCATGAATTATAACTCACGCGTATGAATCATGTTGGAATATAATTCTTGAATAATGTCAAAAACTATTTTTTAAAATTTATACAAATCAATTCATGATTTTTCAACTTTTCAAAATAAATTATAGTTGGAAATTCAATTATGGAAAACTAGTTCACAGCTAGTATAATTGTCAGCACTTCTATTGTGGTGTTCGGGCTGAAATATTCAGAATTACTTTAATGTCCCACGAGCTAAAAAGAATGCTCTTAACGTGCGAATAAAAAGTGTTCCCGTCGAGCTAAAAGAAGTGTTTTGAAAAGCTAATTTAGTGTCTTTATTTAAAAATTAATTTGTTCAGTTTTACAAAGTATTTTTTTTTCTTAACAAAACTCATAGAATTTTTCCAAAATTTCAGAATGTTTTTGCAGGTACGTCCCAGTACTCAAAGACATGTCAAGAGTAACGTATGTTCGAAATTTTACTCCATAAATAGATTATAGATTATTTTGATCATTTGCAGATTAGCTGGACTGGTTGGACGAATAGGTCATAACATATCACTCACGAATTCGAGTATAGGTAGCGGCGTGTTGGGGGCAAAGCAGGTTCATAATTTTACTCCATCAATCTAGTGGGTTGTAGATAGAAATTTCTTACTAGTTAAACAATCTAATATATATCGTAAGAGAGACCTTATTCATTTACCACAAAACAATACAATTATTATTAGTACTAATTTTGCACCCATACGATATACGGTTATAAGTCATATTAGAATATATAAATAATAATATTGAAAAACTTAATTTCTTATATTTTTTATTCATATAATTGTTAGTCATTTAACTAAAATATTATACTTTGTTTACCACCTGCTATTAAAATAAATAAATAAATAAAATTACTCGAGTAAAGTGAAATTATATATATATATATATATATGTATGTACGCATATATATAAATTTATTCTAAATTTCATTATATTATTATAATATAATTATTTTAATACTAATATTTATTTTAAAAATGCATATTTTATATATTTGTTTGCTTTATATGTATATATGCATTTTTTTTTCAGATACACGTCGTCTTCACGGCCAATAACAGGTGGAAAGGCATATGTATGCACTTTAGATACATGAATATTCCTTCATAAGTATGCAAATAATTAAAGTGGAAATGATTGCATCCATATGTGGTCTAGATTAGTACATTTGCCAAAACATATCCCAAATATTCTCCAAAAAAAGATAGAAAAAAGAAAGTTGCATAGATTGAACCAAGTGCTGGTCAAACTGATCTTGTTTATTGTTTGGTTCGAATTTTGGTATACATTCGTAAAGGAAAAAACAAAGATTAATGATACCTCAGGTAGGGTGCACGACAAGGTTACCCCTCAAATTCGTGATTGGTGCATGTGATATCAACCGCTAGCTGCGCGCTGCTCTGTGTAGTGGTTGACACAAGCACACCCTAAGTACTTCGGATACATGTCAAATACGTCGATAAAAAATTCAAACAAAAAAATGAAAAAAAAAAAAGAAATTCTTGATATATGGGCCGGACATGTCAAGCAGGAGTGTATCCGACAGGCTTGTTCGTGTATATGTTATTTTTATTTTTTTTGTTTCAAGAAAATTGATTTTTTTAATTTTTTTAGAAAAAATAAAATATTATATATTACTAGTAATACATAATAGTAAATAATATAATATACTTATGTACTTGTAAACTATATATTTTCTCTACTTATATTTATGTAATCATATTATTATTATTAAAAATTATCTTAATGATGTAAAATATTAATTAAACATGAATTTTATTATTAAATATTATTATGTTTTTAAATATTTAAATACTTAATATATGTCATATTATTTTTTTATACCCATATCAATACTTTCTAGATGGACTGTTCGGCTGGAATTAAACTAAATACGTCACTACACAAAGACAACGATGACATGATTCGATTATTATGTTAGGAGGAAATCAATAAAGCACTGATACGGACACGAGTACGGAGACACGGCACTGATACGGACACGAATACGGAGACACGACACGGTAGGATACAAAATACGGTAATTTTTAAAAAGGTAAGATACAAGTACGATTCGGACACGACAATAAAAATATAAATTATTAAAAAAAAATTGATTTAAGTATTTGAATATATCAAAATATATAATATTAATAATAAAATTCATGTATAGTATAATATTTTTCTTTTTTAATACTATTTAAGCAAAAAAAGATAAACTACAATAATAAAAATAAAAAATATAATATTTGAGCATATAACTATATTATATTACTTATTGCTATTTATCGTTAATATTGTATACTTTTTTTTAACAATAAAAAAATTTTAAAAATTAAATTTTCTTTAAAAAATTAAAAAAAAACCAAAAAAAAAAAAAAATCGGACACTCCAGTCCGGCATGTCCAAATTTTTTGTGGACACTTCTCCGGCCTGTCCGACATGTGTCCGCGACGTATCCGTGTCGAACACTGTACTTGATAAAATTTTAGAGTGTCCGTGCTTCCTATGAGGAAATCCTATCAAGATGTATTAACGCTCTTTTAGCTGTTACAATTGACTAACAAAAGGAGGAAATTAAGAGGAGCACAATAGAGTTGGTGTGCAGGAATAACTCTCTCTTGATTCTCTTGTGTAAATGATTTGGTGCAACGCCGTGACGACTCCCATCTAGTTGACGACTCCAATCATTCTGCCTTGTTCGATTACCGGCGGGGTGCCCCATATCATGCGTAAGCTAGCTTCATGTTGGGGGTCGAGCCGATCGCCACCCAACACATGGGTTCCGAACTTCAGACTTTCCCTAGATTTTGAACAATCATAAGGATGGCATTATCATATGGGGTAATGATAGCCTGCCGATCCAAATTCAGCCCCTGTTATCTGATCTCGTCAAAATCTACAACTTTTATGTTGAAAATTTTTCAAAAAAATATTAATATAATGGTCAAAACGAAAATGCACATTTTACGAGAGAGGAGCATAAACAGTAACCAGGGGCTGAATCGGTAGAGGTTTCCGGTCAAGGGGCTGATTGATCATTATCCCTTATCATATCAAACCCAGTGATCGTTGTACCTTTCTGGATTGTGCCTCCCAGATTCTACTCGGCCGTCGGGATCCATTCTATATCAAAGACCATATCTCGATTATTCTTTGTTGGAATTCTCAAGAGCACATATACAAGTTTTTTTTACCCGTCATTGCATCGGTATTAGTTAAATGTTAACTCAAACTATATTATGTATATATTTATATTATTTAATATTAAAATATTTAAAGATACACTAATAAATAGAGGTTGAATTTGAAAAGATGGTTGTGCTTAATTTTTATGGCTTTGTTCTACACCTATATAATTAAATATTAATTACATGATATTCTTCGTTAACTAATATAAATATGATATGAATGTATATGGGTAATTGGTTAGTTATGTTGAATATGATATGATTAATAACAGAGATGAGAGTTTTTATGTGAAGCTATATATTTTATATTTCATCGTTTGTCCTGCGTTGGTGGGTCAACCGGTTTGGAATGGCGACGACCATGCTCAAGATTTCGGGTCGCTCAAGATTTCAGGTCGCCATACCTAGTTCATCTAGAGCGAAACCGGGTATGGCCGAGTAGGTTGGATCATTTTAACTCCGGAGGCTAAAACCTTTCCTCATAAAAAATCGGGATGCATGCATATCATTGTACGCAGAAGAAGGCGTAGAACTTTGGTAGTTTTCATTTCTAAGATAACAAGGCAAAAAATTTTCTATGGTAACCTCCAAATTATTTTATTGGATTTTTAATCATAGTTCTTAGAACATGTAGGAGTAAAACCTTTCAGACCATCATATACCTATATACTAAGAGAAGAAGGGATTTTCTACAGTGATTTTGCTACTGTGCTCATATCTTTTGCAAAAAAGCCCGTTCTTTTTAAAAATCTGATCTTGCACCGACTAGAACACCTATTTAGCAGCGTCTTCTCGTATTCACTAAATTACTAAAAAGCGAACCCAAGTGTGGAGATTATTTTCGATACCAATTTTTTAATTTCGACGGTATTTATTCAAATCAGGGATGAAGGGGAGGGAAGGAGGGTCACGTGTACCTACATATACTGCTAACTCGTGATGTATATTTTTTTTTTTCTGTGTTTGTTAAGTTCGAATATGTACCAAACTATTAATTGGGATAAATTTCAACCAATGTGCTATTGAATTCGTTCTTTTATTCACCAAATAATTCACGAGTTTAAATGTGTGGATGCTAAATAAGGAAGGTAAGAGTGGAGGTAAATTTAAAGTTGGAGAATCTGGACACGTGTCCCTAAAACCTCATCCGATAGGAAATAAAGGGTGCAATATATTGTATGAGAATGACCCCAATCGACCACTTCTACTCCACCTTCAAAAGCAACTTGAAATCATGGTTGATTCCTTCACCTTTTGCCAATGATTTGTGATTGCCTTTGTTTTTTTGCTGAATCTTCAAAATTCGACACCAAGTGATCTTGACCCGAAGTTTTGTCATATATTCCCTATTGCGCTTTGGAATCAAATAATATAGAGCGCTGCCAGATGCAGCAAAAAATAAACCATTCTACAGATTAAAAGAAAAAAAATTAGGAGCACTTTTATGGAATATTTCAATATGAAAAATTAAATTTGATTAGATTTATATTTTAAATTTTAAATTTTTTTTTTTCAAAAAATACATGTAAATAGATATTTTGAACTCCAAAGTATAATGGATTTAAAAAGAGTTTTAAAACTATTTTTAAAGACCGTTAAATTTTGAAGCCCAAAGCCATCTATTTAGAATTATATTTTCAAGACCCTTCAAAATGAAAATTATACATTTTTGAAAGTTTTTTCAAATAATGCTTCTAAATTTTTATTTTATTTTTTTAATTATGTGGGTTGGTAATTTTTTGGTGAATTCATTGAACAAGTATTTTTCTATAATATAAAATGTAATTAGTTGGCACGGACCCATAGAGCTAGTACAATCGTAAGAGCAATACTAAACATTCAGATCAATCCAAAACAAACCGACCCAATTTGAATCTAATAAAATTTGATTTAGCTTGGGTCAGTTTGGGTTCATCCGGATAACAGCAAAATAAATATTGCTTTTAAAAGTAAATTTGGGTTTGGGTTAGTTTGGTTGAACGGGATACCACTATAGGTTTCGGACGAGGTAAGCCGAAGGCAGTGTAATTACCGAATAGAGAGATAGATCACAGATCAGGGCGGCGCAAAAGGCAGAGACAAAGCCGAAGGCAGGCGATTAATGGATGAAGAGAGAGGGAAGGAGCCGTTTGGGCTCAGTTTCAGCTATTCTGGACGCGGCAGCCGACATTTATTGAGATTTTTTACTACCTTGATGACTCCATTTATAGGCCACAAGGAGACGTCTCTTGTACATCTACAATACTTCGTTATTGGTAAGTGTTCCTGAAGCGTTCATATCCGGGTGTAACTAGTGTATTCTCTCTCTCTCTCTCTCTCTCTCTCTCTCTCTATTTTTAGTTCGATCTAGAATAGTTTTGGTATGCTAACATCTCAACCGTTAGATCAGTGAGATCAACAGCTGAGATAATAGCTTACTAAGACTATTTTCAGGTCGAGCTGAGAATAACATATATATATATATATATAATATATATATATATATATATATATATTATATAATATATATATATATAAAGGCTATTCTCAGCTCGACCTGAGAATAGCCTTAATAAGCTAATATCTCAGCTGTTGATCTGTTTGATCTAACGGCTGAGATTTAATTTTAACACTTAACAGCGCCGTTAAATACTTAACGGCGTGAATCGTTATTCCGTTAAGTACAAAATTAAATCTCAGCCGTTAGATCAAGCAGATCAACGGCTGAGATGTTAGCTTATTAAGACTATTCTCAGGTCGAGCTGAGAATAGCCTTTATATATTATATAATATATATAAATATATATATATATATAATATATATATATATATATATATTATATATATATATTATTATTTATTTGTTTATTTATGTGCATATATATGTATATGAGTTGACTGTAAGATTATTGTGAACGTTTTTTGAAATTTAGAATTATTGTTAGTACGATTAAAATTTTACAGTTATAACAGTCTAATAAACCAAATTCATGTAACTAAATAGTAATTTTATCTAAAATTTCCCATAAAATCTTGGATTAATAGCACTATTTTTTTTCGGATGCATAGATACTCGCTCTTTGTAACTATCTGCCATTGAAAGAAACACTACTGACAAATATGGTCTTTTGGGTGAGATTAGTGAAAAAAAAAAAAAATCACGCACGTAATCGGCTTAGATTGTGCGACCATCATAAATGGCTAAATGACACTTCAGCCCAGCCCACAGTTCTCTCCATAAACTTGCCCCAAGTCCAGGTCATCATTGCATTTTTTTTTTAAACAAAAAAAGAACCCCTAACCCCCCCCCCCCCCCCCCCCCCCCCCCCCCCTTTTTTTTTTATTTTCCAATCCAGCCCAAGCTTGGACCCATGAACGGCCGTGATCGCCCCCAAAACAAAAGTTTTCTAAGAGACAAATACCATACTATTTCACTTGATGCAATTTTCTAACCTTAGACCGCGATCAAAATATAATTTTCGGAAAAGTTATTAAATATCATAATTTTTAGAATATTTTTCTTAGCAAGCAGAATTCGAACTTATGAGTAATAATTCATGAACCATTTATTCCACCAGCTCAGCACCTGAATGAATGATGCTAATTATGGTGAATAAGTAAGATAATTGTGCTACGCGATAATTTTTTGATCCCGTAGAAGATATATTGTGAAAATGTTGTTTGTTAAACAAAAAAAGATGAAGCAATAAACTACCGGTAAAATACATATACGTCTCTCTACATTAGAGGCCGTGCAAAATCATCCCTTGGTCGATTGATATGTAAATTGCCCATTAAATATAAATATATAAGCTTCTGCGAGGGCTTGTTATTAATTTTCTAGCCTGCATAAATATAGAAAACCAAACTTTTTGGACAATATTTTCTTAGTTTATCTTGTAAATACATATTTTGTTACTATATATTGCAAGTGACGTATTTTAAGTCGGGTTGGATACAACATCACGTCTTTAACACTTTTTTTTTTACTCATCTTATGATCCATTAAATATAAAACTTATTAGAATATGACGCATTTAAATGACAAAGTAATGAAAGTTAATTTTTTCATTTTTAACTACTTGGATTGATAATTCAAAGGGGTGTTTTAATGTCCTTTAACGGTGCGAAATGGCGAAACTATTCTAATCAAAATAGCTGTCCGTATCTTTCAAAAAGAAAAAGGACAATTTTTATTTTATAAGGCCAAGTGAAAATACTATCGTTATTTTGAATTTGGAGGTATAAAAGTATTTTTAATTTATGGGATATAAAAATATAAATTATCTTATAATTAAACATATTTAATACATCATAAGTCTACAACGTTTTCATTGTAGACACTGATAATCTAGAAAAATTGTATTTATTTTAAAAAATCCCCATTATGGTGGCAGGTAAAAAAGATGAATAAATTTTGTAATCTTCTCGAGAACTTTATGACCTACATTCTAATACAATGCATGCAAATATTAAATAATATTTTAAAGCTCTCATAACTTTTTTTATTGATATCTTGTTGCAACTAAAATAATTATAAGTATGCCCTTTTAGCTAATTGGGTCAAGCCTATCATCATCATATGATAAAGACCTAGGGTCCATGAGTAATATACGAGGTAAAAATATATGATAAAAATACGAGTAATGCCAGTGTATCCCATAATTTCACCAAAAAAATTTACACATGTATATAAGGCAAGTGTAGAATTGGTGTTTGGTGTTCAACCCTAATAATAGGAGGGAAGATTTTGTGCGAGTTATGTTTGTTGGGAGTATGGTTTTCGGTACTGGTTGGCACTGTCTATGCCAGACGGCACGTGTCTGTTTCGGCAGTTATCGGCACAGCACGAACCGGAACGGCATGTTTCAAAAAATCTTATATTTAAAAATTTTAAATTAACTTGCTATTTTTATTTTTATTTTTTAAAAAATAATAAATATATATATATATATATTGGTACGGTCGGCACATGTCGGGATCTGTGTTTACCGAAACTCGGTTCAGGCATAGAAAACCATGGTTGGGAGATTTGTGGGGAGATTGGTTGGGGGTAAAGCTTTACTCTAAAAATATATGATAAAGACCTACTGGCAAGCCATTTAAAAATAGCTATGGAACTGTAAGATTGCATCTAGCTAGACGCTAACTGCTGTACCCCTCATCCACGCGAAGAGATCTCCAGAGCTCGTCGGAGTTATGCTGCAAATATAATTCATATATTCTGAAAATTCTACTTACGGTAGAATTAATGCGTATGACTCTCATTTATCTTCAGAAACCTTATTAATTTATAATATAATGTTTTAACTTTAGTGAATAATATAGGAGGATGGGTAGGTGCAATATCATATGTGGGGGGTGATGATAGAAAAGCAGCAAGAAAAATGTTAAAGTTCCATAATTTTTTAAAGAGAAAATGATAAATCAACATGGCTACTATAATTTTTGTACAAATTAGCCCAAATAATTTTTAAGGTTCGAATTAGTTCTTATTTTTACTACATGGCAATGTATATGGAGGACTTGTTCGAAAAATAAATGCAAAGCACAAACTGATTTGTGAAAGCCCATTTTCTAAAAGGTGTTTGGTATCATATCTAGCCTATTTAAAATTCATCCGCAGTATATTTTTCAGGTAAAATATAATAGATTTTACAATAATTTTCACTGAAAATCAATGGTGATTTACACCTTCTTTTTTCCTAATATAGATAATATGGCATGAACAGTTATTTCAAAATTTATGAAATTCAACACAACAATATTCTGCCAACATATTTGCATCTATACATTTTAATACTAAAGCTTTATTGTCTAACATAGCTAGTTGCGATTTGATAAATACAGTAATATTCAGGTACCCATATGAGGGATTGTTCGGCGCTCACGAGGTAAACAAAATTAAGGAAGAGATACTTACGAGATTTTCTTCCTAAATCATATATTCGGTTAACTTACTGAATCTAGGGTTTGAGAGCGGTAATAAATACATGTCAGTTCCGTCTGATTCTAAGGAAGATATTTTGTAACATCTCCAATAAATAGTGAAATGCTTTGTAACCTGCCGTCGAACCAAATAAATCTTTGTGTTGCTTTATCGTATTCACACAATTCTTGTATTCTCATATAGGCAACATTGTGTGAGTCTAATCTTCGGAATTAACCCTTTCATCAAATAGATTTGTGAACAGTTTATGTCAAGTGATATGTTCACCCAACTCTAAGAGCGGTCGAAGAACAAACCATCTTCGTAAACCCATATACATATATTTGCTAAATTGTTGAGTAGATATTTAAGGTTCCTATGTATATATTAGTTTTATAAAAAATTTAGAACCTCAAATTATCTTTAGAAACATTTTTATTAAACTAAATTTGAACGCAAAAGTTGTACAACATACGAAAATATATTTTTTTTATTTACAATTTTTTCTGATTACATATATATATATATATATATAAGAATAATTTAATAAGTTTTTAAAAAAAGAATATTGTCAAAAAAACTTCTACTTTGAAAACTTATATAATCAGCTGTTATCTTTTTCCTGATAATTGTTAAAACAACCTAGAATATATATGCATAAGTATTTCCTAGAAAAATATAATTAACCAAAAAATAAGTTTTGATGTGCTCTACAAATTTGGTATTGAACGCTCCAAAACAGCATATAAATATGTGTTTTATGGCTATGAAGTATTTGTCGGCCATAAAAATCTTGAAGTTTTAAAATATTTATTTAGAAAATTTTTGGATGCAAACCCTGTAAAGCGCATAAATGTCTATTTGTCATCTCTCTCTCTCTCTCTCTCTCTCTCTCTCTCTCTCTCTCTCTCTATATATATATATATATATATATATATATGTGTGTGTGTGTGTGTGTTTCTTTGAGTGCTTTATAAGTCGTTTAAAAAAGTATGGATTTTTTTTTTTTGTCAACAAAGCAAAGCAGGTTTTTTTTTTAAGGGATAATGATCGGCATGCCCCTGGTTTGAAAACATGTGTGCGTCTAGCCCCTCAAAAATTGCTATTCGTTTTCAGCCCCTCTTTTGAAAATCATGCTCTTTAATTTTTACTATTGTATCAGAATTTTTGAAAAAATTTTAAATATAAAAATTATAGATTTTGATGAAATCTATAATTTTTATATTCAACATTGTCTCTAAAAATACTTCGAAATAAATATTTTGATACTCCGAAATATTAACACATTTCTGATCTGACCTGTTAATCCACTGAAATTTCAAACGGTCAAATTATCTATTTAGAAGTATTTTTTTTAAAAAAATATTAAATATGAAAGTTGTAGAGCTCGTCAAAATTTACAAATTTTATGTTGAAATTTTTTTCAAAAAATATAATACAATAGTCTAAACGGTGTGATATGATTTTCGAGAAGGGGCTAAAAAAGAAGAGATGAAAGTATAGGAGCTGAATAGAAAAATATTTGGGTTTTAGGGACCGATGGAAAAAGATCCCTTTTTTTAAAGGCTGTTTTAATTTAAAAATTAGAAATTTATTTGATAGAATTTATAAAATATGAGTTTTGTTTTTTAATAAAATTCCAATAATTTTTCGTTCAAATTTCCAATAACAGGCTAGGCTAGTGTTGTAAATTAATGAACTTATAATAATTAGAGAACTCCATTGCTCGCTTTCTTCATTGAATATCTCGTAAGTGCGTTTTGGATTCCCACAAATATCCCCCACTCCTCCTAGAATCCCCCAATTTCTTAATCATTCCACTCACAATATCCCCCCTCAGATTTTTTTTTTTTTTTTAAATAATGTTAATTAAATAAATTATTACATTTTTAATATCGAATTTCAAAATTTTATAAAAATAATACCGGATCGCCTGTCTAACGGGCGACCAGTGCCAGCATGGCGCCACGCTGGCATAAGCGTCTATTTAACAGGCGAGCAGTTGCTCGCCTGTTAAAGCGGCGAGCGATCTCTCGCCTCTTTAATTAGCGAGAGGTCGCTCGCCTATAAAGGGCGAGCAACCACTTGCCTTTTAAAGAGGCGAGCATACCGTTTCACCTAACCTGAGCCCATATCTCTCCCTTCTCCTCTTCTCTTTTATTTTCTTTCGCAAACTCCGTCGACCTCTCTCCAATCTTCTCTATTTTTCACCTCAAAACTTTATTTTTTTTGAAATAGTTTATAGATCTAAGCTAATTATCGTTAGATATATCAAGTTTTGAAGAAATTTTCAAGAGATACGGTATATTTATGAAACTTCTAAATTTTTAAAATTTGTGTTATAGATCTATAACTTTATACCATTGTATATGTTGTTTAAATTGTAGATCTAAGTTTGATTTTGTTAGTAGTAGATTATGACGAATTAAAATATATTTTTATGTATATTTTAAAAAATATGGTATAAATACGGTATAAATATATGTATATAAATTTTATAAATTGTATGAAAATTTTAGATTATGTGTAGATAAATTTAATTAGATTTTTTTAGAATTATTATTATTTATATAAAAATATTCATCTGTGTATAAACAAATAGTATGTTAGTTGTATTGTAATTTAAAAATTGTAATATGTTAATTGGTAGATTTTGTAGATGATAATGTGTGTGCTACTATGGTATTTTTTGTATTGTATATGTTAATTTGTATACACTTCAATTCGTATAATTGTTGTATTAGAAAATTAATATATTAATATATTAGTAATTAGTATATTTTATTAATAAAGTCATGTTATATAATATAGTTTAATAATTTATTTCTTTTGGAAATGATAGCTGATGCAACGTCAGCTTATCTGCTTTATGAATGATAATATAGTAGAAGGTCCAGACGGTGTTTCTTATGACTGTCATCCGATTGGTGCATTATTTATACCACCGAACTGCACATACGCAATGTTAGTAGAAAGAATATGTAGTAAAAGCATATCATGTTGAAGCACAGCATGAGTACAAAGTTATCTTATCCAATACAAAAGTTTGGGTATCAAAATGTAAGAAGGGTAGTGACAATTGTATTTGGCACCTAATGGCAAGATTGAAAAAAGAAGGAATGTGGCAGGTTGTTAGATATCTTGGGCCCCATGAGTGTTTTAGCGAAGCAATTGAGCAGGCTCCTGATCATATAAATATGGATAGTAATTTTATTGTAGCTAAAATTATAGATTTGGTTAGAAAGCAACCGAATTTGTGTATTGCCGCCATTGTTGCTGATATCAAAAGAACATATCAATATACAACATCTTATAGGAAATGTTGGGAGGCTAAGCAAAAAGCTATAGCCACGATATACGGTGATTGGGACATGTCTTACAGCCTTTTGCCTAGATGGTTGTAAGCCGTCAGCCATTTTTGTCCAGGCTCAGTAACTGATGTTAGAGGAATGGCTCTATCAACACCGAATCAATTTTTATTTGATCGCGCATTTTGGGCATTCTCACCTTGTATAGCAGGATTTATGTACTGCCCTCCAGTTCTTAGTATTGATGCAACATTTTATACGCTTGGAATGCGTCAAGGTATGCTCCCCATGGTTCCTCCTCCTGCACCACACCATGACGAGCCAGAAGTAGATGTTGGTGGTGTACAACAAGAGGGTGTTGAAGAGCAGCAATACCCTCCTATGTATGAAATGCATCCCGAGCAGGGACATTCATCTCTAGATTTTGTAGATTATGGCCAAGGATCCTCGCAATACGATCATGGTCGTCGATCTCTACATTTTGGAGATTATGGCCAGCAATTCTCTCATAACGATCAGGGTCGTCGATCTCTACATATTGGAGATTATAGCCAAGGGTCATCGCAATACCATGGGTATGATCACGATAATCATCTTTATTTCACATATGAGCAGGATCCTTCTACTCCATTACATGGAGATTATGGCCAAGAATCATTTCAACATCAAGCACCTCCCACCCTTGATCCAGGTGTCATTACACAAGAGCCATACCATCATCAAACGGCTGAGGCTCCTGAAGCACCGGCGCAGCTACAGGAAGGGCACGGTCGCGGTTTTATGGGATTATTTAGGAGGTCAAAACGGCCAAGAAAACCAAAACAATAAGTGTATAAGACTTAAATGTGATTTTTATATTATTGTCGAAACTTTAAAACTGTTGTTTTAAAATGTGTATTATATAAATTTACTATTTTGGTATCGAATATTATGTATGGTGCTACCGAAATTTTAAAACTTTTATTTTAAATATTTTTATAAGTAGTATTTCGTATATTGTTTTATTTTTATGTGTTTCTTTAAGCAGTGTGTTTGTTTAGAAATTCTGTTGAAGCAGGTCTCGGGAGGAGTAGTCAGGGATGAGGCGAGGAAGTTTCGCTCGTTATAGAGGCGAACTTCTGCTAGCCCCTTACAGAGGCGACCGTTCGGTCGCCCTTTACACAGGCGAGCGGACGATCGCCTGTCTAAGAGGCGTGCGTTTGCTTGCCTCTTTAATATGCTAGCGGATGCTAGCTTTTGTAACAAGCGATCGTTAGCTCGCTTATTAAACACATTCTTTCGTTAGCGTGGCATGCCATTGAGCAGGAGAGCGTCACGCTGGCAGCAGTCGCTCGTTAGACAGGCGACTCAGTATCATTTTTATAAAATTTTAAAATTTGATATTAAAAATGTAATAATTTATTAAAATAATATTATTTTAAAAAAATTCCTCCCCTCCCCCCCTCTCTCTCTCTCTCTCTCTCTCTCTCAACCATCACTTATTTTTATTAGCGTACTAACAGACGACGCACCTATCATCATATACTAAAAATAACAATAATAAAAATAAAACTAATTGAACATAAATAGTTAAACATAAAAGTTAAAATTCTGCAGCTACATAAGTATTCTGATTGACGGAAGCGAAATATAAATTGATGAAGAGAGGGAGAGAGAAAAAGAGAGCGGCGAAGATTTAATAATATACCATATAATATAAACTACATAAATATTATGATAACTATTTTTTTAAACTTAAACTTACTTTAATTATTAAATAATTAATATTCAAATATGAGACACCACCAAGTTTGCTTCTTGCATTTTGATATTATAGATTTATAGTGGAATACGGGATATTGAGTTTTTTTTATTTAAAAAAATTATTTTAGAAATCGTGTCAACTATATTTTTGTACTTAACGTCATGTCAAAAAATAATATACATCCGAAATTTACCTTTTGACTAAAGTCGGACTATGATTAAAGACTAAAAATAATACGATTTTTATCGCATCGTATTAACTTAAAAATAATTATTAGGATATACATGGTGTAAGCATCAACTACAATAATGTAAATTATGTACTCCATGAAAAATTATCCGACATTAAGACCGGATAATTACTAATTAGTAGAATATTGATCGATATTTTTATAATTTATTATTATGATTATTGCAGAAAATAGAACGCTTGCATATGTATAGTTTTCCATGATAACTATAAAAATATATAGATAGCTAGTCTTGTCTCCTGTTTTCCATTCTCAAAACACCCTATTTCTCTCCGAGTATCCATTTTCGTTTTTTAAATGAATACACCTGATGTCTCCTGTACTGCTTGTTCCGCCGGATTCTCCCATTTTTACACCTGGTCCGCTTGACCACCATGTTTGATCACATGAAGCTGGGATTCAACCCTGCTAGGCCGCCGGAGCTCTTGTACCGCGGCGGCGGCGGCGGAGGCAGGGATCTTGGTTTTTCGTCGTCGAAGTAACTTGAGAAGACGATCAGCGCGGTGGGATCTTCTTCACTGCGGGGGAATTGAGGGTCCATGGTCCGATTTTATTTCTTATTTCTTTATATTCTACTTTTAATCTATTATCTTTTTAATTACTTAATTTCTCGTTGTAAGAGATGCATTCCAGTTGATTTAGGGATAAGATCAAGATTTAGGGTTCTGCTGTGAATGCATTTCTTACACTTCCCAATTAATGTAAAACTTATTTAATTTGCTTTTGTATTATCTATCGATCGTGCGGTGTAGTTAAGCAGAATTCGTGTTAGTGACAACGGACAACGTTGAATTCGGATTATGTTCTTGTTTTCTGTATATGCTGTTCTTTACTTATTTTGATTGTGCTCCGATCGTAATTTTATTTTGTGATTTGTTGTGTTTGTGTGTTTATGTATTGGTTTATCTAAGAGTTTTATAAAAATAGTCTTATCATGAGCATGACCGATTATATTTTAATTTTCTATCGTTCCCTTCTTCGAAGGAGAAGAAAATTTTTGCCTCATCTCCGTTTCTGTGGGGATCCAGGAAACAGAGAATCCCTTTTTTTTAATTATTTTTTAAAATAAAAAATAAAAAAATATAATGCTAAAATAGATATAAATCATATTATTGTATAATGGAGGGTCGAGTCCAGATGCGACTCCCATGTCTGACTCCGTAGGAGATTTTTTTTTTAAGGGAAATTAGATATCGGCCATTATTTTCAGACGCCGATACAAATCAGTTCATGAAAACGGAAAAACGCGTGACGTGGCAGTTCGCTCCGCGCGTCAAATGTTTTTTTTCGTATTCGGAGGCTGATTTATATACAGTTTGGAAACGATGGCTGATATACAATTTTCCCTTTTTTAACCCTCGTCTCCCGCCTGAATCTGATTTTTTATTTTTAGGGTGGAAAATTGAATTTTTCGTTGGATCTATGTTAAATTGACATCACAATTCATACTCCCAAGATAGTGAGGTTGGTGGTTCTTCAAAAGGCAATAATAACATTTGGGGCTTCAACAAATCAACCCCTCGTTCCCATTCCTTTTCCAAATAAACCATTTTCTTACAAATCAGCTATAATGTCATGTCGACAAAAGCAGAGACTAATTTATTCTTTAAGAGTTAGAGAGGTTCATTTGGAAGATTTTTCTAAAAAAAGATATTTTCTTATTACTCATAATATTTCGTTTCGGTTCCAACTCCTGTAAAAGAGTTGTAAGATTTATATTTTCCATATTAAGTCATAGAATAAATTAGGCTTTATCTCTCTCTCTCTCTCTCTCTCTCTCTCTCTCTCTCTCTCTCTCTCTCTCTCTCTCTCTGTCACAGTTAAAGAAATTTGAATAGGTGTCATCTGATTGTTTCTCCTCTTGGTTTATAAAACTGTAGTATTAAAAAAAAAAAACTGTGGTTTATAAAACTGTAGAAAATTGGAACTGTTGGGAGTTTGTGATTTGTTTGTGTGTGTTTGGGAGGGCACCATTGAAGTGGAATTTACTGCATTTGCAGGGAATATTCAGTGCATTGCTTAGATTTACCAGCTTGTCCTATTTATTTACTGCTTTTCCTGATGAACATCAAAGTTATAGATTTCGACGAAATTTATAATTTTTATATTTATTTTTTTAAAAAAATACTTCTAAAAAATGTGTTTTGGGGTTTTAAAGTTTAACAGATTTGAAACGGTTTTAGAAACTATTTTAATTAAACCGGTTAACTTTGGAGTCCCAAAATATTTATTTAGAAATATTTTTTGAATAACTTTTGAATATAAAAGTTGTAGATCTCATCAAAATCTACAAGCTTCATTTAGAAAGTTTTCCAAAAAAATGATTGCAAAATTTATTTTTTTAATTTAAACACGAGAGAAATATATGCTGGCGTGGCGTAAACATTTTATTGTAGAATTTTTTGTTTGTGTGTGTTTGGGAGGGCACCATTGAAGTAGAATTTACTGCATTTGCAGGGAATATTCAGTGCATTGCTTAGATTTACCAGCTTGTCCTATTTATTTACTGCTTTTCCTGATGAACATCAAAGTTATAGATTTCGACGAAATTTATAATTTTTATATTTATTTTTTAAAAAAAATACTTCTAAAAAATGTGTTTTGGGGTTTTAAAGTTTAACAGATTTGAAACGGTTTTAGAAACTATTTTAATTAAACCGGTTAACTTTGGAGTCCCAAAATATTTATTTAGAAATATTTTTGAATAACTTTTGAATATAAAAGTTGTAGATCTCATCAAAATCTACAAGCTTCATTTAGAAAGTTTTCCAAAAAAATAATTGCAAAATTTATTTTTTTAATTTAAACACGAGAGAAATATATGCTGGCGTGGCGTAAACATTTTATTGTAGAATTTTTTGTTTGTGTGTGTTTGGGAGGGCACCATTGAAGTAGAATTTACTGCATTTGCAGGGAATATTCAGTGCATTGCTTAGATTTACCAGCTTGTCCTATTTATTTACTGCTCTTCCTGATGAACTCTGAGAAAAGAGTACAGGGCTCCCATAACTGATGGCTTGATCTGTCAATAGGAAATGCATATAAATATTTTTAGGGGCATTTGTGTTTAAAAACTGCCGATATTTTGAAATAACACAAATATGTTTCCTAATTTAAATAAAAAATTTTATGCCTTCATTGACAATATGAAGTGGCGGAACTGTCATTATCAAGTTGACTGCCATAATCGTTTAAGAAAAAGAACGAGTACAATTTTATTATTTTCAAAAATTCAATGGGACATTGAAATGCCATTTTGATTTAGTGGCATAAATATGTAATCTCGAATTATGGGAGCATAAAAATACAATTATACCAATTGTTTTTTAATTTTTTATAAATAAAAGTTAGATTGTGATATATCTATATATACTTTTTTAAGGCCAAATTACCTATTACGTACCCCGACTTATCTTTATTTTGGAGTTTGATATCCTGTTTTACGAAAGAGGCGCTGCGCATACCTCCGTCCATTTTATCACTGACGGTGTTAACAGAGCGCTGACGTGGCACAACAAATATATTAGCTGGGCCAAATTACATGTTACATACCCCGACTTATCTATTTTGGACTTTGACACACTGTCTTACAAATATGCTTCAGACCAAAATTATAATAGCTCCACAACTAACAGTCACTCCAAATTATCTAACACCTGCATTACAAAAAGATATATACTTCTAAATTTTACAAACACTAACAAATTACAACAGACTATTCCATCTGATACAATTTAGCTAAGAATGCAATACAAAACCAATGCAAGACTTCGATTCTACATTCTTTAGTTTGTAGGCAAAAATGCAAGATTGTAAATAATATGTCCATATCTCTGAGGGTCTGATGTAGGGTTGAAAACGAGCCGAGCTGCTTACGAGTAGCTCGGACTCGAACTCATTTAAGCTCGGCTCGAGCTCGAGTATTATCGAGCTCGAGTCGAGTTTGAGCACGATTCAAGCTCGAGTAATGAAACGAGCCGAGCTTGAGCATTGTGTTACTAGCACGTTAGGCTCGTGAGCCTAAAAGAATTTTTCTATTTTATTCAAACATTTTTTACAACAAAATTACTTAAGCGAGTTGGAGTTCGAGCTCGACTCGAACTTGGTCTAATTCATGCAATTGAGCAGAGCTCTAGTCGAGCTCGAGTCGAGTTTGAGCTAGAGATTTTTCGAGTCGAGTCCAGTTCGAGCCAAGCTTGAGCTTAGTGGTATTCGACTTGAACTCGACTCGTTTTTACCCCTAGTCTGATGTGTCAATTTGTTATTTCGAATTTGAAGTTTTAAACTCTTGATCTCTGTAGTTTTTTTGATGGATCGATGATCGAACTCCAAAGATATATGAATATATTATTTACAATCTTAGCTACAAACTGAAGAATGCGGAATCGAAATCTTGTAGTGCCTCTGTATTGCATTCTCAGCAAAATTGTATTAGATGTGATAGTTTGTTAGTGTTTGTAGAAGTATATATCTGTTAATTGTGGAGTTATTTTTGTCTGGAATATTTTTGTAAGATAGGGTGTCAAAATTCAAATTAGCGATAAATCGAGGTATATAATATGTAATTTGATTTGATCGGATATTTGTTGTGCCACGTCAGCGCTCTATTAACGCCGTTAGCGATAAAATCGACGGAGGTATGCGCAACGCCTCCTTCGTAAGATAGTGTGTCAAAGTCCAAAATAGCGATAAGTCAGGGTATGTAATATACAATTTGGCCTAAAGATACATGTAAATAGATATTTTATAACTTTGCAGTTTTAATAGTTACAAAGTGTTCAAGCATTGAAATATTTTTTTTAGAAAAAATTAAATACAAAAATTGAAGAGCACATAAGAATCTATTTTGTAGTAGTCTTTTTTTTTAAAAAAAAAAAGTATTTATGTGTGTAGTTGGAAATAATTTTATTTTAAAAAAATCAAAAAATTTTTGAAACATTTTTTTAAAATAGGATTTTGTTTTTTGACAAAACCTTATTTACTGGTCTTGCTGTTGAACTCTAAGTGCTCACATCACTGATAGCTTGACCTGTGAACCTGGGGATCACTTCTGTAGATCTACACGCTTTTCTTGTGTCCTTTTGCATTTTTAGAGTTTTTTTTTTTTTTAATGAAAACATTTTTTCTTTGTAGAGTTGTTGATGATTTTAAAATTAAAATTACTTTCTTTTTAGTGTTTTTCCCAATAACCATGATCAATATTGCACAGCTCTAGGGTGCATTTTGCCCGACTTAGAGTGTGCCGGACCCGAGTCGGGCAAAATGAATATATAATATATCTCACGTTTTTGTTGGAAGTAATTACATATCAGCTTATATTTTTGTATTGTCATTTCAAATTTTTTTTTTTCTATAATTATTAACTTAAGCTGTTAAACATACATGTACAATTTATTTTTTTCAAAAATTGGATATGTAAACTATGGATTTCATGTACTTTACAATATTGATGTTAATTATTTGTAAAAAATTTTTTTGTTAAATATTTAAGATTCTAACTTCTAGATTTTTTTACTAGATATAAAAAATTTAGATTCTCAAAATATCTATTCAAAGATATTTTAAAAAAAATATTAATTTAATTATAAACACTAATTTTAAAATGATTTCAGAATTTTTAAGAAAAATAAAGACTTTTTTAAAATAATCATAAATGCAGTGGCTTGTTCGATAAAACATTTTGTTTAAGGGATTGAGCTGATGAAATCGAACAAAAAGATTGATATTCATAGCAAGAATAACAAGTCACCTTTCTCAAAAAAGACCAACTGAGTTGACCATAATTCCATCCAAATCTCCATTAGCAGGCCCTTATACATTTGGAAATTTGTCAAGAAATCTCCTGCTTTCTTCTTTTTTTTTGTTGGATCTATACGCGTTGACTTCAATTTATGTCATGTATTTCTACGACAAAATTAAATCACATTAAAATTAAAACCCTTACAACCAGATATTACTAAACTGTCATTTATACAAAACAGATCATAATTTTATTTTAGCACTCGACTAACTAACCAGTTGAACCAACGCTGGTTAGTGAAAGCTGCTATTTTTACAAACCATGAGCAATCAGCTTCTTTAGTTTTAAAAGTTATATTTCAATCTCTCTTTTTACTGACTAGTGGCTTCCTTGATAAAAAGAGCAAATGAAATGGGTGAGGGACTAATTGCTCATGATTTTATCTAATCAGGGACTTTCTTGACAAAGCCCCTATACATTTTCTCAAACTGCTACTATTAATTACTATTCCTATGCATACTTAGTCACACCAAAGAGAGTCAAAAATATGTTCATCTTATTCAAAAATATGATTTTTTTTTTTTTTTCAATTTTTTTGGAGTATAGGGCATCATTCTTATAGCCGTGCACCCCACCCGGGTCAATCTAGTAGAAGACTCATTGGTGACTTTCTCTGAGCGGAATCAACTAGAAGAAGAAAGCAACAACGGTACGAGAGCAAAACATGGATGAAATAGGCATCTAAGCTTCCAACCATCTAGTGCAATCTTAAGCTTTGCAACGATGTTGTTACGAGGACATGCTGTAGAGACTTGTAAGGTCGACTGTTCTATAGGAACCCAAATATCCTGAGATCTATTATTTTTTTTAAAAATATATTTGTAAATAGATAGTCTGAAGCTCAAAAGTCTTAATGTCTTAGGGTTTTAAAATTAATTTTTAAATCTATTAATATTTTGAGGAATGCTATTCTTCAGGGTCATTTTGACCCTGAAGAAATCAAGGTTGATGTGGCACAGTGCCACACCAGCCCAAGTATTTAATAAAATACTAAAAATTTAATTATGCACATATCTCGATGTGTTGGAATTAATTATTAACACATCTCAATGTGTTGGAAATAATTACTTCACACTTATCAAAAAAGTTATATTAAATTTACTTATTTTCAAGACATTTAATATTAAAAAATAATAAATATATGTTGATGTAGCATTATCCACATCAGCCTTGATTTTTTCAGGATCAAAATGATCATGAAGAATATCATTGCTCTAACATTTTAGAGTCTAAAACACGTATTTAGAAAAAAAAAATT
The DNA here is from genome assembly GCA_002076135.1 of Xerophyta viscosa. Lineage (NCBI taxonomy): Eukaryota > Viridiplantae > Streptophyta > Magnoliopsida > Pandanales > Velloziaceae > Xerophyta > Xerophyta viscosa. The sequence continues at coordinate 66,593 of MJHO01000103.1, read as the reverse complement.
TGAAATTTTTTTTAATATTAAAATTATAAATTTTCATCAAAATCTACACTTTTTAAATTAATTTAACAAAAAATATATATTTAAGTATTTCTTTTGGAGAATAGGGGACAAAAAACAGGAGCATGGGCGGGGCAGGGGATTTAGGTCATTTCTGTAGAGGGAAAGGTGTAGTGTGGACATCACGGGCAGCAAATTCAATTTGATGGTGATGTTGTGTAGGGTCCGTGTATGCAATGCATCTCTTGTCGGATTTTGTTCCTTGTCTCCGCAATTATACGAGGACCAGAGCACTACCAACTGTCCCCCATCCTCTCCTTCCATGCCTCCCACGTTGGGGCTGAGATTCATCCTCTTGTTATAAGCGTGGTAGAGACGTCAAAAATGTCCGCAACTTGGTCTGCAACCCGTACAAATAGTACTTTATATGCGGTGAGTTTGGCCAGTACTATTTAGACAGTCCGAGCTAAATTGCAAATTTTAGCCCTCGGAAAATAGTGCGGGCCATGGGCCACATTGGTCCGATTGTTTCTTACTGAGCAGGTGCACGAGATAGTGTGGGCCAGGCAGGCCTAGTCCTGTGACATGGGTTGACCTGCGCATACAATATGAACCTGGCTAACATCGTTAAGCGTTGGAGATGGAGGTTCTAAGTGTGGATGTGGTTACATAGGTGAAGTTCTTTATAAAGAAAGATAAATAAAAGAAACTGAATTACTATTTTCGAGATTATCATGAAAAATTTTATCGTATCGATTTATGTTTACGATTATTATAACATATAAATACAGGGATGTACGCATCTATATTTTGTCCAAAGGCCCGAATACATATGTGTCTTCCGTGAGATGCAGAGAGCATGAAATCTCACATATTTAGTAGTCGCGTTGGCCGAATTGATATGATATACTCACTTAGAAAAAATGATGCAGCTACTAGACACCGCATGCAGATGTATATATAGTATATTTGGATACACATAATACCGTCGAGATATAAGATGTATATATAGTATATTTGGATATACATAATACCGTCCAGATATGGGATGTATATATATTATATTTGGATACACATAATACCAACAAGATATGAGATGTATATATATTATATTTGGATACACATAATACCGTCAAGATATGAGATGTCCGGGGGCAGTAGGGCCAGCTTGTGGAAAACGCCAAGTAGCTACACATTACGTGGTTAGGAAATTGGTCAATCAATCAAACATATATTAGAAAGGCACCACTTGAAGGTTTACTTATCCCTTACAACCATTAAAGGTTTCCCATCACAAGCACACAGAAAGCACTCTCAACATAGACTGTCTCCATATCAAAACTCTGTCGAAAATCTGTCAATTTTTGTGCGACATTCATTGTAAATAAAACTACAGATTGCACTGGACCTATATTCTACGAACCGAAGCCTTTTGATCTGGATAGAGACGAAGATCCGTATTATCCTCTACGAGATACATGAGAGATAAATCTTTTACGCCTTTATGGGTGGCGTTTACCGAATTCGAATATAAAACCTCTACTTTTTGATAGAAGTCCTATAATTCACCCTAGGCCCCTTGGGAGAATTCTGGAATATTTCAAAGTTTTGTTTGGATGACACTCACTCATGTTTTACTGTCAAACCTAGGCATATGAATACACACGCTTAGCCAATGTATCCACATCGGACTGAAAAATTATGCACTTCTATTAGGACTTGGCCATTTAGAAGACATGTCCACTGATGTCAGGTTTCGGACTCACACTTGGCAAACACAGACATTAGGCCACCCGATGCTGGGCAGTGGAATGTAAGTTAGCGAGGATACTAGCTGATGGAGCTTTGCGAAGTTTGGCGGAGGAGACCTTCTCATGTCTAACTTATATGGAAAAAAAAAAATCAAATTAGAAGTAACGATAGATAGCCGTCTAATCTAATTTATAAAATCTTCGGCATTCTTCAAGCAAAAAGACTTTTTTTCGCAGATTAATATCTTCCCCTCGAAAGCATTAGGACTTTCAGAGGGGAGATCAAGAGAATCATAAGGAGAAGTTGTAACCTAGCTTCTTCTTAGTAGATTTTCTCATCGCCGGCTGCGTGGACATCATGATATTTTCTTTATTTTACCGAGAATCATAAGAATTTTCACTTCTTATTGGGCGTATTGTCCTCAAAGTATGCTACTAGATCAAGAGTCGGCTCAATATTTGTAAGAAATATCTACATGAATTGAGGAAAGACTCACAACCCACACACATATAACCAGATTTTGTATCAAACAACATATTATCTAAATTTGCTTTACATAATTAATCAAAGTCTTTGCAGTCTTTACATGTTATCTACATCATTTACTTTGTGTATCGCACCCGCAACCTCCGAACTTTCAGGCCACAGCTACATATTGCCCTTACTAATTGGCTATAAGTCGTTGCAATCCTAATCCATCGAAGCTCACATACGAGCACGGAATATTTCTAGCATCCGGTGGAAGTATTTGGCGGGAAATACGGCCATGGATTCACCAAAGGCGAAGGCGGTCGACCGCCTTGCCGTCCTCCGAGAACCCTTGCTTTGGCACCTGCAAATATTTCATGAATATGAATCAAACTAAAACACAACAAAAAAAATAGACTTTAATTTTCTTTTTTTGAGGAACAAGCAACGTCCTCATAACCCCGTGAAGACCCGGCTCAATATAGAAGAACTCCCTCATGGCCGTCCATGAGCCGAGCACCTATCGCACCTGAAGGGGCGTACATTTGCATTACCACCAGTTGAGAAACTGATTGATGGCTTGGAGAGTCTGAATCAGGACTGGGAGGCTTTCCGAGGCGAAACCCTACTATTACGAGTCTGAACTACTTAATATACTTACTTCCATTCACCAACAATGCCTCCATGCCCATTAAAAAAGCTACCAGAAGAAGAACCCGAAAAATTGAACTTTGCAGCAAGAAATGGATCATCTCCATTTTTATGCACCCGCCTGAGTTGCCTTCTGCGGGCGAATATCGATATACTTTATGCCGAGAAGATCGACCATACAAAATTATATAATGTGAAAGAAATTATAGTAGCTTTTGTGTAAACAGATCTGTGATCCATCTGTGCTACCCAACTGTATTTGGTGGGGTTTGAAAACTCAAGATGATGCTATTTTTTTAATTTAGGCTGGTGAAGCTGAACATCCTTATAAATCTTCGAGATGACGCAAGTTCTTTCTTAGACGACTGCATATTATCCCACCTAATCTTATGTAGTATAGGTCACAACTCACAACTAAGGCAAAATATAAAGCGGAGGTCTCCAAATCTGTAAGCGCTATAAATTATACGGACCTTCGAGCATATTCAGATCGAAATAATGAAGCTTTTTAGTTGGTGGAATACGATTGGTGCTGATCGTAAATTCTTCTGTTTTGGCGGTCGCACACTGATAGTTTCTCAACAATATTTTTTTATAAAAAAAAAAGGTTTTGTCAAAAAAAATCCCTGACAACTTCTCTAATGGAAAGACAAAGTTAGATTTTCTGAACAATTTTTAATTGGTCCGGAACAATTTTCAGCTCGGCCGAATCACTTCCTTAGCTCATGGCAACGGTAAGATAGCTCACCTGAATAATTCAACCATATACTATTGAAAATACGAGCGCCAGCAAAATTGCACTAATCGTTTGGAACATTAAACTATTCGTTTCAAACACTTTTAAGCTTACAACTAGGCGTTTTCTTTTTTCTTTTTTTTTTTGAAGTAGTTGAAAAATTATAAACTAATTTGTATGGATTTTAAAAAGTAGCATCTTTTTTTGACATTATTCGATTTAAAAAAAAAAAACTTAGGCACAACATGATTTCTATTATGCTCCTAAAGTCGCATAATAGAGTACAAAATTTCAACCTACTACCTACTTAGCAGAGGATTTATACCCAAAAATGGAGAAAATTTTCTATCTATTTCATAGAATACAGGAACAATAATCTGGATTACTGGATGAAACATACCGCATCCTAACGAAAACATTTATTAAAGTAGTTTAAAAAAAAAACCCAGCAATCACACAGAGTATACAGACTCTTACGTGACAATTTTCAGACTGAACAGAGGAGAAAATAGGACGTTCACGTGATAAGTGATAAAATCCACTCTCTCTAGCTCATTACGAGCCTCAATTTTACTTTGCAAAGGATTTTTACTTTTTCTCTCTCGTTAAGAAATTATAAAATCCATGTACAGGAGGCTGGCGCTATTTATATATATGTTCCGCTCATAGTCATGGATAAGGTGGTAGTGGGCATTGTGAAAGTAATTATATATTTTTAGTAATTATAAATTCTGCATCATTCATTTTTTATTACTTTTAGAACCATCGGATGCATTTTCAAAAGTCAATAATTCTTATTGTTGGAATGATTAACAGAGAGGACAAAGTGTATTGCTTGTAATGGGCCACTCCCCGACAAAATTTACGCTAGCCAATGTAGCCTAATTTGGCTGCACTAATCAATTTATAAACCAAATTTAACAAATGCTTTTTGGTTTCTAAATAAAGATGATTTTTATTACGAATTCTGTTTGTTTAATTATGCATTATCATATTTACTATTACTAGGATGCAGATCTGCTGTACCCACTCGCTATACTTACTCCGGAAACGTAAAGCAACTTACATTTTTTTCGATAACTTTAAATATAAAAATTATAGATTTTTTATATTATTTATAATTTTTACGTTAAAAGTTTTTTTCCAAATCTGCTTCTAAAGTGGTATTTTAGGATTCTAAAGTTAACGGATTACAGTTTTTTAAACCTATTCTGACCCTGTTGTATCTGTTAACTATAGAGCCCTAAAACATTACTTTAGAAGTATTTTTTTTAAAAAATAATTTAACAAATTTTTTTCAAAAGAATTTTTTTTAAAAAAAAAAATTTAACCAAAAAAAAAAAATTAACTTCTCCACCTCAGTATTTCTCAAAAAAAAAAAAAAAGAAACATAAAAATTATAGATAACATTAAAATTTAGATCATCACATCTCCCGTAAATTTGGATTTGGAAAAAATGATTTATCAAGCTTTTACAGACTTTTCAAAATCAGCCTCCTATTCGAAATTAGCCTATGCTAACATCAGCATAGCAGTGCTGATTTGGATGGATGACGTTAGCAAAGCGTGGACTAATTTTGAATAGAAGGACCGGTTTTGGGGTGCTTGTAATATCAGCGATCATTTCTTTAAATGCAATTCCATAATATGAGAATGTTACATTAATGGTAATGCTGCTTTAATATACTTTTTAAGCTTTAATCATAGTTTATGTAGCAGTCAGCATGGCATATACTGGACAGCACATCTCGATATGTCATCATCACGAATGGTATGAATCAGCAGAATACATACCAAAAAATTTATATATAAATTAAATTAATTTTAAATTAGTTATTTTATTTTTGTAAATTAACAAGCAAGTCAGAACGTCAACATCGTCAATAGGTAGCTAATCAAGGAGTTTTAACCTTTCAATCTGAATAGACCTGAAGGCCCATTTTATACTCGACGGAATATAGGCATGATAAGTTATTCATATACTTATGGGTGATATTTGTAAGACTTTCTAAGGTGAAAGTTATAACTGTTAATCTTAGACTTTGTAGGCTTGGTAAATGTCATTTGAAGTGGCATTGCAGTCCGTCGATAAAAAAATATATGGGGACTTATAAATTAGCAGTTAAGTGTAGTAATCGCTTGGATTATGAAGTCTTCTTTCTATTTAACCATTAGAAAATATTTTCTGACGGCCCATGTACAATAACTTTTGTAAACAGATCTACCACATCATTCCAAATATGTTAATATCTTTTGATATAGTATATATAATTTTGATTATGTCAAAAGACTCAAAACTATCAAAATCATCCGAAAAGTATCTCTAGCCAACCCTATGCACCACGGCATACATATTTTGAAAGGATGCATACATACTTTGCAAATAAAATGCCATTTAAGTATTTTTTGGGATCTTGACCGGTAAATTCTATTTCTATCGTATCCTGACCTGCAACTTTATTCCCTCATTAAGGAGCTGGGAACTAGGGATGGCATGGAGCTGGTACTGGTGGAGAATTGGAAGGAGGAGGAGGAGGACATTTTCTTGCTGGATCCCCATAACATATCTTAGGAACAGGTTGGCCCGGCACTACTGGAGCTATTACAGGGTTTCTATGCGGTGAAGGTGGTGGAATCCCCATGTGAAGTCCCAGGATCCTTCTTCCTTTCCACTCTGGAAAACATAACAATGAATAAACTTAAGGTATTGTAGAAAACGATAGACCTTTATTACAATATCCTCGGACGAACAAATTACACAAGACTGCAAAATAAGATTTTTAATTAGAATATATGTTTAATTTTTTTATTATACTAATATCCGATATGTCTATAACTTCGATTCGTACCTCCTTCAACTGTAGAAAGATGTATAGAGAAGATCAAAGCAGCAACGAAGATTTGCCATGAAATTGGAGAGCGAAGGCTTCGCAGATGATACATCTTTACCTTGCAGGTCTCTTCCTTTCCAAGATCTACTGCCTTTTTAAGGATGCAAAAGCTTTACGTACGTCCCTGAAATATGGCTTCCAGGAAGGCGCAAATGTTGACTTACTACGCTTAGAAAGTTGACCGTTGACTTGAGAATTGACTAGAGTATGACCACAAGTTTATAAGAGGACATTATAACGTAGACTTTGTGCATGCATGGGGTCCCTACTTCCTTGGTTGTATTGCATCGTAGGATTCAACCTCTTGGATGATTGGTGAGGATTTCAATAGTCCATAACTAGCATAATAGCTATGTTATTGTACCGACATCTCTTCATCACTGGCGAGGATGATACGAAAACAAATCTCGGAAATTCGTCAAAAATCAAAATATGCTATTCAGCTCCTTGCGTTGCGCCCTTTTTAAAGTCTACTAAAAATCTCATACAATATTCTTAGGCCACAGAAGATTTGCTAATACCTCTAAAAAATTATTATTTTGTATCACAAAGAAAATACCCACGTATACTCCAATATATTTAAAAACAAAATTAATAACATTGATGAGCTCCTACAAGATACAGGAAGATTTCAAATATTGGTCGGACATCTAATTTATCTTACTATTAAAGTGTCTGATATTGTATTTGCTGTCAGCTATGTGAGCCGCTTTATGAGTGCTCTCACAATATTAATCGAACGTACTTTGCGAACATGCGTGAACACCTGCGAATACTTACGAATACCTGCGAACATTTGGAGAGTAACTTGGAATACCTGCATACACATGGAAAATAAGCTGTTCCCCAAGTGTTCATAAGTGTTCGCTAGTATTCGCAGGTGTTCGCGCGTGTTCGTCAAGTTCGTTGAGGTCGTTCTTTATCATTTCGTATCCGTTTCGGGCAGTCCATATACTGTTGGAAAGCTCTTTGAGTCTACTTTCTAATGACATTAATTTCATATCATTTGGAAGTGTCTACATAAAATTATGTCCGAAAAATCGAGATGCTGTCAGGTTGTGCTGTTACGGGATGTTCTTATTTCTTTGTAATAATTTTATTTTTCATGAAAATGATATTTTTGATGCCTTATTAGTTAATCCAGCGCATTGTGATTGTCGGACGACAAATTGCCAGAGAAATTAGAGAACAGATGATCACTGAAAAAACGAGCAGTAGAAAGAAAAACGATAATGAGAGATCAGCGGAGAAGAGGACAATCTGGCTAGAGAATGGAGTGAGTTTACCGGAGAAATGAGAGAGGAAAACGGACGGAAAACTAAGAAGTGAAAAGAGAGAGAGAGAGAGAGAGAGAGAGAGAGAGAGAGAGAGAGAGAGATTTGGCGGGAGAGCATTTCTGTCAATTCACATCGTAAAGGGGCGCGAAACATCTAAAAATATATAGGGGTCGCTGTTTGGTAAATTGCTATTAAGGGGGTACCAAACGCCAATGTTGCCAAAAAATAACATTTAAAATTATATATGTCTGTTTACATTCTTTGCCCATTTTTCTTAGAATAAGGAGTAACTCTTATAAAGTTAGAAAACTCTTCATGTACACTTATTAAAATTACATAAAGTTAGAAAACCCTGAAGTTATTATATCATAACATGCATATGTCAGAAAGTATTTTCTCAGGCTCATGTATAATTTAAATGGGTTTAAAAAAAAAAAAAAAAAACTAGTTGATCTAACTTAGATGTGCATAAAGAGCACTTCTAAGTCGTAATCTAAGGGGGGAAAAAAGCATGAAGAGCTAGAAACTATTTTTGTAAGTCGTAATCATTTATCAATTTAACTGTTATTTTTATTTCAACCTCTGGATATTTAGCTATCAATATTCAAATGAGGATTATAAAATTTATCCGTAAAGTAGGTAATGTTTTTATTATATTATTCAATTACTCTTAATTTTATATTATATACTTCTATTTTTTAAAATTATATAGTTACGAGCTTAACATAAAAACTATTTGATCTAAATAGATGTGTTAACAGTACATATTATTGCTATTTTCAGCCATAGTTATTCTGGAGCAGTTTAAAAAAAAATTATATTATTGTAATTTTATTAAGCAAGCATTGTTTCTTCCTTATCTGCTAGCAACAAAAATAATAAGTATTATCAAATATTGTGCTTCTACCAATACATATAAAAATATTGTACATAATTATCTTTTTTGCAATACTATAAAAGTTGTATTATACTTTCAATAATATTTTTGAAATGGTTAAAAAAAATACTACGTATTATTTCTTTTTTCAGCATTGGATTAACAAGTGTTGCTTTTTTTTTTTCTTACTTTTAGCAGTAGTTTAATAAGTGTTGTTTATTGTTTAATCTATAGCAACCAAATTTTAGAGTGCTGTACTTCATATCCTTTTAGCAACAAATTATAGATGTATCATTAAATATAGTTCTTCTAGCAACACGTTGAAATAAGTGTTGCGTATTTTCATTCGTTTCACAACAATTATAATATTGTATATTTTAATTCTTCCGACAGTTTGGCAAGTACTACTAATTAATATAATTTAAGCAGCATGTAATATGAAACTGTTATAATTTTCATTGTAATTTAGTAAATAGTAAAATATTTATTAAATTAGTACGTTTATTTTATATTGTAATACTTCTGCAATCCATGAGATTGGAGGACGACGCCGACGGAGGTACAATTTTATCTGAACATCTGATGCTGTTAAATTCTCGATCTACTGTCTTTTTAACTTTTTATGGATGCAATCGCTGTACATCCTTAACATGTGGTTTCCAGGAAGGTCCAATGTTGACTTACTACATTTTGAAAGTTGACCATTGTGAGGTCCCGGTGCTTGGGTGTATTGTTTGTACTTGTTTGAAAGCATGTGCACCGATATTTTACCATCTTCGATGCTTGCCCGGGGTACATGTCCGATAAAAATCTGTGATTAGAGATATCTAGAGATGTATCCAGATACTGTTGGATATGAATGGATAGTTTGCGACGTAGAGTCGGATTGATTTTGTGCTTCGCAAAGAGATTTCGGTCAACCGAAAGTGCGCATAAGTGCGTTTATAAGTTAGCCCGTGCGCGATCTTGGCCGAACCAAATTCATTTCCACCCGAGCCAATTGAGTGTGGGAGAGAAACCTAGATCTTCCCAAGTCCAGATCTTGTGATTGTGAGCCTTGCGAAGCATTTTGATCATGGATTTGAGATCGGGGCGATGAGAGCTTCACGTGGGAACCAATCTCGGCGTCTGTGGAGGTTTTGAGCGCGGGAGAATATATGGTTTCAACCTAGAGGTAAGTGGTGCTCGATTGTCTCGTATTTGTATTGTTTTATGCTTTACGAATGTATGTATTTAACCCCTATGTGGTTTATTGCACATGGAAGTGACTAAAGAACATATTAGGGTTTTAACATGGAAATTTCGGTTGTTCACAGACTAAGATTTTGCTTATACATTGTGGGTGAAGCTTGACTTGAATGACTAGCATGTTGTTGTGATACTAACCTTACACTATAACATGTACGAGTTATATGCTCCATCAGTACACGACAAGTAGATGTGATAATATTTATGATATGTTCATTATACATTGTTCTATCCTGCATAAATATACCTAGTGATACTTGTGGTAGAATTGTTCATATGATAAACATGATTGGTTATGAAACCTAAAAAAGGGAGTTGTTATATTATGCTTGATAATAATGATTGAACGTCTCTATGTGATCCGTGTTGAACGTTTTGCTGCATATAAATGTTGTTGGCTATTGGGTCTATGAGGTATCATGGGTATGTATAATTTGCTTTAGCATTCGATATACACGTCGGTACGTTTCATGCATAGTATTCTCAGTATGCCTAGTCATAGCATATCTTATAGAGAGGGTGGGCATGTGTTGGGCTTGAAATCATGGAAAAATTAATACATGCCGGATGTTTTCAAACAGGCGTAAGTCATAAAGACTTAGTGAGCGACACGAAAGCGTTTATCATCTAATGCTTACCGTGGCACTCCACATCATAAACAACAAAACGCAAGCACGATAATAAACATTTTCGTGTCCCTCACTAAGTCTTTATAACTTACGCCTATTTGTTTACCTTTTTTCAAGATCGAGGAGATTGTAGGAAGGCACCGGCCGAGAGTGCTTAGTCAACGTTGTGAGATTGGGACCTTACTTTTGTTAAGGTAGGTTTTGGGGTTAAGAGTAGTGGACAACCCTATTAACCTTATGTACATATAACTGGTGTTAGTAAACTTTTACTGCAAATAATTTGTATAAAGAAAGTACTAACCCACATGTGTTGTTATAAATCAAACTTTCTCAAATTTGTTTCAAATTGTGCCAAGGTTGGTATTATGAGATTTGAATGGAAGTTGAGCCTTTGTGATATTTTGGTATATTAAGCGTAGAGGAGTATTATTACATAAACATTGATTTTGAAAACCGAATTTGGTTTTGATAGTCTAAGTATGCGTATCTTATCTAATGACTGCCTACGTTTATCTAGATATCATGGTTTGAATGAAATTGCAAAGTTTAACCCTATGAGGTATTCTTTTCTGTATTTTCGGTAAAACTTAAGATCTTGTATGCGTGGTGATTTAAGGCTAAAATCCTTTTCGATTGTTCGCGCATGTATATCTGGAGTTTATACAAGTGTTTACACGGTTGGAATCTATTTTTGTTATGAATTGTAGGATTTGAGTATTCGAGTTGTGTGCTTTGTCAAATATGTTAATGCAGGAACTGACATTTTCGATCGACTGATCCAACTTTCGGTCGACAGATCCTTTTGAATTTGGCGTTTGAGTTTTCCAAAGAACTAACGGTCGACCGATATTTTATTTGGATCGACTGATAAAAGGTTCTCTAATGAGGATTTTCAAAACCGAATTAAATGGTTTTTCAATTTTGGCTTTGGATATTTTTTTTGGATAAAATACACATAACTAAGATATGTGGTACTTCCAAATATTTTAGAAAAATATAGAGAGCCGGAATTCACAAAAAGGTTTACAAAACGGGCTAAGAGAAAAAAAAAAAACCAAAACAAAAAAGAAACATTGCTTATGAGTTTTGAACTTTAGATTGTTAAGGATCTTTGGGCTTCAATGAAAGAGATTGATGCATTATAATCTTTAGCAGGCTAAATCAGGTGATGTGGTAGGAACCGCCTCCGTCTCCGGAGTCCATGACGTGCCGGTGTCTAAGACGCGGCTCAAGCGTTATTATGTTTTATTTGAAATACTTTTTATATTTCAGAAGTTTTCAAACCACATTTTAGATTTTATTATGCTTCCGCATATTTTTTGTGGTTTGTTCACAACCCTTGACCCGATGCTTCACTAGAGTATGACCACAAAGTCTATAAGAGGACATGATAACGTAGACTTTGTGCATAGATCGCTTTTCTCACTTAAAAATGGTATATCTATATTTTGTGCTTCTATAGACTAGGCCTTTCAAATATATTGTTGACGACCTTCCTCCGGATGGGGGAAAGAGGGTTGGAGTCGCCACCTAGATATTTAATGAAAATCTAGGAAACCGGGATAAGGCACATTCGAGATTCAAAGGCTCGTTCGTCGTTTACGTGTGGGGAAGATGGAACACCCCCACAGCGCCCCTCAAAAGAGGGTACTCTATATAAGTGATTAAAATAATTTTGGATTTATATTTTAACACGTATTTATTACTTAATAAATGAATATTTAATTATCTATTTAAAATAAAATGATATTTTTGTTGTGAATTAGAAAAAAGAAGTATACACCTCTATTTTCTAATTATTAATTGAATTATAAGTATACACCTATAACTCATTTTCATTAAATGTGCAAAATATAGTATGAATTATTGCCTTATAAATGGTATTATACAAAAATAAATAATTTAGGAAGTATACACCTCCGAATATATGCTCGGGTTACAAGTATACACCTATAACCCATCAAAATTGATTTAAAACGAAATTAAAACAATTTGGGCCCTAAATGGGCTAGACCGGACCAATGTGGTCCGGCCTGAGCCTAATGGGCTTGGCCCAGACGCGCTGCGCGCGTCTGGGCTCGGCCAGAACGCGTGCGGGGCTTAGCCCCGCGCGCCCGGACTGGGTTCATGACCGGCTGGGCCGGTCGATGACCGGCCAAGCCAGTCATCGTCTAAACAGACGAGCGCGAGCTCGGCCGAGCTCGCGCTCATCTCGGTCGCCGCGCCGGCGGCGCCTTGCCGGCGGCGGTGGCGTCCGAGAGCCGGCCACCCGGGGGGTTTTCGACCCTCCCGGATGCAATGGAGACGTCAAAAATCGAATCCGGAGCTCCGTTTAGTGAGTTTTCGGATTCGCGATTATCGGCCGCGTTTCGGCGACCGGCTCCGTTCAACGTCAAAAAGGGTGTTCTTAAGGTTTTCAACCATGCTGAGTTCAACGGTGAAGTCGAAATTTCGTTTCGTCGTACGTGTAGTGAGTTATAGGAGGGTGCAAGTTTTATGTATTTTTTTTTTTTAGAGTTCCGGCCGCCGTGGCTCGCCGCCGGCGAGGCCACGGCGGCGTCTCGTGATCACACGAGTTTGAAGATGAGAACTAGCAAGGTTTAAGGGGGTTACCTCGGGTGTTCGGTGTGTTTGATCGTTAGTGACGAAGTCGGACGCGGGAGCTTTTGTTCGGCGCCGGCGAGCTTCGACGGACGGTGAGGTCGGTCTACGATGATCTCTGGATGTCGAGGATGACAGCGATGATGTCCGTCAAGATCGAGTGTGAGCCGGCCGATCTCCTCCTTCCCTTCTTCTTCCTCTCTTTCTCTTTTTTTTTTCTTCTTCTTCTTCTCTGCGTTGTTGGTTCTCTTTTTCTTCTTTTTTTTTTTCTTTCTTTTTTTTTTTAAGCCTCCCTCAGCAGCTCCCCCTCCACTTCATTCCAGCAACTCCTCTTTTATAAGAACATTTTCCTTTTCCTTTTTCTTTTATTTTTATTTTTTTTATTTTTTAATTTATTTTAGGATGCAACCTATTGTCCATGAGGTAAAAGAAATTAATGATTACACCCTATTTTTGGTAATTTGACTTTTAACACTAATTATTACATTCCATAAATACATATTAACCGGTCGATAGAGTGTATCTGGTTGACTTTGGTTTTATTTTTCGGACGATGTCTGACACCGAAAAGTCTAGTTACGGGTACTGATATGGACCTTTGGTTAAAGCGAGGTGCCTTTAGTAATTCAACCGATTTTCGAACTTGTCAGTGTAAGTTGTATGTCTAGTTTTGGCTGAGTTGGCGGGATGATGTAGTGGTCCGGACAAAATGGGGTGTCGACAGTTGCCCCTCTTTGTCCAATTCTTCGGAGAAGGGTTGGGCAAAGATAAAGAGATACCGCATTTTGTCCGGCAAGAGAGGAAAGTTTTTTTTTTTTGTTTGTTTGTTTGTTTGTTTTTTGCTGTTTGTTTCTTTTTTTTTTTTTTTTTTTTTTGTCTTGTCTTTCTTTTTTGTTTGTTGGGGTTTGTGAAATGAGATATATCGTCTCATGATATGATCCTGAAGCACAGTCGACTTCGAGGATAAAGTTGATGATCATAGGATTAGTTATCCTACGACAGAAATGTTCCAAGAGTACAGTCGACTCAAAGGTAAAAGTGAGATTTTGATCAAGAGAGCAGTCGTCTCATGATAAAGATGATCTTGAAATATAGTCGACTTCAACGATAAATTTGATGATCATAGGATCAGTCGTCCCATGACGGAAATGACCTAAAAATACAGTCGACTCAAAGGTAAGATTGAAATTGTGATCATGAGATCAGTCGTCTCATGATAAAGATGATCTTGAAGTGCAGTCGTCTTCAAGGATGATTTGATAATCATGGAATCAGTCGTCCCATGATAGAAATGACCCTAGAGTACAGTCGACTCAAGGGTAAGATTGCAATTATGATCATGAGATCAGTCGTCTCATGATAAGGAGATGATCCTGAAGTGCAGTCGACTTCAAGGATGAATTGATAATCATGGGATCAGTCGTCCCATAATGGAGTGACCCAAGAGCACAGTCGACTCAAGGGTAAGGTTGAAATTGTGATCATGAGATCAGTCGTCTCATGATAAGGAGATGATCCTGAAGTACAGTCGACTTCAAGGATGAATTGATAATCATGGGATCAGTCGTCCCATAATAGAAATGACCCTAGAGTACAGTCGACTCAAGGGTAAGATTAAAATTTTGATCAAGAGAACAGTCGTCTCATTGATCGAAGATGATCCTGAAGCGCAGTCGGCTTCAAGAATATAGTTGATAGTCATGGGATCAGTCGTCCCACGACAGAGATGACCCAGGAGTACAGTCGACTCAAGGGTATGAAATTGTGATCATGAGATCAGTCGTCTCATGACCGGAAATGATCCTGAAGCACAGTCGACTTCAAGGATAAAGTTAAGAATCGTGGGATCTGTCGTCCCATGATTGAGTGACCCAAGAGCACAGTCGACTCAAGGGTGAGAAATTATGATCATGAGATCAGTCGTCTCATGATAAAGATGATCTTGAAGTGCAGTCGACTTCAAGGATAAATTGATAATCATGGGATCGGTCGTCCCATGACAGAAATGACCCTAGAGTACAGTCGACTCAAGGGTAAGATTGAAATTTTGATCAAAAGAACAGTCGTCTCATGATCGAAGATGATCCTGAAGCGCAGTCGGCTTCAAGAATAGAGTTGATAGTCATGGGATCAGTCGTCCCATGACGGAGATGACCCAAGAGTACAGTCGACTCAAGGGTATGAAATTACGATCACAAGATCAGTCGTCTCATGACCGGAGATGACCCAAGAGTACAGTCGACTCGAGGGTATGATTGAATTACGATCACGAGATCAGTCGTCTCATGACCGGAGATGATCCTGAAGCACAGTCGACTTCAAGGGTGAGTTTGAAAAAACGTCGATTTGCTTCGTCGATGATGGAGCAAAAGACACATCCGATTTGTTTCTCGGAATGTGAAGATAAGCCCGATTTGCTTCTCGGGACTTACCACAGATCTGATTTGCTTCACAGAATCTGTAAGAACCAAGCTCGATTTGCTTCTCGAGACTTGGAGAAAAGAAGACACATCCGATTTGGCTTCTCGGAATGTGTGAAGATAAGCCCGATTTGCTTCTCGGGACTTACCACAGATCTGATGAATCTGTAGAACCAAGCTCGATTTGCTTCTCGAGACTTGGAGAAAAGGAGACACATCCGATTTGCTTCTCGGAATGTGTGAAAGATAAGCCCGATTTGCTTCTCGGGACTTATCACAGATCTGATTTGTTTCTCAGAATCTGTAAGAACCAAGCTCGATTTGTTTCTCGAGACTTGGAGAAAAGGAGACATATCCGATTTGCTTCTCGGAATGTGTGAAGATAAGCCCGATTTGCTTCTCGGGACTTATCACAGATCTGATTTGTTTCTCAGAATCTGTAAGAACCAAGCTCGATTTGTTTCTCGAGACTTGGAGAAAAGAAGACACATCCGATTTGCTTCTCGGAATGTGTGAAAGATAAGCCCGATTTGCTTCTCGGGACTTACCACAGATCTGATTTGTTTCTCAGAATCCGTAAAAGAAAGTACGAGAACTACGCCTCGTGAGAATTGTACGAGAACTACACCCCGTGAGAAGTGGATACGAGAACTACGCCTCGTGTGAAGTGGATACGAGAACTACGCCTCGTGAGAGAGGGTACGAGAACTACGCCTCGTGAGAGTGATACGAGAACTACGGCTCGTGAGAATGGTACGAGAACTACGCCCCGTGAGAAGTGGATACGAGAACTGCGCCTCGTGTGAAGTGTACGAGAACTGCGTCTCGTGAAATGGTAAATATGAAGGTTTGCATTATGTATTTGAGATTGTTGATATAAAAGATTTCAAGAAAAAAAATTTCTTGTGAGAATCAACATATTTGATGTTGAAAAGTTGAGATTGTGGATATTGTCAGAAATTTTGTGTAAAAAGTAAGTGTTTGTTTGTCAAAAAATTTTTGTGAAATGAATTGAATTGTGAAATTAAATTTTGTTTGTCAAAAAGTTTCGTATGAAAGTGATGTTTTATTGACAAAATTTTTCAAAAAGTTTTGTGAGACATGATTTTATGGCAAAATATGCTGTGTGCGACAGTTCGGTCAATCCGACTTTTCTTGATGTCTTTGCTTCTTTGAGTTCTTTTGCTCGCACATTCAGGCTGCTTTCGGAGCATTTTGAAAGTTAAGCATTTGCTTGTTTCAAATTTTTCGTAAAAATTTGCCCCAGTTTAGGCTGATGGTGTCGAAACCTGACTTCTATTTTCTGTCAGCACAATTGCTTCACTATAAAAGAGTGCTTTCTTTTTCTTTTGTTCCTTGATTTCTTTTCTAGCTGTTGTCTGTCAATTTTTATCTAACAAATTGCCCTAGTCTGAGCAATTATTGTTTGCAGCGATACTTTATGTGTTTTCTTTGCTTTTGTCACTTTGAATGTTTTCAGTCTTCATCACTTGTAAAAATTGCCCCAATACAGTTGTGGAACCAGTCGCTTGTGCTTGCTTTTTTTTCTTTTTTTTTTATCAATCCAAAATTTTCGTATGAAAATTCTGCCCCAGTTTGACTACCATTTTGACTTCTTATTTTTCTTTCATGCAAGTCATGTCGATTATTTAGCTCATAACTGGTCATCAACATGTAGTATAAGTTGATCTTTTCTTAGATTTTCGAAAAAAATCTTAAAGTCTGAACCTCTAAATTGGAAGTATGCAACTTGCAAGTGAATTTCATTTGATAATAAAATTGGCCAATTTCTGTTTGGTTAATTGGCTATTTTTGGAGTTGGAGTTAATAGGACTTAGCTTATTTTGGGAAGTGGAGCTCATGAAGTAATGGCTTGTTTAGAAAGTGGAGTTTTCGAGAGATTTTGTTTAGGCTTATTATGTGGAGTAGAGATGAAACATACAAATCCTGCAGAGTAGAAATTTCTCGAATGCATGCTCTTTTTTTAACAAAATAAGTAAGAAGATTCAACTTGTCAGGCCCTAGCTAGTTTTGCCTAGGCCACCTTTTCAGGTCTTCAGCCTAGCGGGCTAGAGAATTTTTTTTTTTTTTTTTTTTTTTTTTTTTGTACCCCTTTTGTGTGTATGCCGATTTCTTTGATGTTTTACGATTATACGTAGTTTTGTCCCGATGTTGTCGGTGAGAAAGCTTCGTTCCTAGAAATTTTGATAGTTGGAATTGACAGTGATCTCTGAAATTCTGTTCGTTCTTCTCATTGAGCTTTTCTTCCAGATTTCCGTTGGTTCATATGATACAGTTGGAGTGTTGATGATTCTTCAAACTTTTATTTTCGTCTCCTTATCTCTTTTCTTCTTTTCTCTCTTTTTTTTTGTCATTCCTTAAGTTGTAGCTTATCTTTTCACGCGAATACCGATATTGATGATGAAGGTACCCGGTTACTCAATAAGACATATACTTAAGTTGCTTTGCATACTCATACTAAAGTTACCGTTTGACGTAAAAGTAAACATGGGGCTCATGAATACTTCTAGTTACTGAGCAACTTAAAGCAGCGGATTAGATTTTTCCTTTTTCTTCTTTTTTTCTCACTTTTTTTTTTTTGAACTGCATCATATTTCCATTGATGTTGAGTCGAAGATAATGCTTCTGGTGGACTTGGTAGATTCCAATTTTCTTGATAACTTGGTTTGCCTCCATATTGACGATGGTTGCTCAATTTCTTTGCTTCTAGAATGCATACGTACAATGGGGTACAATTTTTTGTTTGACAAGCTGCCAATTACTTCTTTTTATTGAGCATGCATTGTTATTACATTCTGCAGAACTTATATGTTGATGAAAACATAATGAGTTCGTGACAAATGGTAGAGAAAATTGGCCGCTTTATGATCAAATTAAACTCATTTAAAATTGCATTGCAAAAACTTCTTTCCAACTAGAGTGGTCTATTGAAAAGATAAAACTTTATACCAGAAAGAATTTAAGCACATATGACAATCAGAAATGAACTAATATAGATCTCAGCATGACTTGGTGAAAGCAAACGATTCATTATAGTGACAGTCAAATGTGAGGATGCTTTATTTTCTCTAAAGATCACTCGTCTCGAAATAAATTTGTATCGGATTTTGTTGATCCCTATGCTAGTGGTGCTGGTGAGAGCATTGTTGCTCAGGATAGATACAGACTTCTTTTCGGGAAAGCCGGCTTGACCGTGTGTCAACGATGCGTGTGTGAATGCTTTTATTTGAAAAAAGAGAAATACAAAAGTTAATGTATGAGTAAAATCACAAGTTTTTTTGAAGAAATTTTCTTTTTCTTTTTTTTTTTTTTTTTTGTGCAAAACGAAATATTATTTGAAAAAGTGTAAAGAATTTATAAAAATAAGTTTTAATTGTCAATGAAAAAGAAAATTTTTCAAGTTGCAGAATAACGAAAACTTTTTTTGAAAAAAAATTATTTGAGCGAAAGAATAATGATTTTTGTATTTTCTTTTGTTTTATTTTAGAAGTTAATTAGGAGTGAATTTTGAGGAGAATAGATGTGATATTAAAATGTTTTAAAAGGAAAAACATATATTCACAAGAATTATGAATCTAATTCACGATATGCACGTGGGATAGATATGGGTATTTATAAAAGCTGGTCTTACAGACTACCTACGTACATTGTACGTAAACTCCGATTATCCCAGTAAATAGAATAGGCATACGCCCTGAGTCAGCATATGCGATGGAAAATTTACACCGCATTCACCAATATGCATAAATGCCGGTAGGGATATTATGGGTGCCTATGTTGGCTGGGCTTACGGACTACCCGTGCACATTGTACACGAGCTCCGATTATCCCAGTGGTTTATCTAACAGTCTGTCATTGCTGGGGTTCCTCCCGACGACCAATACACATAGTATATCAGCTCGGGGTACTACCCAGATAACTTTTGACTGTGGGTAAGGGCCAGGCATTACGGACTACCTACGTACATTATATGCAAGCTCCGATTATCCCAGTAAATAGGATGGGCATATGCCCTGGATTATACATGCGATGCAGAACATTAATAAAATATACACAAAGACATATACATGTATTTTACGTGTCAAATATAAATATAAAATTATTTTAATCACTTAAAACGAGCCTGACGATTCCCCAGCGGAGTCGCCATCTGTTGACGACCTTCCTCCGGATGGGGGAAAGAGGGTTGGAGTCGCCACCTAGATATTTAATGGAAATCTAGGAAACCGGGATAAGGCACATTCGAGATTCAAAGGCTCGTTCGTCGTTTACGTGTGGGGAAGATGGAACACCCCCACAGCGCCCCTCAAAAGAGGATACTCTATATAAGTGATTAAAATAATTTTGGATTTATATTTTAACACGTATTTATTACTTAATAAATGAATATTTAATTATCTATTTAAAATAAAATGATATTTTTGTTGTGAATTAGAAAAAAGAAGTATACACCTCTATTTTCTAATTATTAATTGAATTATAAGTATACACCTATAACTCATTTTATTAAATGTGAAATATAGTTATGAATTATTCCTTATAAATGGTATATACAAAAATAAAAAATTTTAGGAAGTATACACCTCCGAATATATGCTCGGGTTACAAGTATACACCTATAACCCATCAAAATTGATTTTAAAACGAAATTAAATAATTTGGGCCCTAAATGGGCTAGACCGGACCAATGTGGTCCGGCCTGAGCCTAATGGGCTTGGCCCAGACGCCGCGCGCGCGTCTGGGCTCGGCCAGAACGCGTGCGGGGCTTTTGCCCCGCGCGTCCGGGCGGCGCTCGCGCGCTCGGACTGGGTTCATGACTGGCTTGGCCGGTCGATGACCGGGCAAGCCAGTCATCGTCTAAACAGACGAGCGCGAGCTCGGCCGAGCTCGCGCTCATCTCGGTCGCAGCGCCGGCGGCGCCTTGCGGCGGCGGTGGCGTCCGGAGAGCCGGCCACCCGGGGGGTTTTCGACCCTCCCGGATGCAATGGAGACGTCAAAAATCGAATCCGGAGCTCCGTTTAGTGAGTTTTCGGATTCGCGATTATCGGCCGCGTTTCGGCGACCGGCTCCGTTCAACGTCAAAAAGGGTGTTCTTAAGGTTTTCAACCATGCTGAGTTCAACGGTGAAGTCGAAATTTCGTTTCGTCGTACGTGTAGTGAGTTATAGGAGGTGCAAGTTTTATGTATTTTTTTTTATTTAGAGTTCCGGCCGCCGTGGCTCGTCGCCGGCGAGGCCACGGCGTCTCGTGATCACACGAGTTTGAAGATGAGAACTAGCAAGGTTTAAGGGGGTTACCTCGGGTGTTCGGTGTGTTTGATCGTTAGTGACGAAGTCGGACGCGGGAGCTTTTGTTCGGCGCCGGCGAGCTTCGACGGACGGTGAGGTCGGTCTACGATGATCTCTGGATGTCGAGGATGACAGCGATGATGTCCGTCAAGATCGAGTGTGAGCCGGCCGATCTCCTCCTTCCCTTCTTCTTCCTCTCTTTCTCTTTTTTTTTTCTTCTTCTTCTTCTCTGCGTTGTTGGTTCTCTTTTTCTTCTTTTTTTTAGCCTCCCTCAGCAGCTCCCCCTCCACTTCATTCCAGCAACTCCTCTTTTATAAGAACATTTTCCTTTTCCTTTTTCTTTTATTTTTATTTTTTTATTTTTTAATTTATTTTAGGATGCAACCTAATGTCCATGAGGTAAAAGAAATTAATGATTACACCCTATTTTTGGTAATTTGACTTTTAACACTAATTTTACATTCCATAAATACATATTAACCGGTCGATAGAGTGTATCTGGTTGACTTTGGTTTTATTTTTCGGACGATGTCTGACACCGAAAAGTCTAGTTACGGGTACTGATATGGACCTTTGGTTAAAGCGAGGTGCTCTTTAGTAATTCAACCGATTTTCGAACTTGTCAGTGTAAGTTGTATGTCTAGTTTTGGCTGAGTTGGCGGGATGATGTAGTGGTCCGAACAAAGTGGGGTGTCTACATATATCAATCGAACTTCTCTTCTTTAATTTATGATGTGGGATTATTCCTTCTAACACCACCAATCTACTTGAATTTTTAGGGACCAAGACTCTTCTATAGATCTTAGTCCAAACTTACGGGGTATTATATTTAAGCTCTCCTAAAAATATCATACGACGTTCTTAGCTTACAGGATTTTCTAATCTTAAAATGTATTTGCATGATAAATTTAATATCAACAATTTTGGCTACATGTAATAATCTTAGTCATCGAGATTGCTAATAGCTCAAAAATGAATTATTTATCTCACAAAGAAAAAATGCTCTTGACGTATTAAAAGGGACTACGAAGCTAGCTGTCAAACTCGTGATATTCTAAAGGATTGTAAACTAAAATTTTAATTGTAGTAATGAACCCCTAAAAGAAATAAGAAGATTTAAAGATGGCAATTTTGGCAAATCGGACCCCCCCTTAATTGGTTAACAGCGCCCCCCTAATTAATTTTGGCCAAATCGCGCCCATTTACGTTGAAAAATGATCAAAATACCCTTATCTTACTTTTTCGAGCATAACTTCTTGTATAGTACTCCAAATGAGATGAAATTGGTCCCGTTTGAAAGATATTTGAATTATCTTTCCAATGGGACTGATTTCACGGCATTTAGAGCTTTGTACGAGAAGTTATGGCAAAAATACCGAATCAGCATCAAGCTGCTACGGTATTTGACGGCGTTTCGGTATTTTTAGTATAACTTTTCGTATATAGCTCCAAATGAGATGAAACTAGTCCCATTTGAAAGAGAACTCAAAGAGATTTCCAACAAGTATAAAATCAATACTAGGACATTCCGGCGAACGCCTGCGAACACCCGCGAACACTTGCGAACACCCGAGAACACCCGCGAACATCCGCGAACACTTGCGAACACTTTTCTACATAACTTTTT
Source organism: Xerophyta viscosa (assembly GCA_002076135.1). Lineage (NCBI taxonomy): Eukaryota > Viridiplantae > Streptophyta > Magnoliopsida > Pandanales > Velloziaceae > Xerophyta > Xerophyta viscosa. Next base: position 44,111 of record MJHO01000103.1, on the reverse strand, counting down.
GTAGATAACTCCAAATGAGATGAAACTAGTCCCATTTGAAAGATAACTCAAATAGCTTTCCAACAAGTATACAATTAATAATATGACATATCGGCGAACACTTGCGAACACTTGCGAACACCTACGAACACCGTGAACACCTGCGAACACTTGGTAACACTTTTCTACATAACGTTTTGTATAGAACTCCAAATGAGATAAAATTAGTCCCCTTTAAAAGATATTTGAGTCCTCTTTCTAATAGTGCTATTTTCACTATATTTGGAGATACGTACTAAAAGTTATGAAGAAAAGCGTTCGCAGGTGTTCGCGGGTGTTCGCGGGTGTTCGCGGGTATTCCCAGGTGTTCGCAGGCGTTCGCAGGTGTTCGCAGGCGTTCGTCGGAATGTCCTACTATTGATTTTATACTTGTTAGAAAGTTCTTTGAGTTATCTTTCAAATGGGACTAGTTTTATCTCATTTGGAGCTCTCTACTAAAAGTTATACAAACAATACCGAGATGCTGTCAAATACCGTAGCAGCTTAACATAGATTCGGTATTTTTGACATAACTTCTCGTACGTTTCACCAAATGCTGTGATACTAGTACCATTGGAAAGATAACTTCAATATATTTCAAACAAGACTAATTTCATCTCATTTGGAGTTCTATACAAAAAGTTATGTAGAAAAGCGTTCGCAAGTGTTCGCGGGTGTTCGCAGGTGTTCGCAGGCGTTCGCCGGAATGTCCTAATCTTGATTTTATACTTGTTAGAAAGCTCTTTGAGTTATATTTCAAATGGGACTAGTGTAATCTCATTTGGAGCTATCTAATAAAAGTTATACAAATAATACCGAGATGCTGTCAAATACCGTAGCAGCTTAACATAGATTCGGTATTTTTGACATAACTTCTCGTACGTATCTCCAAATGCTGTGATACTTGTACCATTTGAAAGAGAACTTCAATATATTTCAAACAAGACTAATTTCATCTCATTTGGAGTTCTCTACAAAAAGTTATGAAGAAAAGCGTTCGCAAGTGTTCGTGGATGTTCGCGGGTGTTCGCAGGTGTTCGCGGGTGTTCGCAGGCGTTCGCCGAAATGTCCTAGTTTTGATTTTATACTTGTTGGAAAGCTCTTTGAGTTCTCTTTCAAATGGGACTAGTTTCATCTCATTTGAGCTATATACGAAAAGTTATACTAAAAATACCGAAACGCCGTCAAATACCGTAGCAGCTTGATGCTGATTCGGTATTTTTGCCATAACGTCTCGTACAAAGCTCTAAATGCAGTGAAATCGGTCCCATTTGAAAGATAATTCAAATATCTTTCAAACGGGACCGATGGCATCTCATTTGGAGTACTATACAAAACGTTATGCTCGAAAAACTAAGATAACGGTATTTTGGTCATTTTTCAGCGTAAAGGGGCGCGATTTGGCCAAAATTAATTAGGGGGGCGCTGTTCGCCAATAACCAATTAAGGGGGGGCCCGATTCGCCAAAATTGCCTTTAAAGATTGATTGGACGCCTAATTTACCTCAAGATTACAAGGCTGACATTGCATATACTGTCAGCTATGTGAGCCGTTTTGCTAGTGCTCCCACAATTTCACACATGGAGATAGTGGAGAATATTCTTAGATATCTTAAATTATCCTAGAGAGATTATGTAATTTAAAAAAAAAAAAGCATGGTCATTTGATATTGTTAGGTATTCAAACGCTGACCAGGGATGCAAAAATCTTCATGACAAATAATCCACTACATGATGCTGCATTTTTATTGACGTTAATCTTGTTATATAGAAGATCAAGAAGCAAAATGTAGTTGCTAGATCAAGTGTAAAAGTAGAGTACGGAGCGATGGCATCAATCACCGCTGAGCTAATCTAGCTTAAACCCTTATTACAGGATATAGATCTCACAACCACCGCTCCAATCAAGATATATTGTGAAGCAGATTCGTATATAGCATGAGAATTCGTCCTTCATGAAAGAATGAAACATATTGAAGTTGATTGCTATTGTCTTAAAACGAATGTTCAAGCAAAGGTGATTAATGCAAATTGTATCTCAAGCAAAAGTATTTAGCAGATATTCTATGAGGGCACTGTTAAAGCAACAATTCCAATCTATGTTATCTAAGTTGAACTCGATTAATATCTTTGCTTCAACTTGAAGAGGAGTGTTGGATATATTTTTTAGTATCTCCTATGTTGGTAGGAGATATTTATTTTGATTTTGTTGTGATTAACAAAAACATGAGTTTAATTAAGAATTTTATATTTTTAAAATTATTTATCATATTTACAAATCACTCGGAAATCTCATTGAAATGGCATTGCCAGAAACACAGATTCTAACCAATTTCATAAATGGATTTATATCTTATAATATGTCTTAACTATTATGCTGGACGGTATGTCTCTATTCTATTATTATCATGACGGCTTGAACCTACTTAATACACGTGTAAAAATTTTACATATGAATTATTAAATTTTTTATTTTTATTTTTGTAAAATAATAAGCGAGTCCAAACGACACCATCATCAATCCGGTATCTCATATTACTGAAACCAGGCAGCACTGAAAACCTTCCTTTTTAACAAACCCAACGTGAAAAACACATTGATGCATATAAATTTTCTGGGAGCCTATGAAGACAAATCCAACCAATATATTAGTCATAACGAAGCTTGATACTGATAAGAATTTATCTGAGCCATTAGATCAGAAAATTCAATCCATAACTTAAAATTTTTCCTACTAAATTTGAAAGGATGCATACATACTTTGCAAATCAAGAAAAACTTTTATTCCCTCTTAATTAAGTCGGTCGAGAAAAGTAAAATAGTATTTGCTCATATATTATAGGTAGATCAAGCTTGGAACTATGGATTGAACGGAGCTGGTGCTGCAGGTGGCGGAGCCTGCGGCGGAGGAGGAGGACACTGTCTTGTTGGATTCCCATAACATATTTAGGATCAGGTACGACCGGGCTTATCCTAGGCTGAGGTCTCCAACTTCTACGTGGTGATGGAGGTACCGTCCCCGTATGAAGTCCCAGAATCTTTCTCCCTTTCCACTCTATAAAACATAACAATGAATAAGCTTAATTAGTACAAAAAATGATAGATCTTTATTAAAGTATATATACTTCCATGAAAATTATGCAAGACTACTGCAACTGCTTATATCAAAATTTACATAAAGAAAATGGAAATTTTTAATTAGAAAATAATAATAATAATGTCTAATTTTTTTTAATCCCCTGAACTTTATCAAAATATGTTTTTATAACCCTACACTTTATTTCGTGTTCATGATAATCCTGTATTTAAAAAAAAACGTTCGTAATATTCTTGCCGTCAGTTTTTTTGTTTGCGGCCGTTAATTTGCTGACGTGGTAAATTTTTAATTATTTTTATTTTTTTAACTTTGTAAGGGGAATAAGTATTTTACAAAAAGAAGTAGTTAAAAGTATTTTTTCAGAAAACTTCCAACACTAAAATTATAGATTTTGAGAAGATTTACAACTTTTATGTTTAAAATTTTTTCAAAAAATACTTTAAATAAATATTTTGGGACACCAAATTTTTAACAATTTTACTTACTATTTTTTAAACAACTTTTTAGAAGTATTTTCTGGAAAAAAAAAATGAATATAAAAGTTATAAATCTCATCGAAATATACAACTTTTATATTGAATATTTTTCGAAAAAGTAACCCCTAATTATGGTTAAAAGATATATATACCCCTAAAGATTAAAAAAAAGACTAAAAATAATTTAAAAATTGCTATTAGTAAATTAACAGGCGCAAACAGCAAAGGTAATTGGAGGATTATCGCAGATATTTTTTTAAAGTATATGATTATTATGGACACAAAATAAAGTTAAGAATATCGCGGCACTTTTTGATAAAATTAGAAAATTAAAAAGGATTTTGGCCTAATAATAATAATCTATTATGCTAAAACCGACGTAGAAACTACAACATGGATTCGTACCTCCTTCAACTGTAGAAATATGTACGGAGAAGATCAAAGCAGCAATGAAGAATTGCAATGAAATTGGAGGACGACGGCATCCCAGATCCATCTTTGCGTACATCTCTCGCTGTTTCCCCATCTACCGTCGTTTTTGGGTTTTTAAGGATGCGAACGCTTTACGTACATGTGAAGTATGTTTTCCAAGGAAAGTGCAAAGTTGACTTACTTGATACTTGAATATGACCACGAGGTCTATGCGAGGTCCGCGATGACATTATATAACATAGTGTCATAGACTTTCCGCGTGATGGAGTCCCTACATATCGAGAAAATCAGAAAACATACATGTTGTTTAGGTGGACCACTAATATTCTTTTCTTTGATAAAACATACAAAAGAAAAGAATATACCATATTATTTTACTGAATACTATTTTTTTAACCAAATTGATCTTCTGCCTGTCTTGGACTTCAGAAAGTAAAACCCTTGCCTATCGTATTTCTTCGGCCACTGGCGTAGCTAACTCAACTGAAAATGCACTGAGCAATCTATTCTCAATTGCAAGGCTCTCCTAGGATTCGAATTCTCGACCAACCGTTCTTGAGAAGCTGGCCGCAGGAGGGCATGGACCACTAATATTCTCACCGACTGTTATTTCTTCTATTGTATTGTAGGATTCATTCATGGTATATGATCCTACAATATCCTACCATAATATTCTGTTGTATTTAAAAAAAAAAAAATTCATATTTAAGGCCTTCGCAAAAATATCATATTTTCGTTATATACTTCAAAATCCTCATTGTACACTAGCTGAAGAGCTTTATAATAAAATAAAATATGGTGATAAGTAGAGTGATCTATATACTTTTTCTTGTCGCGAAGTACACCATATGTCGTTGGAAAACAGTGCATGGTGGCCTTGCCGATTTCGATGTTAACCAAAATTGGCATTGCCAGGTTAGCGGGAAGTATTACTATGTATCAGCCAACACTACAACTAAAACAATAATGTACGACCGGTCGCTGTTTAGGACTGCCTTTCATAACCAATTTGACATCAGTCGGTGTTATTGGACTATCTCTTCAGCGTGGCATACGCAGGGTTGCAGTTGAGTCGGTCGGTGATGAATAATTGTGTTGTTGTGCGGTATCGGCAATTATAGTTTGTTTCAAATTTAGACTGTCACAGATAGAATGAACGGTATTGCTACGGAAGATTTTTTAGCATTCTTGTAATGTTTCATTGTTTTTTAACATATTATTGTTCAATTTTTTAAGTTAATTTGTATCTGACTAGATATATAATTCCCAAGTGTCGAGCTACATTATTGATCGACATGAATCATACGTAAACTTACACTTATTTAACTTTGTACACATAAATAAACAAACCATTAGATCAACTATATCAAAATTTCAACCACTACATAGCTGTGCATAGTGTTAACAAAGAAATTATCTTTTTTTCTTTTTTTTCTTTATTTGCAACTCCTATAGATCGGCACGTTACTGAAAGATATATCTAGGAATGTTAATTAGCTATCTTGCTTATTTTGGACTACTGTCTATAGTATCAATTTCTGCTAAATTAACAGAAAAGGAAAACTAAGCAAAATAGAAGGTGCAAAAAATAATGCAATTTTATAAATTATTATATTTAATATTCAAAATATTGAAAGCTCCCATAGTTAAAATCAGATCCCCATCAACGATATTACAAATGAATGAACGATTACTCTTCAATCTGTATAAACCACTGGAGAATTCACATTGAGCAGTTGTTTGAGTTCTTATACGTTAACATTGATGAGATGAAATGTCCAGTTCCAATGCGTGTATGTTCATGTTAAACTCATATTTACTGGGCACAAATTTAATTCCGAAATAAACGGGTGTTATGAATTTTTGAGTGAGGGGAGTTGAACTAACGCGAATTATAAGTATGAGTGTCAAAGATGAGGGGTGTTAACGGAGGTGGAAGGGTTTTGGAGAAGGACGAGGTCTTGGGCGGAGACGGCATGACGAAAGTGGCATCGATGACCGTAGGGACACGTATCGCCGGCGAGGACCATACGGCAGACTTCGGTCTTGTAGCGTGGGTGACGGATGACGGGACGGAGCTCGGCAATGCCGTGGGCGAATTGGCAGTTTTCACCGTATGGGCACTCACCCAGCTCCTCCCACTTGTTGCATAGCTCTGTTTTGAACGTGCCTTGACTGTACACATCCAGCTCCAGTTGTGAGCGTTCGCCGTCGGCGCTAGCATCCTTGTCTTGCTCTTCTTCTCTCTCTTTCTTGTTGCTGCCGCTGCCAATAAGCACTTCCTGCTGTGCACCAACATTATTATTGCAGATGAAAACTACATCGAATGCATTATTATCATAATGTAATAATACAGACATAAAAAGTAACCAAACAACATGCAATGAAAATTTTAATTATATTAATGAAATAATATCAAATTAAAAATAGGACATTCTCACAAATGTTTTGTGGATACAAATTGAGAGTCTTACTATATACTACGTACTTAAATTATCTCAACACAGTTGTAAACTTCGCGTACGGAACAAACATTCTACATCATTTATGCTTTCTAACTTTGTGGTTGTAGCTGATATTAGTTATTTGCTAAAAAATTGACGGTCAAGCGTACATATGCGGGAAGATCTGACGGCCAAATGAGTGCGTCTACGTAGTCCATCTAAGATCTATAAGCTCCGACAACCAGTTGTAAGGAAAATATAAATAAATAAATAAATAAAAACATCTCTACCAACTCTGGCATAGGTCCAGGAGTAAATCTCAAGCAATCCTATAGTGCCACTATTTCTAGATCCATCTAATTCCAGGGTATTTTGCCTACGTCAATATAGACTTCACAATGATCAAGTAACACTATTATGTTAATTTATAATAAACGTGGGAGAAAAGGGACATTAATTAAAAACTAATGCAAAGCAGCTTGCAGATAAAATTACTACTGGTAGGGACCTACCGATCCCATCATGACGGGGCTGGCCACGCGCAGCCGGTCGGTGCGATTCGCTCCCGCGCTTGTGCTGCAGCTCTTGTTATTCTTCAGTTTGAGAAATCCGCTGGGCCGGATAGAAATGCTCTTTGGCAGCGGCATCTTCTTCTCCGATCCACTACCGCCGCCATCGCGCCGTGAGAATTGCGCGCCGCCGTCCTTAAGTTCCCCCAGCACGCTCGTCGGACTGCTTTCTTCCCCGCCGATGCCGAACCTCCGGAAGTCGTCCGCGATCGACGAGACGGCTGAGAACGTTCTAGAAGGCGCTGAGAATGTTCGCTCGGGTCCCAGACGCCCGTGGTTCCGCTTGCTGGTTAGCACCGCGAGACGGTTCATGAGCTCCGCGTTGGTGAGCCGGAGCTGAGCGTTCTCCTGGCGCAGCGCTTCGGCCTCCTCGACGGCGTTGCGGTAATGGGATAAACAGAGGTCATAGCGATCGTTAACTTCCTGATACTGTAGCATTAAGCGCGCAAGTAACAGACGGCGCTCTGTCTCTGTTGGATCGTCGACGGGTAATCGCTCATCGTCTTCGACGGAGATTGTCGACGGAGTTTGAGAGAGCGAAGCGAAGTTCCGCCTACCAACGGCGCCGCCACCGCCCTGGTGGCTGGGCGAGCAGAGCGGCGAGTAGAAACCGAAGAGATCGCCGGCGCCGGCATTGGTGAGATAGGAGCGAGTGGGGGAGAGGAGGTGATCGGGAACGGAGACGGATGGTTGTGATTGGAGAAGATAGTTAAGTCCGCCGTTGAATTTGGTCAGAGAGAGCAAGCCCTGTTCCATTTGATTTGTTGTCTAGCGATATGTGTAGAGGAACACACAAACATGACTTGGAAATTAGAAATGAGACAAGTACAAAGAAAATGCTATGATACTATACCCTTTCAATGAAGTAATGCTCAGAACATTATAGGAAGAAAATGCTTAGATCCTACACTTCGGGAACTGATCTTCATTATAAAAACATGAATGAACCTGAACTGCATTTTTCGCCGACAAAAACTAAAGAAAATGCTATGATACTACACACTTTCAATGAAGAAATGCTCAGAACATTATAGGACGAAAATGCTTAGATCCTACACTTCGGGAACTGATCTTCATTATAAAAACATGAATGAACCTGAACTGCATTTTTCGCCGACAAAAACTAAAATGATGATGAACTGATGACAATAATCATAAAATGAGTAGAACTTCGATCTAAATCAAGCAGACCAAATGATTATGAGAGCAAACTAACCGATCCTAAAACTAACATTACAGAAATCTTAGAAGTAAACAAAGATCACAGAAAATACATAGAAACAAACGAAATAAATCCGATCGGATGTCATAAGAATTATAAATTCAATGCAATAAAAGCAAACGCAAGTAAGATAATTATCAAAATGTGATCTCCAGAAGAGAAAAAATAACGACTATCAGATAAGATATAGAAAAACAATCGCTATAAATCCGATCAATTGTCAAAACTATCTAAATTCAAAGAAGTCGAAACAACAAACAGTAATATAATTCCCAAATTCGCGGTCAAAAGAAGAGCAAAAAAATCAACAGAGATTTACCTAAACTGATATTCGAAATACAGGAGCTCTGAGTTGAGCTCAGAATTGGCGGGTGCTTGGAGCCAGAGATAGAACTGAGCAGTAGCTACTGCTCGACTGGAGAGAGAGAGAGAGAGAGAGAGAGAGAGAGAGAGAGAGAGAGAGAGAGAGTGAAGTAGTAGTGAGAGAGTGGGTATTTATAGGGAGAATTGGAGGGAACTTGCTTCGGCGGAGGAGACCTCCGTTGTAACAGAATGAAATGTCCTCCAAATTCGAAATATGAAGGACCGTATAGTACGACCATGCATCTGTCCGTGTATTCAGCTATAACGCCATCGTGACCGTGAATTGATCTTCGCACGTCGTTAAATTAGGACACAAAAGTATTTGAAATTTACCCTTTAAAAAATAAATAAGGTTGCACCCGCTTTTGGTTCAATAGTAAATATATTTATGGGATCGTTGTTTAGAACTCCGGTGTAGTGTTTGATCTATTAGAAAAGATTTTATATTTTCATAATTTAAACCATAAAAATTTTACAACGGAATAAAATATGTATATTATAATTTATTCTTTAAATGAAATAAATTCTATTTGAAAAGGGACGGTGAGGATGGTAGCCCACCACCTGATTAAAGTAATCTGAAGGTTTATAATGTCCAATGTACTTTGCCTTATTACCTTTTACCTTCCGGTAAAACGTGCATCATTAACCGAGGTGTGCTTTACAGATGCTGGAAAAAAAAGAGTAATTGATAAGCCATGAAAAATGCTTCCAAATCAGCCACCTAATAAATCATAAGGCCCTAATTATTCTAGTTTCGTTGACATAACGGTAGTAAAGGTAGAAGCAGGTTTGATATGCAGTAACTGTGCCTAGGCTAGTCTCGGAACCGTCGGTCCGCACGGCCAAACATTTTTTTCTCCTGCGCGCAGCGTGCGTGACACACATCACGCTTCCGAGGCTGCAATAGCTTTTTATTTTTATTTTATTTTTATTTTTATTAAAAAAAAATTTCAATCACCTCTTTCGGGTATATTTATGCTTATATTTTAATATCATGTAAGGAGAAACCAACATTCGTATTTCTATTTCTAAAAAAGCTTAAGGTTTATAAAGCAGACTCATAGCTGTTGCTAGTAAATGATGCGCAATAAAATAATTTGTTATTTATTTGACCAAAAAAAATAAATAATTTGTTATTTGCCTCAATGGGGTTTCAACTTGTTATCTCGAAAAGAAATTTTTTTAAAAATTTTCGGATGAAAAAAAAAAAAAAATCAAAGAATGAACATCAGATATTGTTCTTTTTGGAACATAATTAGATTTCTTTTTTTGCTTTCTTATACAACTATTTAGGTTAAAAACGAAATTTCCAGAGTTCCCAAAATTCTCCCCCAAAAGAGTATATAATATTTATTGCATGCTATGCATTGTGGGCTATTTTTCTATCATTTTTATTGCTTTGTCAGAAAGCAAACTCCCATTAAGCATATTTCACTTGACTGTTACCCCTTTTTTTTGGAAGATAATAAAACAGCACTGATGCTGCATGGTGCATCCAAATCAACTCCTCCCCCTCAAATTCTCAATTTTGCGCTGACATGGCAGCACTGAAAATAGGGAATTATTCAAAAGATGATTGAAAAAGTCTAGAGGTGCCAGAAGTTGTCCCAAAATTTTCCAGAAGGTCATGTATTATTTGAACTATCTGCTAGTCAAGTATAAACTATTTGGTGAAAAAGGTGAAAATTAGAAGATTATTGGGAGATTTTTTTGGAGCTATAGCTAATGCTTCACCAAACCTGTTAAGTGATAGGGTGGAGAGCCTAGCCATACCATGCACTCGGGTCAACGTGAACCGACCCAAACTATAAAAGACCGACCTAAATCGAGTTGTTGGGGACATGAATATAGTACAATCCGGGTTGGTTCGGGTCCATTCGGTCGACACTAGTTGCAAGCTAATTCAACCGACATATACAATATATTACATGTATACAGGTAAAAATGGGGTTAAACTGGAGCCAAACCGAGTTAATCCGAACCGCTAAGACGTCAACCCGAAGCGTTAACGACGCGAATTGAATGCAACTTAGGACTTTTTCAGTTTAATGCTCAACCCTACATGCATATCGGGTGTGTATAAAAGGCATTTTTAGTTACTAAGAAGATTGTTGGGAGAAATTTTGGAAGGTCTAGCATAAGGTTCACCAAACCCGGTACGTGAGAGGGCGGACAGTCATGCCCCATGCATGCATGCATGCATGAGAGTTTGTGGGGCCGGATGTGGTGCGACAATTGACAGCTGTACGGACAAGATTAGCAGTTGGGGTGATGGCATCAGGAGGTGTTGATGATGATCGTTACGTTTGCTTCACTTTTAAGATCACAAGCTAAAAGCTAATCACATGATGGGCTCTATAATTTTGAGTAATTGGTAACATGAATTTTATTATTATTATCTCCCAACAAACTCAATTATTCTATTTATGAAAAAAGATACAGACTAATATGTCTCACCAGATAATTAAAATTTGTTCTTCTTTTGGTCAAAAGATAATAAAAATTTATTAATCATCAAAAAAAAAAACATTAGGATAATTATTTTAGACGGAATGTATTCTATATCCTCGAATTTTTATAATATATTTTAGTTCCTCAACTTTCATTTTAACAATTCAAAAGTTCTTCGATCGATGGAGTATGAGCCAATATTACTTGTAAATTTTTCTGTTATAACGATTATATAAAAAATGGGCAGAATATCCTCTTCATCTTGCTAGTCAGCTTTAATAACAATTTTGATGAAATTCGGCTATTTAAACGAGTAACCAAATTTATTATCAAAAAAAAAAAAAAAAAAAAAAAAAAAAGAAGAAAACAACAGTAGCCAAATCTTGTTCATGCATACGTTGATTGATAAGCACATTTTAATAATCAAGATTCTTCCTCCTCAAGTTGCTGAATTTTATCCACTTCTTGTTTTATTTTAATCTTGAACTCCGTTCCAAATATCTTTAAATTATTGTCAAAAAACTATGCACGTAATTGAAATTTTGAATGAAGCAATTAGGTTCTAACAGGAATTTGCCCTTTTTGTTTTAGATAAAACCATTCCATTCGGCTACCAACTTTCCTTCTTTTTTACAAAAATAATCAGGTGGATTATTCCACCACAGTGCTTCGTTCATTAAACAACTGAAAAAGCAAGGCAAGCGGTTATTTGTAGATCAGTTGCATCTATCTCGAGATGCATTAAACAAATAATCTTTCCACCACAGATGAATGGGGGAGAAAAACAAGCGAATGCTTCTAATACGACATTTTATAAAAGTGGTAGATCTTATTAGCTAATAATGACTATGATTAGCTTGATAATAAAAAAAGTCAATCCAACCAACCAGAGTTGGCCTAGTCGATTAATACAATTGGATGTTGTATGGAGACTATAATATATTCTTAATAAAGAACATGTCAAATATTCGAATTCCAGCAAATTTGATTGTGAGGAATTTAAACTTAATATGCTATATTTTTGTTTATATATAATTAAAATCAAACTAAGCGATTGTAGACGAAATTAAAAAAAAAAAAAAAATGGAAAATTTGAGACCCTCATTACAAGTTTCACTTGTCTAGGACTTGCACAAGGGAAGGGGATGTCAAACCCAACCCCATTATTGGGACGTACTAAATAATTATTAAAAAACATAACAATTAAAAAATAAAATAAAAAAGAAGTGGAGCTGTTGCTTCTTGGGCAATGATATAACTGACTCTCCTTTTCCCCCAGTCACATCTACAAGACTACAACCATTCCATCAACCAGTTTGGTGATCCAGCCAGGGGTTACATTTGAGAAAACATAAATCTTGAGGTCCCTCCTTGTCATACTGATGGACTCTTTTTAACTGCCATTTAAGTGTTTGATTTTCGCTTCAAGCTCATCCAAAACCAAGCAAAATTTTCATTCCATAATTCCCTGTAATTAATGTTAAAAAAATGCTACGCCCCGGCGGCATTTTATTAGAATTATTTTGCTCACTCACTTTGATATTTGGCAAGTGTCTTTAGCCAAACGTGTTAATATTGTTATCTGATGGTAAAGCTGAGAAATAGTGTGATCCACGTGGATACGTACAAACATATTTGCTCTCTTTAATATGAAAAAAAAAAAGAATAATGTTATGAAAATTGTAAAATTTCCAAATTTGTTACAAAAGTTCACGAGAATTTCAGACGAGCTATATATGTGCAGCTAAAATTGAGCTAGTAATGCCCAAAATGAACAAGGTAGCTTTTGGGTCGTCTTTGAAGATTGGGGAGGAGTAGGATCCCGGGAGGGGGAACCGGTCCTTTTGACGGCTCCACCGACAGCTACCCTGTCGGGAGAACATTTTGAGAGCAAGTGAATGCCCTTTCTCCCAAAAAAAAAAAAAGAAAAAGAAAAGAAAAAAAAGAGAGTTTGTAACCGTCGAGTTCAGTTTCAATTCTGCATCTCGACATGGAATATATTGTGGTCTTCTTCCAGTATCCAATTCTACTAACCAACCGAATTAATGTGGGTTGGTCCTTTCTCCAAAACCTTAAGACTTCTACCGAAGACTAGAACGCAGAGCATGGGCCTAAAAATCTCAAATTTAGGCTAACAAGTTGAGGCCCAGTTGTAGTTCTTGCTCTGCCTTTGGCTTGACCCAAAATCATAGTCCATATTCTTCCTATGAGCCTACTGCAATCTTCTGTAGGCCTAAAAGTACAATGTGTACTTGGGAGTCATGAAATGAAACAACCATATGTAAAAGGCATGAAACAAAATCTCAAATGTAGTTGGAGGCATGAGTTGGAGACTGCCTAAAGGTTGTTGTCTATTCTGCCCTAATTCTGAGCAGGAAAATACTATTCGGTCCAATTGAATAGTCCGAAAAATAGTCCGATTGTATTTTCGTATGTTTCGTGATCGGTAGAGATGCAAAAGAAGTCCGCGTTTGCGTTCCGTACAGCTCGGCTCGCCGGGCTCGGAGAATCAGCCAGCGCGCGGGGTGGGACGGGCCAGCCGTGTGGGCCACGGACTGGCCCACCTTGCCGGCGCGAGCAGGGCCGAGGAAATCAGGCCGGCCCGCGGCCAGCGGGCAGCCCATGCGGACATATACTTTTTTTGTAAAAATTTCAAGAATTAAAATTTAGAAAAAAAAAAAGTTTAATTTGGAATATGTATCATGATATGATTGAGGGGGTAGAATTGGAATAGTATGGTTGGACAGTAAATTGGCTTAATTTGGGGTGGTGTTAGAGAAGCCTGATTCTTGGGCTAATTTGTGCACTTGGTTGGTTAACAAATGAAAAAAAAGTTCGTTGCCAATTGACATTAAAAGGACAGTGTGGCCAACCATAGTAATTTTTGCTCCCATTTGTGATGGAGATATACTAAACCCAAAGAATCCCTCTTATGTAGGAGTATTTTACTTGGACCGTGTTTAAGCCAAGCACGGAAAAATATCACGAAACCACGGAAAAAAAAAAATATTTTTTGTGCTTGTCTCTGTGTGCTATAGTATTTTTTATTTTACTTATCCATCCTTGGTAAAATGTAAGAATATTATGAAGTGAACTTTTTTTTTTGAGATTTTCATAATGAAATAAAAAATATGAGCGTACGCCTCCATCGGGACATCAAATTTGTACAAAATTTTTGCTTCCAATCCTAACTGATGCTCTGAAATTCAAGTACATGTATTATATGAACTGAGCTCATGTCAAAAATACAGAAGATTTTTCTTCAAAAATTCTACAGAAAATTTCATCCTACACGGCCTCAAATCTAACTGATGACGCTTCATGAGATGTCCCCATCCTGTCGAGCTAGCCGTGCTCAGCTCAACTCATTTCACATATAGTATTAAAGTTATAGAAGGCTCTCCAACATTTATCAAACAAATTTATCTGATTAATTATTTAAAATGCCAAAATGATGATTATATATAGTTAACTCCTATATTTTTGTTGATTTTCATCAATTTAAGATATCAAAATCGAAAACACTAGTTTTTTTTTTTTTTTTTTTTTTTTTTTTTTTTTTTTTTTTTTTTTTTTTGTTTCCTTTTATTTTTAATGTTTGATCTGAAATTCTGCTTCGAAGAATTAATGTCACCTATCCTGGAGAGCTTATTAATTAATCCCTGGCCCGAATCATCTAAAATGAGCCTGTCCATCTTTTAAGCCCAAACGCAGCCCAGTTTCAGTCCGGATTGGGTTTGGGTTCATATGAAGCACGCATTTCAGTTTCAGTCCGGATCAGGTTTTGGGTCGTATATTTTCTTGAAGGAAAATATTTGTCCCAGTAACTAATTCAAAAAAATTTATCGATTAGTATAATTAAAATAAAAATTAGAGCATTTTAGAAAAAATTTTAATATAAAAATTATCAACTTTGATGACATTTATAATATTTATATTGAAAAATTTTTAAAGCAATATTTCTGAAATATGTTATGAAACTTTAAAATTTAAAAAGTTTAAAAACAGTTTTAAAATCGATTTAAAACGTGTTAATTTTTAGTCTCTAAAAATCTATTTTGAAAGTTTTTTTTTTAACTTTCAACAACATTATAGTTATAAAGTTTATCAAATCTATTATTTTTATATTAAAAAATTTTTTAGGCAGTAGATTTTTTACTGTACCAAGTACCGATATTTATTGAATTATTAGTTTGCTCTATTTCGATCTCACAATCGCTTTTTTCTTTTTTCTTTTTTAAATTTTTAAATTTCTTTGTTTTTGCTTATCTTCCGCCCGTAATCAGTCCACAGCTTTCTTCCTTTCATTAATTGCCATCCAACCATCTTCCCTCTCACCAAAATTACGTCACCATCTGGAATTGCCACTGGGCAACACCTCTTCTCTTTTATCTTGGGATAATTGTATATCAGCCTTTTATTCAAACTGTTTACATATTTGTCGCCAAAACTTTTTTCCTTTCCATTCATTGCCATCCAATCATCTCCCTCTCGCCGGAATCACGTAAACATCTGGAATTGGCGCCGGGCAGCCCCCCTCTCGCTTTATCTTGCGATAATTGCAAATTAACCCCCTATTCAAACTGTTAGGAACTAAAATATAAGACTGTTGAAATAGGAGGCCGATCTGCAATTATCTACTTTATGGTCCTCGCTTAATCTCATCCGCATGCTTATCGGGTCAAGTCGACCCGACCGAAATAGCCCGAAGCGCTATCTCCAAATTTGCCAAACTACGTCATGCCACGAACTAATGCAGTCAGCGACATGAATTCCTGTTACTGTTGTTGTATCATTCTTCTAGAAACTTTAGAAAAATATGTTACCTAGTAATAAAAAATCTATTATTTATTAACACCTGTATAATTAAAAAATATTTTTAAAAATATAAAAGTAATACATTAGATATAATTTATAGTTTTAATATTAAAAAATATTTATAAATATATGTTTTAATTTTAAAATTTAATACATGGGATTTTAAAAAATTGAAATTTATTATAAATTCATTAAAATTTAAGGTTTTAAATAAAATTATAATTTATTTTAAAATTGATATTTTTATTTTAACTTTTTTAAAATATTTTCTAAACTTTTTTTTTTATTGTATAATTATATTAGTTCGTGATTATAGGTGAATTAATTGGTGTTACGTTTGGTGCATGGCATCACCGGAAAATTTTATAATGCTCCGGATATAAGTTTTGAAACTTACATTATATTCATTAAAACTTGTATTTAAAGATATTTTTTGAAAAAAATTTCAACTACAAAATGTTCAGAAAAATAAATTATATTTTTATAATATAAATTATTTTCAAAAAATTAAATACCATGTCAAATAAATCGATAAGAAACTATAGACAAATAAATTGTTTAAATTACCATATTTTGATAATTATTTTTGACATATATTATGATATTTTATGAAAATAACTTGAACAATAAAGTTATGTATTTTATTTTTGTTAACAACTTTGTAGTTAAAATATTTTTCAAAAAATATCTATAAATATAAGTTTTAGTAGGTATGGTGTAAGTTTCGAAATTTACGTCCAGAGCAGTATAAAACTTCTTATTAAAAAAAATACTTTTTTTTTTGTCAAAAAAGAAAACGATTTATACTTTAATTGCTGGACATCGTCTATTTTAAGCTTTCCCATGAACCATAGATGCTTTAACATATTTCACATTTTATTATAATCTTAATTAGGTCTGATAGCTTCTAGTTCAATTATGATTGAACACTTTTTGTTTTTGTTTACGTGTAGCAGTGTGACGTATATACATTTATAACAACTTCATCGTCTTCACTCATGTGAGAGAGAGAAAGACAGAGAGAGACGGAGACGGAAAATCCTGGATTTAGGTTTCCATGAATCCATCATCTGAAGCAGAGCTTCGAGTTTTGATGCTGCCATGGCTGGCGCATGGGCATATCTCCCCTGCCTTGGAGCTGGCCAAGAGGCTAACAACAAAGACCAAGGTCAAGATGGTTGTGCAACTCTGTTCCACGCCTGTCAATCTCCGTTCCGTCGAAGACCATCTTGATCGGAAATCATTCCCTTGCATAGGCCTGGTAGAGTTAGAGCTTCCGGCGTCGCCGGAGCTCCCCCCTCTCCACACCACCAAACACCTTCCCCCTCATCTCATGGACACACTGAAGGAGGCCTTTGATGGCTCAGCTTCTTCCTTTGAGCGCCTCCTCGAAGATTTACAGCCCGACATCCTCTTTTACGATTTTCTCCAGCCATGGGCGCCGGAGGTGGCTTCCCGGCTCGGTATCCCGGCCGTCTTATTCTTTCCTGCCGGAGCTTGCCAGGCTGCCTACTTCGTGCACCACCTCCTCAAGCCGGATCAAGAGTTCCCTATCCGATCCCTCTCCTTAGGATCGCACGAGCAAGACATGGCATACTGTCGCAATATGTTCGACAGTATGCGCCCTGGCATCTCTAACGGGGAACGCTTAATCAGATGCTTGGATCGCTCTTCCGGCTTTGTAGCCATGAAAACCTTCGATGATCTCGAAAGCAAGTACATGGCGTATCTTTCTAGCCTTATCGGAAAGGAAATAGTGCCGACCGGGCCCCTGGTCCAAGAAGGCACAGATTTGACCGAGGAGGAGGAGGAAGAGGCAAAGCGATTCGTCGAGTGGCTGGACAGAAGGGAAACCTCGTCTGTGATTTTCGTCTCGTTCGGTAGCGAATACTTCATGTCCGAGGAGGAGATAGAGGAGATGGCTCGAGGTCTAGAGCTTAGTGACGTCTCATTCATATGGGTCGTTCGGTTCCCGAAGAGCCTGAAGGAAGACGAAGAGGACCCCTCCGTACGGAGGGTGGCGCTGCTGCAAGAAAGAGTGGGAGGGAAGAAAGGGCTGGTGGTGCAAGGATGGGCGCCACAACAGAGGATCTTGGGTCACCGGAGTGTTGGGGCAATCTTGACGCATTGCGGTTGGAGCTCGGTAATGGAGGCCATGATGCTCGGTGTCCCCATGGTGGCGTCCCTGCACAACTTGATCAACCCTTCAACGCGAAGCTCATAACGAAGGATCTGGGCGTAGGGGTGGAAGTCTCTAGGGAAGATGGATCAATCGGGAAGTTTAAGGGTGAGGATGTGGCCGCGGCCATCCGTCGGGTTCTGGTGGAGAAGGAGAGCGACGTCATACGGAAGAAGACGAAGGAGATGGCGGAGAAGATGGTTAGTCGAGGGGATAAGGACATTGCATACTTGGTTGAGAAAATGACTGCTCTCTGTGGAAGATAAAATAACTTAGGTTTTATGTATAAATAAATAAATATTACTGAGAAAAATAACATGTTTTAGTAATTATAGAACTTTTCATATTATATATGTTTGGTTAAATTTCTTATAATTGTTTGTTACGAAGGTTTTCTAGTAGACCATGTGATACGATTTTAACAGCCAGAAATGTGTTTGCGGATTTTATGACTAACTACTGCGTATTCTATGTAATAGTCAGTTTAAAACGAAAAATAGTCGCATTTGTAGTATTATTACATATAGCGATATATTTATTCTTTGAAATAAGGTTTAAGATGTCGTCTCGTATCGTATTTTGGTAACTTTCAAACTCAAAATGTACCGAGCATGCCGATATTTATTTTGTTGTTATTTTCAAAATAAAAAATTTAAAATTAAATATAAGATTTTTTCACGTTGTTGGGCTTAAATTTACACCAAGCCCATTTCATCCAACTTAGGGCACCAAAATTATAAAAGGATATGCAGATGTGCAAGGGTATAAAACGGCTAGCAAACTTCCAGAAGATTCACGAAATAGTCAAAAGTTGTTATGGTCATGTAGCAGAGAGATTTAAGTGGAGAAGATATCTCAGATTTTCACAAAAAATTAGGTTCTTTGAAGACTTCAAATAAAAAAAAAGGTGCCTATAAAAGCACATGCAGAGAATAGGAAAAGAGGGGAGCATAGAGAGAGCTACAGAGAGCAGCCGACTAAGAGAGGAAGAAAACCGAGCATACAGAGATAGAGAACATTAGGGCTTCCAGAGATCAAAGAAAAAAGGTGTGAGCAATTGCAAGGGGCATACTGAAGGTGAGGAGTCAACGGTGCTCGGGTTCTCCGGCTTCACCGACGCAGGCTTCTGACAAAGATGATCCGATCAAGATTAATCCTCCAATTTATTCCCACTTGATATTTTTTTTTTATAATTTCTTTTGAGTATGCTGTAAAAAATATAGCCGTATCATGCTATTTTGGGTCCTCTATTAATGAGCATGTTCTTACATTCTGCATGATCACTTAGTCTTTTATTTGCATGATTTTATTTTAATTTACTCATCTGTATTTCGCGTTTCATTTAGATCCGAATGCTTATTACGAGTTAGTTAGGTTTTGGTTTCATTTAATTAATTTATGAGTTATTTGTTTTGAATTTGTTTAGCTTCAGCATTTTAATATTTATTTACTATTGGAGAAAGAGAATGATGAAAGAAAATATCTTAAACGGAGGTTACGCTTTACGCGTGTAATTAACAATGGATTTATATTCATCGGAACAAGGTCGCATCAAATTCTTTTTTTTATCAAAATCCCACGAAAACAAAATGGCACGCCCGGTGGGACCTTGTTCTCCTCCCTTCTTTGATATTTCTTTTTCATATTACCTTTCTCCATTCTTTTAAAAATAAATGTACTTACATATATTTTTATTTTTATTTTTTACAGGAGAGGCTTATGGAGACCACTGTGGTGATGATTCAGTTTGGCACGTTAGAACCAACGGCATATTATGTTCCGCAGACTTCACCACCTTCTGAGACGAAAACACTTCAAGAAAACAAACAATTCTATGGGTCTGGAAACCGGCCCTACGGGTTGAAAACTCTTGAAGGAAACAAACAATTCTATGGGTCTGGAAACCAGCCCTACGGGTTGAAAACTCTTAAAGGAAACAAACAATTCTATGGGTCTGGAAATCGACCCTACGGGTTGAAAACTCTTGAAGGAAACAAACAATTCTATGGGTCTGGAAACCGACCCTACGGGTTGAAATCATCTGAATTAGACTATGGGTCCAAAAATCGGCCCTACAAGTCAGTTGCACAAAACAAACAATTCTATGTGCCCCAAGATCGGTCCAACCAATTACAAAGTCTTGAAAAGTGGAAAAAATTATATGCGCTTGGGAACCGACCCAACTTGAAAGTCCATGAGCCAAAAAATCTTTCCCATGAAAAGATCGGTCAATCTAAAGAACAATCGGCATTTATCGAACAAGATAAACAATCAGTAAGACGATCCCATATATCACGAGTTAACGGGTCGACCCGTAATCCGCTGAACAGTTCGGATGCCGAAAATATCTATCTAAAAGTATTTTTTTTAAAATATTTTCAACATAAAAGTTGTAAAGCTCGTCGAAATCTATAAATTTTATATTAAAATTTTTTCTAAAAAAATACTTTTAGATAAGTATTTTAAGTATCCGAACAGTCAAAAATATTTTTACCCGAAAAAAGTCCTAACAGCATTCGGAAGGCTTAAACGGACGTCTTTCGATATGGAAGGCTGATTTGGAATGAAAATTTGAAATGGGGCTAATATATCATTATTTAGTTCTTGTTTTGCTTGTTGACTTGGGTTTTGTTTCTATTCCAGCCCTCCTTGTATGTTTCGGCCGCACATTGTTGTATTATGTAGCAAATCTAGGGATCCATCCTCTTACTTTGTAGTTGGTTGTCAAATCTCAGCCGCCGTGTATGTCACTTCATATTGCCTTTTCAATCCATTATTATCACGGCAGTTAATTCAAATAAATTATTTAAAGGGGTAATTTTTATTTAAATTACTCCAGAGAAAGCTATAAACAACCTATGTATATTTAACTCCAAAATAAAATTTTTTACCTGCAATTAACTAATAATTACCAAAATTAATATATAATTAATACTAGTTTATATATATAAATTAGACTTGTCACTTTGCAACTTCCACATGGCAATGTATTCAATGTAGTTCGATTTTAATCCGTTTGTGCTAGATTTGTGAATTGTAAAAAGAAAAAAAGACTCGTCGGTTTGAAATTGACACTAGCATCTGTGGAAGTGAGATAATCTTAAAAAAGAAGAGTATTAAATTGAAATGGTGAAGGCATTCATGGTTGCTTGGGTTGTTTGAAGATGTTGTCCATCCTGACTGAGATAAAGATAAACTTGGACTATCAAGTGTTAACAGGTGAGCTAAACACCAGATGGAAAGGAGAGTCCAGTTGTTGCACGTGACCAAGGTGCGTACGTCACTAGAGATATCCGTCGATACACTTTGGGACGGTCGATCAAGACCGACCTCGGTTCGTCCTCTGGCTGACACTTCAGATCGGACCGACATTTCGATAAACTGGCGAAGCCTACTCTATTTTCAGCATATGTTAGCCGATACTGACGCCAGGTCCAAAGTTCAACCTAGGCTTCTGTCGATACCCCATTTTGTCCGGGTTGTTAGTACGTACTTTTTGAGGTGCACTGATTAGGACACATGAAGCATGGTTAAATACGATCTCACCGACTAAGGCCCAATTGAGCCTAACATGTCTGAGTGAGTCCAGTTGAGTCTGAGTAAGCCCAGTTAGCATGATCAAGCCTGATTCATCCGTCACGTAATATGTGCACATCAAATAACACACGTACGTACGAATATATGCGATAATCACTGAAATATATACATATATGCACATACCATGTACAACCATATGTACGCATTTATACACATAATAATATATATTTCTATACATATATGTACTATTAAAATAAAATAAAATAAAAAAAAAAAAGAAAAAAGGAAAGAGGATGGGATGGGCGGCTGGCAGCCGCCCACCCCATTCAATCCCCCCTCCCTCCCTCACGCATCCAAGGAGGAGACCCCCGTCCCCTCTATCACCTCACTTTCCTCTAGATATACAGCCCACAATGAGAGGTGGAGGGGGGAGAGGCGACGCCGGTGAGAGAAAGAGAAAGAGAGAGGAGAGAGAGAGAGACCGGGAGAGAAAGAGAGTGAGATCGAGCGAACGGGAGGGAGCGAGAGCGACGCAGCCATTCTCATCCACCCACGCTATCATCTTCTCCCACTCCGGAGATCGAGCGGACCATAACGGAGACCGTTGGAGCTCGCCGGAGCTTCTGGTCGAAGCCTCCACCCGAACGGGACAATCCAACTATACATCTCAACACCCCAGGTAATCCTTCGAAAACTCTCTCCTCGTTGCCCCCTCACGACATAGACCGCGCTACGCCGCCGTGGCTTCGCCGGCCGCGAGCCACGGCGGCCGGAAATAGAATTCGAAATAATAACATATAGTTGCACCCCCGAATATCTCAGCATACGTACTTCAAAACGAAAATTTAATACAACCATTGAACTCAGCACAGTCGATAACGCTAAGAACGACCCAAACAACGAAGAACGGAATCGGTTGTCGAAACGCCGCCGAAACTCCGCAAAACCAAGAACTCACGAACGAAGCTCCGAACGTAATTTTTGACATCTCCAATGCGTCCAGGGTGGTCTAAAACCTTAGGATACATATGAGGAAGTCTCGTCGGAGCCCCCCGGCGCCGTCGCCGGCGGAAGCGCCGGCGACGTCCGCGAGCTCGCGCCCGCGAGCTCGCGGACGAAGATGACGACCGGCTTAGCCGGTCGTTTGACCGGCTAAGCCGGTCGCGCGCGGATTTAATCCGCGCGGACCCAGGCGCGTGCCTGGGTCCAGCCCAGGCGCTGCGCGCGCCTGGGCGCGAGCCCATGAGGCTCGCGGACCGGACCAAGTGGTCCGGTCCGGCCCATTAAGGGCCCAATTAGCTTTTTAATTTGATTTTAAATATTTTAATGAATTTAAAATGGATTTAATATTATTTTATGAATTATAATTATGTTTTAACTCCCATCTTTTTCCAAACAATCAAATTTAGACTTCATTTAAACCAATTATCATATATTTTTATATATTACATGTAATAGTTAATATTGTATAAATTTCGGAGAAAATGGATGTTTTCGCCGAAAATAAAAACTTTAAACAATAATAGAAGAGTCGGGAGAAAAGTGATGGATATTACTTTTCCCCCTGCTCTATATAAAAATTATAAGAATTCAAATTGAATTGTTATTTCCAAAACAGAAAGAAATTAAAAATTGGATCCGAGGAAGAGATGGATATTTCTTCCCGAAACACATACATAAATATATTATCTAGGGAAGAGATGGATATTTCTTCCCGAAACACATCTATAAACATATTATCTGGGAAAAAGATTGATATTTCTTCTCCATCATTAATAAACACATGTAAACATATTACATTTTCAGTAGCACTAAATAGTTAACAATAATTGGAGGGAGATGGATATTTCTCTTAAAATTTAAATTTATAAAAACGGAGAGAGATGGATACTTTTTCCAAATTAAAATCCACAATATTAATATAGAAGGAAATTGATATTTCCTCTAAAAATTATTTTCATTAATGATAATTAAAAGCGAGATGGATATTTCCCTCAAAAATTAAATTTAACAATAATAATAAAATATGAGATGGACATCTCTACTTTAACAATAAAGGGGCGATAAAGAATAAACGACATGGCGCTGAGCAAAATAAAAATAATAATTTTTATAAATTCATAAATATTTTATACATAAGTTAACATATATAAATATATATCATACTATAGATGCATGCAATATTTATGTTGTAGAAATTGTTAAATACGTGCATATGAATAATAGAGATTTGATTTCTCTAGTTATAAAGGTTAGGGACCGGATGGATCCTTATCTAAGTAGCTGGGGTAAATAAATATGAATGATCGTAATAGAAAGTGATGGATATTATTTTTCTAATACGATCAGATGTATTTATAAAAATCAAATCCCATTTAAATAAAAAATATATAGAAACGAGATGATGGATATTATCCCGACAGATATATATTCTATATTTGGGTGTGTCTATCTAATATGATTTAGAGAGTAAGGCGGATACCGATCTCTCTCCTTGATATTAGGTAAATAATTAAATATGCATATATAATAATAATAAATATGTGATAAATGTAAACCCAAAATTATTTGATCACCTATAGAGTACCCTCTCTGAGGGGCGCTGTGGGGGTGTTCCGTCTTCCCCACACGTAAACGACGAACGAGCCTGACGAATCTCTTATGTGCCTTATCCCGGTTTCCTAGATTTCCACAAACATCTAGGTGGCGACTCCAACCCTTTCCCTCCCCGGAGGAAGGTCGTCAACAGATGGCGACTCCGCTGGGGACTCGTCAGGCTCATCTTAGGTGATCAAAATAGTATTGGGTTTATATTTTTGATATCACAAACAAATACATTATTTAGATTTCTTTATTTATTTCTGTATTTATTTGATGAATATTGTACATACTGCATATCATGCATTACATGCTATTAGCTAGGGTGTACGCCCATCCTACTTACCGGGACAATCGGAGCTTGCGTACAATGTGCGTAGGTAGTCCGTAATGCTCGGCACCTTATCCCTAGCCAATATGTTACCTGGGTAGTATATCGAGATGATGTATTATGTACATTGATCATCGGTAGGAACCCCAGCAATGACATGCTGTTAGATAAACCACTGGGATAACCGGAGCCTACGTACAATGTACGTAGGTAGTCCGTAAGCCCAGACATTAATAGGCATTCATATTTATATCCCACCGGCATGTAGTTATACTGTTACATTATTTTAATTGCTTGTTTGAGGTATAGCCCGAATAAAATTCGAAGACTTGTGTTTTATTAGTTTTAAGCTACAAATTTCTCTAATATAGGACACATATCTCATATATATACTAAACAAATCTAGTTTTTATATTACTGATATCTCAGGTACATCGCACATACTTCGTCCATTTTATATCTCATGTATATATCTCGCATATCTCATTATACCACATAATTCATATTACGCACATCCTTTGTATGTTACATATATCATGCATACTACACGTATCTCATTATATATATATCACATGCATGTACTATTGATATCACACATATCTCATGCATATTGCACAATTTTTCTATACATATTTTATTTTTATATTACCGATATCTCAGGTACATCGCACATACTTCGTCCATTTTATATCTCATGTATATATCTCGCATATCTCATTGTACCACATAATTTATATTACGCACATCTCTCCTATATCATATACATAATGCATATTACTCATATCTCATTATATATATCACATGCATGTACCACGCATATCACACATATCTCATGCATATTGCACAATTTTTCTATACATATTACGCGCGTCTCTTACACATTAAATACGTCATATATATTTCACACATCTTGTGTATATAATATAAAAATCTCATCTATATGCATATATTAGGCCCATCCTATAAATATATTACACTAATATCATATAACACGCTCTTGTATATTACATAAATGCATATCTCATGAATATAACATACTTCCGATGTTTATTGTACACCCCTCATATATATATCGCACATAGTTCACACATCCCATGCCAATCTCATTACACACATGCTTGTTGCACACATTTCATGCATACTGTACACGCCTCACTTCATGTATACATCGCACTGACATCCACATATGTATATGTGATTGTACACTCTTCTCGATGAGTCTGTGATCCAACCTGCGTGGTGACATCGTCAATGAATTGAATAAAGATATAACTATTGCCAAGTATATGACGAGGAAGAAACACACCAAAGAAAAAGAAAACAAAAAGAGAAAAAAAGGAATCACTAACACGACCAATGAGATGCTTCGTGCTTGCTTTAGATATTTTTATGCGAGACGATGAATTTGTGTATTGCTTAGCTATCTCTTGAATTTGACGATTAATGATAAAAGAGTAAACATGTATATCTCATATCATACCTTGACTATATTTTCGAAAATAATTGTCCTTGTATCCAATCAGGCGATATGAGTTCGTTATATCCCTATCCCCAATACTCCATAATATTCCTAAAATAACACGCGCTTTACTTCTGGGGATTATATTTGTCTCAATAATTCGATTTGCATGCGGGAGTGATAATGTTTAAAAGTTGGCATGATTCTATCTTGAATTGTCGAATTGCTATGACTTTCATCTTTGTTACACCTCATATATCTCTCCTCCAGTGCACAACTATACATAAACTCATATAAGTCTAACCCATTCAACAGCATGATACGATCAAACAAACACCTCA
This sequence comes from Xerophyta viscosa, assembly GCA_002076135.1. NCBI lineage: Eukaryota > Viridiplantae > Streptophyta > Magnoliopsida > Pandanales > Velloziaceae > Xerophyta > Xerophyta viscosa. Next base: position 17,774 of record MJHO01000103.1, on the reverse strand, counting down.
AGTTTGACAGTAGTATTATGAATGATGTGAAACACTTGACGGCACAAAAATCATCAAGATTGTCAAATACGAGCCGTCAGTCATCTACCCCCTAATTTTAGAGAAAATTTTTTTTTCGGATGATCACATCAGCAAAATTTGCGGGAGTGACTAAAAGAGAGGTAAAAGCTCAATATATCACCAGTCCCTATGAATCCATCCTTCGGCAAAAAAAAAAAAAAAGAAAAAAGAGAAAACAAGAAAAAAGAAGAAGAAGAAGAAAAAAAACAAGTAAAAAAAAAAAAAAAAAAAAGGTACCGAATTATTTACTCCGCTACCTTGAGTTATATAGTAACTAGAAGTATTCATGTGATCCATGTTTACTTTTACGTCAAACAATAACTTCTTAAGGTATGAGTATGCAATGCACTTTGAATATGTATTTATCGAGTAACCGGATACTTTCATCACCAATGTTGGTATTCGCGTCAAAAAATAAAATACAATTTAAAGAAAGGGCAAAAAAAAAAAAGATAAAAAAAACAAGAGACAAAAAAAAAAAAAAAAGAAGAAAAAGGCCGAAGGAAGCTGGACATGGGAACTTTAGACCTCCTTGAAAGTCCTGTCAAGATGTTGTGTGTCGATTTTCTCCAATCCAATCAAAGAATATCCAACGGCTCCCCTATGTTCAAAGCGTGAGAGCAAGCTAGCATGTTCCTCAGATGCTCGGATAAATCTTTGAGGATGCCTGTGGATTCGTATAAAATGGATTCACTCCATTCATAAACTAAAAGTCAGACTTGAAAGTTTGTTTGATTGTAATAAATGCTACTGATAGCCGATATACCTATCTCCATATAGAATCCCCATAACATGCCAATACGTCGCTTTTCAATTGATCACCCCCAATGTTACAAATATAGGCATGACATAAGCAATTCGACGATTCATGACAAAGTTCATGACAAATGACGTGCATAATCTCTCTCGTATGTAAATCCAATATCTGGAATTTTGAGATATTGAGGCGAATAGAATCGCCAAAGCTCTACTTAGCCAAAAGCCGCTGCAACGACCCATTACCATATAAATGAATGAACCTAATGACCCACAACTCCACATATACAAAGAAGATCACGAGTCCACCCTTATATAGACCCACAAATCAAGAGCCTTAATGCCCGTCCCCAAGGTAAAGCGCCACTCGTCAAACTCCATTGCCTAAAAGCCGATGTCTAATAGCCTTAGAATAATCATACAAACCCATCCACACCAATACTGGAACTGGGGCAATTTTATGGAAAAATATTCATGGTTGATATGAGAATTATATGTTTTATCCAAACAACACTATCGTAAATTCAAGTAAATAGTTAAGCAAATCAAGGCAGGAAGCTTGACATTTATCACACACAAAATGGGGCAAAATCGTAGATGAAGATACCTCAATCATTTACGGAGGCATCGTCACACAGAAGCAAGCAAATCCTACGAATTCTGAACTGGGGCAAATTTTTCAAGTGAAAAATTTTTGCATAAGGCACAAGTTTCTATTGTCAAACTGGGGCAAATTTTCTGGTGAAAATTTGCTCACACTGGAGCAAAATTTTCTGGCAAAAATTTTTAACTGTCAAATTGGGACAACCATTCTGATAAAGATGATATTTTATGGATAAACTCCGTACTGAGGCAATATTGATGCGAATTCATCACAAGACCACTCTACCCAATGAGAATGAACACAAGGACATTAGTAAGAAGAAGAAAAAGAAGAAAGAGAAAAGAGCCAATGGATCTTTAAACTCATCAAGAGTGACAAGCACATAAAACATATACAAAGTATTATACATACACATTCACACGAAACACATTGCAAACACATAAAAAATGTGTCAACACAAGCACATTCGTACACATAAACATATTCAGCATTTGCACGCAAAACTCGTTGCATATTGCCACTCTCGCATAAGAAATCTCTGCACATTAGACACATAGGCATAAAATGCATTGCTCATTGTCAATACATATGCATGTAACGAATCGCACACCTACGCAAGAACACATCACATATCGCAACACAAATGCTTACAGAGCACTATACATATGCATGCTCATAGATCACATTACAAATGCATAGAACACACTTTAGCATATACAAAAAATAGATTCTTATATAACACACACATATAGCAACACATACTCATACAACACATGAACATCGTAACACACGTTCAAAAACATATGCAGAAATTGTATATAATTCGAACTTGCATGTGGGTGATATTCCTGATGCATGATAATTGTACATATTATATCTCTTTGAACTAACGCATATTTTTCCAAACATATTTTTACCAAGGATGCTTTAATTCGCCCTTTGGTGCTAAGATCCGTCCAACATCCAAATAGTCCGCATATGTCGTGATCCATGTGTCTCCGATCTATCCATGAATGCTAAGATCTATACATCCTATTGCGCTCACGAAGGAAGCTTAGTATGCCATCATTCTGCCAACGAACACTGAGTTATATTGCCTTTACTCTGCCAACGGGTACCAAGACCCGTATATCTCTCTGTACCCACTCAAACAAACAACGCCAGATAACCCATTCACATTATGACATTACAAATTGTATAATTCTCATAACGAACACCAGAGTCCAATATCCTCTACAGTCTATGGGGCCTTTACTTTCTTATGATACATCAGAGCAGGGTCCATGGGGCAATCGCTTTACCTTTTATAAGATGCGGTCCATGCGGCCCCCACTTTTTCATAATGTAACGAGCCTGGTCCATGGGACCACTATGTTATAACTCCAAGCTACGACTCATAGGACTACCACCTTTCATGATACATTATAACAGGATCCATAGGACCACTGTTTATAACTCAGAGGTATAAGGCCGTTATGTTTCCACGATATAACGAAGCATGGTCCATGGGGCCATCTCTTCATAACCTTCGGAGTAGGGTCAATGGGACCGTTATCTCTCCATGACATAACCAAGTGTGGTCCACGGCGTCCACGACCACGACTTCATAATCTCAAGGCATGATCCACGATTTTCATGACCTTAACTCACACATCGAATCTTGGTCTACAGTGACCATTCCTTTATAACACTAAGGCATGATCCACGGTGTTCATGACCTTGTTTTATATCTCAAAGCGTGGTCCACAGCGTCCACTGATTCATAACCAAAGGCATGATCCACGGTGTTTATGACCTTATTTCATATCTCAAAACGTGCTTCATGGCATCCGCTACTCATAACCAAAGGTATGATCCACATCACTCTTGACCTTATATTATATGTCAAAAAATGGTCCACGGCGGCCATTGCTTTATAATCCAAAAATATGATCCGCGGTGTTCATGAATTTATCTCGTATATCAAAGGCATGGTCCACGGCGGCCATTGCTTTATATCCAAAAGATCATGGTCCACGGCGGCCATTGCACTATAATCCCTATAGCATTATCCACGGTATTTATGGCCTCACTTCATAACCCAAAAGCATAGTCCATAGCGTCTATTGCATCATAATTTCAAGTAATGATCTACAGAGTTTATGACCTTATCTTTTATCTCAAAGCGTAGTCCATGGCGTCTATTGCTTCATCATCTCAAGGTATGATCTACGAAGCTCATAACCTTTCATGTCTTAAGGCATGGTCCACGGCGGCCATTGCTTATAACCTGAATCCACAATATTCACGACCTTATTACACCAGGGAATAATCCACGACGTTCATCATATATTGAAGCATAGTCCGCACCTACAGTAGCAATATTTTTAACTCAGAGGTATGACCCACGGTAGTCATTACCTTACATCATAGCGGAAACATGGTCCATGGTGGCTATTGCTTTATAGATAACCCACGATTGTTATTACCTTATATCACATGTTGAAGCACGTTCTCCAAAACGATCATTGCTTTATGATTTTACATAGCGGAAGCATGGTCCATGGGGCCACTTCTTTACGACTGACCAGTATTGGGTATAATGGACCAATTGGGTCATACCTAACGACTGCCTTGACCGTTACTGAGGTATCGACCAACATTGGGTCATACCTAACGACTGACCAGTATTGACCAAATATTGGGTCATTACTTGGTAATGAAATATCGACCAACATTGGGTCACACCTAACGACTGACCAGTATTGACTAACATTGGGTCACATACTTGGTAATGAGGTATCGACCAACATTGGGTCATACCTAGCTGACCAGTATTGACTCGTAACATTGGTCACATACTTGGTAATGAGGTATCGACCAACATTGGGTCATACCTAAGACTGACCAGTATTGACTAACATTGGGTCACATACTTGGTAATGAGGTATCGACCAACATTGGGTCATACCTAAGACTGACCAGTATTGACTAACATTGGGTCACATACTTGGTAATGAGGTATCGACCAACATTGGGTCATACCTAAGACTGACCGGTATTAACTAACATTGGGTCACATACTTGGTAATGAGGTATTGACCAACATTGGGTCATTACCTAATGATAGACGGGGTATTGGCTAACATTGGAGTCATTACCAAACATTAGACAACGTATTGACCAACATTGGGTCATTACTAGATAAGAAGCTCATAATCATGGACGATTTTCTCATTACACGGACAAAATGTGGTTTCTCTTCTATCTTTGTCCGACCCTTTTTCAAAGTATCGGACAAAGAGGGGCAACTGTCGATACCCCATTTTGTCCGGGTTGTTAGTACGTACTTTTTGAGGTGCACTGATTAGGACACATGAAGCATGGTTAAATACGATCTCACCGACTAAGGCCCAATTGAGCCTAACATGTCTGAGTGAGTCCAGTTGAGTCTGAGTAAGCCCAGTTAGCATGATCAAGCCTGAATTTTTCCATTCCGTTTTTTCCACCGCTTTTTTTTTTAATTATGTGCACAAATCAAAATANACTAGGGTTTATAACCCGGCAAGGCATGATTAGCATAAACATGTCATACTAAACACATAGTTTACACCACAAACATACTAGCATACCATGCATACCACATACACATTCGGTGCAAACCTCTCACCTCAAGATTCAAAGTGTTCGCGCAGCCCTCACCGCGTCACTTCGCCAAAACGCAAGAAAACGGTATCTACGCATAAAGGAGATTCGGGAGAGTGAGAAAATCAAGTTTAATTCAAAGAAAATCAAAGGAAGGGAGATGATCACCTAGATGAACTTACCTAGGGCTCCAGCAACCTTTGAACTCGGGTGGAATGAAAAATAACCCCCAAACAACACTAAAAACAGCCCTCACCAACTCTCACCTGCTTCGATCGGTCGACCGAAACAACTATCGGTCGACCGAAAGTCCCGAAATCTGCAAAAATAGATTAGATTTCAGCACTCGGTCGACTCGACTCAAAACGCGCCCTCATACCGACGGGTCCCCTACTAGGCCAGCCCGCCCTAGACGTGGTCACACAAGCGTAAACGCCATACAAGCGAAATCTAAGGTCGCACGCAAAAATTTACATACATTACCAAGCATGCAAATGAACACAAAACTAAAACGAATCCGAACACGGACCTCACAGGGTACTTCGGGCATTTTGGTATTAAAGGTTAGGGAGCTTAGGAGCCCGGAGTACCCCTTTTTGAGGCTTTCTTCCTTTTTCGTAATGTTTTCCTCGTCGTGTAATTTTACATTCTGTCATTCATGTGAAATAAAGATCGAGGCTTGCCGGTAATTTATTTCGTAAGTTATTCTTGTGCTGTCTAGTTTCCTTAGCATCCCCCCAGCCAGCGGTGACGGAGTGCATTCCGACACTGGATGTCGCTCCGTTTTCGCGTGGCTGGAGTTGAAGGAGCGGCCTTTCGAGATCTGATGTTCCTATCAGACGGGCCTTGGCATCGCCCCCCAGCCAGCGGTGACGGAGTGCATTCCGACACTGTATGTCGCTCCATTTTCGCGTGGCTGGAGTTAAAGGAGCGGCCTTTCGAGATCTGACGTTCCTATCAGACGGGCCTTAGCATCCCCCCATCCAACGGTGACGGAGTGCATTCCGACACTGACTGTCGCTCCATTTTCGCGTGGCTGGAGTTGAGGGAGCGGCCTTTCGAGATCTGACGTTCCTATCAGACGGGCCTTAGCATCCCCCATAGCTAGCGGTGATGGAGTGCATTCCGACACTGAATGTCGCTCCGTTTTCGCGTGGTTGGAGTTGAAGGAGCGGCCTTTCGAGATCTAACGTTCCTATCAGACGGGCCTTAGCATCCCCCCAGCCAGCGGTGACGGAGTGCATTCTGACACTGGATGTCGCTCCGTTTTCGCGTGGCTGGAGTTGAAGGAGCGGCCTTCCGAGACCGTTAGTTGAGAAGAGCCATGAGAAAGATATCAAAAGAACTTTTATTGACTTTTCTATGACGAATATGTACAAGTCACTGATGGTAGGCGTGAAGATTTAGTACGCTCAATGTTCTTGGTAATGTCGTTTCCCTTCATGTCTTGTAGTGCGTAAGCTCTTTTGCCAAGCACCTCAGAGATCATGAACGGTCCTTCCCATGTTGGCCAGAGCTTTCCAGACTGTTGCTGGAGTTTCCTCATTACTAGCTGCCCTTTATGGAAAGATCTGGATCTCACAAGGCTGTTATATTAGTGAGATATCCGTTGTTTGTATGCTTGTGCTCGGATTAGGGCCTTTTCTCGTTTCTCATTGAGTAAGTCAAGGTTGTTGAGAAGGCGATCCCCGTTGGATGTGTCGTCGCTGTATTCAACTCGAAGAGGGAGGAGATGGAGGGAAAGGGGAGCACGCAGCAGCAAAGGGAAAGAGAAGAGGGAGATCACGCCGGGAATCACCGCCGTCAGTCCCGCCGTTCGCCGGAAAATCGTCGTCGTTCGTACATTTATTGCACCTGGGTCGCACAACTCATAAACACACACCAAACGCTGAGGTAACTCCTACAAAACCTATGCATCATCATCTTTGTTGGATAACAATGCTGAAACGCCGCCGTGGCTTCGCCGGCGGAGAGCCACGGCGGCGGACAATAAAAAAGAAAATATTAACATAAACTTACACCCACTCATAACTCTCTATACACAAGTCGAAATAAAATTTTGACAGCACCGTTGAAATCAGCACATGCGACTTGCCTAAGAACACCTATCACAGTCACGAAAGCGGCAGCAAGCGTTTTTCGCTCAATAGCCTTGCATCGAGCGTAACATCTACGTCACAGCCGAGTCAGGCATACAGTATACTCAACAGTAGGACGGACGTTTCGCGTCGAAACAAAATTTAGACATTTCAGCCATGATTCGATGCGACCGTCGACCTCGGTTGACGGTGTGCGAACTATAAAGATACGTCGTTTCCGGAGCAGGGGATACCGCTATGTTACTGGGAATGGCGTCAAACCTCTCTACCAGAAGCGCCGCCGCCGCCGGCGAACCCGCGGCCGCGAGCTCTCGCGAGCTCGCTCCTCGTACAGGGCAGCAGGTTGAAGACGCAACCGGCTTTGCCGTTGCAACCCGGCCAAGCTGGTTGCGCTTAAACCTGCGCGGATCGCGCGGGTCACGATCCCGCGCAGGCGGGCGGGCTCCATCCCAGCGACGCAGCCCAGCCTGATTTCTTTTATTTTATTTTTATTACTTTTAATTATTTTATTTTATTTTTTTTAGGAAATATTAATTAATAAATCTTAACGTAGTCATAAAATAGATAATATTCCATATTCTATCACATAATCAAGTTTTAGCCCAATAATCATCTTATAACATAACACATGTATAAGTATATATATACATGAAAATCAAAATCGAGGAGATGGATATTTCCCCGAATAATCACATAATAATAAAAGGAGTCATAGGATAAGCGATGGATATTGTTTATTCCTCACTCGTGTAAATATTATAAAATTCGACACGGATATTTTTGTAAATAAATAAAATGCATAAACTCAAATAATTATAATTCGGGGAAGAGATGGATATTTCTTTCCTATTAGTAAATAATATACACATATAAATATATTCTCAGGGGACGAGATGGATATTTCTACCCTGATAATGGGGGGATGAAGAAGAAACGACACGGCGCTGAGTCCTCTAAACAATAAAATAATATTTATTCGTTTTCACTTACTTCAATTTATACATTTTGTAGCAGCGTATATTTATATGCATATATCATAGACGTAAATATCATAACATTGTAAATATATATTAAATATATGCATATAGGTAATAGAGATTTGACTTTCTCTAGATACTAAGGTTAGGAATTGGATGGATCCTAATCTAAGTAACTGGGGTAAATAAATGTAAATGATCGTAATAAGAAGTGATGGATATTACTCTTCTAATACGATTAGGCATATTTATAAAAATCAAATCCCATTCAAATAAAGAATATATAGAAACGAGATGATGGATATTATCCCGACATATATATATTCTATATTTGGATGTGTCTACCTAATATGATTTAGAGAGTAAGGTGGTACCGATCTCTCTCCTTGATTATTATGTTAAACAATAAAATATGCATATATAATAATAATAAATATGTGATAAATGTGAACCCAAAATTATTCTGATAACCTATAGAGTACCCTCTCTGAGGGGCGCTGTGGGGGTGTTCCGTCTTCCCCACACGTAAACGACGAACGAGCATGACGAATCTCTTATGTGCCTTATCTCGGTTTCTAGATTTCCGCAAAATATCTAGGTGGCGACTCCAACCCTTTCCCTTTCCGGAGGAAGGTCGTCAACGGATGGCGACTCCACTGCGGACTCGTTAAGCTCATTTTAGGCGATTAAAATAATATTGGGATTATATTTTTCACATATATCAGTTATATATTTTGATTTGATTATTTAAATTTGTTTACTGTTTCTGTACATATTTGATGAATATTATACAGACCGTGCATCCTGCATTGCATGCTATTACCTAGGGCATATGCCCATCCCATATATCAGGACAATCGGAGCTTGCGTGCAATGCACGTAGGTAGTCCGTAATGCCTGGCTCCTATACCCACAGCCAATATGTTACCTGGGTAGTAAATCGAGCTGATGTACTATGTACATTGATCGTCGGTAGGAACCCCAGCAATGACAGGCTGCTAGATAAGCCACTGGGGATAACCGGAGCTTACGTACAATGTGCGTAGGTAGTCGGTAAGCCCATCCTTTATAGGTACCCATAGTTATACCCTACCGGCATGTAGACCGATAACAAAAATAAATAGAAAAATGAAAAGAAAACATAAAATAAGTGGCTAATATTACTGATGTGATGCATCTTTACATGATTCTTTCACTATGCTTAACATTTGAGTTTGCACAGATAACTAATTAATAGCCACATCATCTTTTTACAAAATTTGCTTTTGTATATATGTATTCTTTCTTCCAAATCATTCCCCACATCTTTAACCCAGATATCGTCTTCCCTCATTACAACATTCATACATATCACATATAAACACATCTGCACATAACACACATCTCACATTAAATCAAAATCTACTCTCTTCCATAACTTGTGCATATATAGTTTCCAAATTAATTTCTTGCATATTTCGCCCTACGCTAGTTCATGACATGCTTTTCAATGAGTTTGTGATATATCATCTCTCTCCAAGATATAGCTGATCCAAGGAGACAATATCTTCAAGTCATGAGTAGCCCCAACGACATACAAAATAAGCCCAATGAGCAAGCCTTAAAAGAAGAGATCCAGTTACTGAGACAACAAAATGAAGATCTATCACAACAACTCCGTGCATTGCTACTATTACAACTACCATATCAACCGCCGACGCCATGTGAGCCGAGATCCGGTTCAAAATATATATCGGAGCAACAACCCTCACGAGAGCTGCAAGAGACTGGTTTACAGGCGGCTGACACATCTGTTACAATCTCAACTGCCCCAGCTAAAATGACAACTCAAGCAACTGACAAGAAGACGTTGAACCAGATGGAGCACATACTCAAAAGGATTAAAATACTAGAGGGAATTCAGCGAACTGAGGACCCGGCTCAATTCTGCATCGTTACTGACGTGGAAATACCAAAAGACTTCGAGGTCCCAAAATTCGAGAAATACGACGGGACAACAGATCTGCATATACACATACAGATGTACTGCAGCAAAATGGGCGCCTATTTGAAAAATGAAAAGTTGATGATGTATTGCGTTCAGGAGAGCTTAAAAGGCCCACAATCAGGTGGTACCTCACCCTTGGTAAGAAGGAATTTCACACTTGGGGTGATCTAGCCGGCGCCTTCCTTAAGCACTACAAGCACAATGCTGATTTCGCCCCAGACAAATCATCATTAAAGAAGCTCACTATAAATGCAAACAAGGACTTCTGTTCATTCGCACTAAGGTGGAGGAACCAAGCTGCACAAATAACGCCACCAATGACAGAGAAAGAGTTGGTTGATACTTTTATTGAAGTTGACTATTTAAACCAGCAACATAAACTATCATGCGCTAATGCAATTGATTTTGCTCATTTGGTTCGTATTGGCGTAAGAGTCGAGGCCATGACAACAACAATTCAACGAACGACATAGGGCAACAAGGACGAGGCCATTGATACTATGGACGAACCTCCGACGTGACTGCGCTTTGTTATAGCACAAAATCATCATGTTTTGGGATGTTTAGAGTCAATTGTATTGTTGTCGCTTAACTCTTTCGAATGGATTACTACGATATAACAAAATTGCTCACTTTATATCATGTTTTGAATATATTCTCATTACTTATTGCAAACAATATAGCCCCACTCCCAAACCACAAATATCCTTACATATATTTTGGATCACTTATTCGCTTTAGTAGCTTATGTTTAAGTAAACGAATTTACATACGAAATAGATCTGGCATGAAGCTTAGAATTTGTGACTCTATCATGAATTGTTATTAACTATCAAATCTAACTTTTATCAATTCATATACTTATTCTAAAACAACCTGAACATGCATAACTCCTAACTATCAGCAGCATAACACAATTAAACATGACTTTTCAAAATTGAAAAGAGCCTATGGTTGACGTGAAACTATTGCATGTCCGCAAGATCACCTCGATCATGATAAATATCATGAAGGCTACGCAAGGACTTACAACGACATCCGATATAGTAACAACACATGGAGATCACGATGTGCATATACATTCATGTTAGTCCAGATATTTCTTCTTAGAAAATGAGAAAAAATATGAGAGGATAGAAATTCAAGGTAAATCCATCCTTCGGCTGTCTAAAGAAAAAAGGAGGGACAAAAAGAAGAAAAGAAGGATAGAAAAGAATAGAAAAGAAGAGAAGAAGAAAAAGAAAGCAGAAGAACAAATAGAAAAGAACAAACAAAAAGAAAGGACGCCGAGAATGGATACCAAGCCCTCATAAATCCTCTTCGGACGACCAAAAGGACAAGCACACATGCACCCAAGCGAAGTACACAACACCCACAAGAAGAAGAGAAAAATATGATGCATCAATGTAGACCAAATTGCGGAGACGTGCAAATCCATTGGACTAAAATAGTTTCACTTTAATCGTAAGCTATTATTCAAATTTGAAATATATGTTTAATTGTAATATGCTGCTGCTCACCCATACACATATACCAATTTTTACTCAATACACGAAATAACCATACTATAAATGTGCTCTTCATCCACTATATCCTCAATAACCAAATATACTCATGAGATAGTAAATATGGCAATTCATTACAAGATTCAAAATAAATAACATCCATGATCTCTTTTAAATTTAAATTTGCTTTCTCGAACAAGAAGCGACTGAGGCCAATACGTAAAGATCCCCATAGCTCCACAAAGCAAAAATAAACGAATCATAACCCCCACGTGATGTACGTCCCCAGATAAAACACCAAAGATAAATATCCCAGTTTCGAGATAACCCACTTTCCGAATAAAGCTCTACTCTACCAAATAAAACCAATAGGCCCAAAGCTCAACAATTACCAAATTGGCCAATATATTACCCAAATTTCAAACTGGGATGCAAATAGTATTGCGAACATATTCACGACAAGATATAAACATGAACTCTTTTGTCACACATGCATGAAATTCGAACAAGAGTTAAAGTGAATCAATACGACTGACTCTATTCCCAAGTCACATGTGCAGAGCAAATCTTGCAATCAAACTGGGGCAATATGAATGATGATGACGTTGAATTCCTTCAATCTCAGTATGAATACGAAGACATATGATATAGACTGGGGCAAATTTTTTCGGTGAAAAATTTGACAAATATGCATAAGCAGCACATTGAGGGAAACTATTACAATGAAGATTTAGAAGCGAACTGGGGCAATTTTGACCCCCATCCAATGAAACCTAATGCTACTCATGACAACCGATAACAAGCACATATAAATGACAGAAGTGATACGAGATGACATATCCAAACTCATTAAAAAGTATTCTTAAACTACGTGGCAGAAATGTCAATAACTTTTTCTCTACTTATAACTCTCAATATCCTCGAATAGCCCCTCAACAATCCAATTCCTTCTCATATAGCTTTCTTTCAAGTATCTCCAGTCCTCCACCACAAGGACTTCCTGAGTCTCGAATGTACAAATGCCATATTACAAGCTTAGACTATACATGGCCAAACACACTTTCAAGCTAACCATACCAGATAATTCCGTCATACAATATCATTACGAATTACATGAGCTCCCATGACAAACGATAACTCTTCAATATTGATCCAGGAGGATCTTGGGTCAAGGAAGACATAGTGGACATGACTTGGGTGCATGGCAAGGCGTAGCCAAGGTGCTGCCAAGGCGCGGCAAAGGTGCGGCATAGGCGCGGCATGGGCGTGGCGCTGGCGCATCACAGGCACGGCCTAGACGCGGGTACGCGGAAGGCCAAGGGATGCGGGCGTATGCGGAAGTCCAGCGGGCGCTGGGCGCCGGCCAGCCTGCTCGGGAAGCCAGCGGCCGCCGGGCATGCGCGGAAGGCCAGCGGGCGCACGGTACGGCACGCGGAAGGCCAGCGGGCGTATGGTAATGCCAAGGGATGTCCAGCAGGAGGACGGGAAATCCAAGGGGCCACAAGTTACATGACATTTGTCTTCCCACTCTGTATATGCTATTAGTTAAATGCCCTTTTGACCGGTTTGTGGCAAAGGGGTGCTGGGTGTGTCCAAGCCTATTTATTAGGGACCACTTGCCGGTTTGGCTAAGGTGTGAATTGTGTTTAACCGAGCATTGGTATAGGCAACACGAGGGAGTTGGCGGTATTGGCCACTCATACACAAAGAAACTCTCTCTCACTCTCGGCTTCCCTAGATCCTAGATTACATCCAAGGCACTCACGGCCCAATCCTTTGACCGAGGAGGGCATACGGACAAGTGGTATCAGAGCTTAGGAGCGTGGAAAATCGAGGAATGGCTGTCACGAGACTTGGCACGGTCACTGCACCGCAAGGAGGTGAAGTGGAAGATATTCAGCGCTCGGAGACTCGCGCTCGTACAAGGTTGCAATCCAGCCGAGGAGGAAGTCACGAGAAACCGGGTTGGACGCTGGAGGAGCAGTTTGGATCGCGTTGGCGGGGCTCTTGGCAGAGGATGCTCGAAGCGCAAAGTCCAAGAGGGTCCATTGCAAACCTCGGCCTACCAGTAGCACCTATGGGCGCGACCGGAGGCAGCGGTCCGAGCGACCGTGGGGAGCATGGGAATCTCTTTAACCCAAATGCCTCGTGTCGCGTGAGCAAGGTCAAGTCACCGGAAACAGGAAGGTTGCTCGGGAGGAGCCGAGACAATCCATAGGGGCACTGGTCGAGCAAGGAGGCGAATGGTCTCGCCCCAATTCGGATCGATGCCAAGTTGGAGCTTCCGGTGACGACGGTGAAATTAAATGGAGAGAAGTTAGATGGCCGGATTGACCAGTTAGGAGTCATACTTTCATTGTATGGCTATGACGTGCGCACGCATAGCTTCGCAAGCACTTCGAACTTGCATTCGTTATGCGTTTGGTTTAGTAGAACTCACACCTAAGGACGCGGGGAGCGGGAGGAGTCACTTGGACCGCCTTCATGGTGCTCTTGAAGGAACAATTCTATCTGGTTGATTACGATGAAGAACGGTGGAGAAAATGGCTCAATTTGAAGCAAACTAATGACCAGAGCGTGCAGGACTACATTATGGAGTTCCAGAGATGCGCGCTGGCCCTAGGCGTTCCATTGGAGGATCGTGAGGTTCTACATAAGTACCTGGCGGGGCTGCAGAGGAGCATTGTGCGGAGGTAGATTTTTACCCTATTTTTGATGTAGGGGATGCTTGCAAAAAGGCGATGGCGTTCGAGTTAAGCTCAACCGAGCGCAGCGGGCGAAAGCAAGGGCAACAAGCAAAAGCCGTGGCGGAGCCGCAGCAAGGGCAGGGCAGGAATGACTCGGCCGAGGCATAGCGCAAAGTGACGGACAGCAGAGGCAGTCCAAAGAAGAAAGGACATCGAGTGCGGCCACTGTTGGGAAAAAAAGGCACATCAAGAAGAAGTGTTGGAAGTTGCAACCCGGAGTTTGGCTCCAAAGAAGAAGCCGGAGGTATGGACAAGGGCAAGAAGACGTTTGGATGACAAAACCGTCGAGGCGACACGGAAAGAAGCACCCTTTATCCATGCAAGAGGCGGATCCGACACATCTTTGATGGTTCGGGCCAAGGAGTCCAGCATGGAGGCAACAAGCAGCAAGGGCAAGGGTAAGACTTGCCCGTATTTGGGGTTCAGTGTGACCATTGCAGAGCAATAGAACGTACTGTGGGGGAGGCTTGATCCAGGAGGATTCTTGGGTCAAGGAAGACATAGTGGGACATTGACTTGGGTCATGCAAGGCGTGGCCAAGGATGCGCCAAGGCGCAGGCAAAGGCGCGGCATGGGCGCACGCATGGGCGTGGCGCTGGCGCATTTCCCCACAAGGGGGTACGGGGGGCCCCCCCGGGGGCCCTAGACGCGGGACCGAAGGCCAAGGACGCGGGCGTATGCGGAAGTCCAGCGGGCGCGGGCGCGCGAAAGGTCCAGCGGGTGTAGCAGCTGCGCGGAAGGCCAGCGGGCGCGGCAGCTGCGCGGAAGGCCAGGTGGGCGCGCGGGGCATGCGCGGAAGTCCAGCGGGCACGCGGTAGGCACGCGGCAAAAGGCCAGCGGGGCCGCATGGTAATGCCAAGGGATGTCCCAGCAGGAGACTGGGAAAATCCAAGGGGCCACAATTACATGACCATTTGTCTTCCCACTACTTGTATTCATTGCTATTAGTTAAATGCCCTTTGACCGGTTTGTGGCAAAGGGGTGCTTGGGTGTGTCCAAGCCTATTTATAGACCACTTGGCCGGTTGTGGCTAAGGTGTGGAATTGTGTTGTAACCGAGCATTGGTATAGGCAACACGAGGGAGTGGCGGTATTGGCCAACTCATACCACAAAAGAACTCTCTCTCACTCTCGGCTTCCCTAGATCCTAGATTACATCCAAGGCACTCACGGCCATATCCTTTGACCGAGGAGGGCATACGGATCAAATATCCTCTGTACGGCCCATGGGGCCTTTACTTTCTCACGATACGTCAAGAGTGGGGTCCATGGGGACATCGCTTTACATTTCAAGTTGCGGTCCCTGCGGTCACTACCTCTTCATAATATAACCAAGTTTGGTCCATGTGACCACTGTTTCATAGCTCTCAAGGTACGGTCCATGGGGCCGCTACCTTTTCAAGATATAGCCGAGTATGGCTCACAGGACCACTGCTTCATAACCCCTAAGGTACGGTCCATGTAGCCATTACATTTTCAAGCTATAGCCAGGCATAGTCTATGGGACCATTGCTTCATAATCTTTGGGATACGGTCCATTGGGATTGTTATATTTCCATAAAGTAGCCAAGCAGGGCCCATAGGACCACTGCACCATAACTCTAAGGTAAGGTCCACCGGACCATTACCTTTCCACGATATTACAAAGTATGGTCCACGTGGCCACTGCTTCATAACCTCCTATATGGTCCATGGGGCCACTATCTATCCATGATGCAACCAATCTTGGTCCACGGCGACCATCGCTTCATAACCCTAAGGCGTGATCCACAGTGTTCGTGATCTTAATTCATATATCAATTTTGGTCCACGGCGGCCAATTCCTTCATAACGTTAAGGCATGATCCACAGTGTTCATGACCTTATTTCATCAAATCTTGATCCACGATTGCCATTACTTCATAATCCAAGGCGCGATCCACGATGTTCATTACCTTACTTCATAAATCAGGGCATGGTCCACGGCGACCATTGCTTCATAACCCTAAGGTATAATCCACGACATTCATGATCTTATCACATATAACCAGGCATGGCCCACTGCGGCCATTGCTTTATAACCCAAAGGCATGATCCACGGCGTTCATGACCGTATTTCATTCATTGCTTTATAACCTCGAGTCATGATCCACGGCGTTCATGATCTTATCACATATAACTAAGCATAGCCCACTGCGGCCATTGCTTTATAAACTAAAGACATGATCCACGGCGTTCATGACCGTATTTCATCCAATGCTTTATAACCTCGAGTCATGATCCACAGTGTTCTTGACCTCATCTCATATCTCAAACCACGGTCCATGGCGGCCATTCCTTTATAACCCCTAAGGCATGATCTACGGTGCTCATGACCTTATATCATAGTCATCGCTTTATAACCCCAAAGGCATGATCCACGGTGTTCATGACCTTATCTAATATATAACCCTAAATGCGTGATCCACGACGTTCATGGCCTTGTCTCATGTCTCAAAGCATGGTCCGCGGTATCTATTGCTTCGTAACCCCCAAGGCGTGATCCACGGTGTTCATGACCTTATCTCATCCATTGCTTTATAATCCCAAGGCATGATCCACGATGTTCATGACCTTACCTCATACGTCAAGGCATGGTCCACGTTGACCCTTGCTTCATAACCCAAATTCATGATATTCATGACCTCTCCTCGTATATCAAAACTTGGTCCACGGTGACCATTGCTTCATAATCCCAGGTGATATGATCCATGACATTCGTAACCTTAAGTCACCTATCAGCATGGTCTATGGGGCCATTGCTATATATTTCTTAGGGAACAGTCAATATGATCGACCTTCTACCTTTCGGCGTGGTCCATTCGGACAACGCTTTATAACTCTTAGGGAACGGGCAATGTGGCCGCTACCTTCTAGACACCTTCCAGCGTCGTCCATGGGGCCAAAACTTTATAACCTTCAGGGAATGATCAACGTGGCTGCCACCTACCAGCTACCTCCGAGCGTGGTCCATAGGGCCATCGCTTTATAACCTTTAGGGAACGGTCAATGTGACCGCTACCTTCTATATACCTTACAGCATGGTCTATGCGGCCATCGCTTTATATCCTTCAGTGGACGGTCAATGTGGCCGTTACCTTTCTGATATTTTACCATAATATACCGCGATATGGCCCATGGGGACCATTGCATTATAACTTTTAGGAAACGTTCCATAGGACCGCCGCCTTTTCATAACTTATTTGGGCATGGCCCATACAACCATTGCTTTATAACTTTAAAGGAATGATCCATAGGGTCGTTACCTTCTCAGGCCCACAGTCGCCAAGTCCGGACACGTCTATCGCATCTCAAATCAACGGACAAAATGTAATATCTCTTTTATCTTTGCCTAATCCTTTTTCAAAATGATTAGACAAAGAGGGGCAACTGTCGAC